>WBNO01033378.1:0-119515 GCA_013400575.1 Peucedramus taeniatus
TTGGTTATTCAGTTTGCATTGATCTGTGATAATCCAGTCATGAGGGGGGTTGTAGATTGCCCTACCTCCCCTCTCTGCTGTTAAAGCCACAGTGATGATGCTTTTGGGGTTTTTTTTAGTTAAAAGCGTCTGATTAACAATGATGGCCAAGGAACAAGCAGAGTAAAACCATTTACAGACACGCTTCCCCTCCTTTCCTTTGGAGAAAAAATAGCTTAGCTTTACTCAGTCAGAGGTTTCTGTGCAGTAAAGCAAAGGGAATTTACCTATAAGCAATGCAGCTTTGATATAACACTGTGTCACAGGGCAGAGAACCAACCTTTTCCTATATCTCTGGGACATTTCAGCCCCACACAGACATTTTATTGGCACACACTGTCTTGAGAAGGCCTTGTGGGACCAGCAGAGGTTGAAAACTTGCAGGGTGTATTGAGTAAAATGAGGCTGCAGCAAAGATAAGGCAATCAGTAAATCGAAGTCTACTGATAGTGGTCAGGGACAGAAATGATGTTGCAGGATCTATATGTCAGTACAGGAGATGGAGATAAGGGACAACATCAGATGGATGTCAAGAAAACCTCTCAGATCAGGCTGGGCACCTCATCCCCACCCTCACAGTGCCTGGCTCTTAAAGCTGCATTCCCAGAACTGTCCTTAGAGGCAAGAAGCTCCAGAGGAAGGCAGGAAGATTTTGATAAAGAACTGATCTGAATTTGGGGCTGGCAATAGGATAGGACAGGATAGGATAGGATAGGATAGGATAGGATAGGATAGGATAGGATAGGATAGGATAGGATAGGATAGGATAGGATAGGATGGGATAGAACAGGATATTTCTGTAGCAAGGGAACTCCATTGATCGTCTAATCTGACTGCCTGATCAGCTTAGGGGCACTGAAAATTAAAATAAATCATTAGGGGCAAAGCAAATTATTAAGGGCAACACAATTAAATTATATCCAGATACATGCTTTTGGCCACTGAACTACTGAATTGTGCCCATGGACAGGGCAGGGGAGGATCTGTACTTAGAGGCTGGATAGGATAGGGTGTACTCTGAAGGCAGAAATGAATCTGAACATTTTTTGTGCTTGCTCCTCTTCAACCTATGTCAGCTGCTGAAGACCATTAATACAAGTACAGATTTCATTTAAGAAGTCTGCAATGACCCTTCTATATGTCCACATACTTTTTACAGAAGGCTTAACACAGAAAGAGCAATCACAGTTCTCATTTGTCTGGAGGTTTCCTTCCAGGTGCTCTTGCACAGTGCCTGAGCAAGGTCTCTTAAATTGTGGTGGAGGTACATAATTGTGTCATAAATTAAAACTGGAGGAGTTGGGCAGTGAGGGGGAAGCAGAGGGGAGCAGCTTGGGAGTTTCAAACTGAAGGGAAGATTTTTCAGCTGGACTTTACACACAGTCTTGGGGCTGCATCTTCCAATGGCATGGCTGCACTCGAGTCTGGAGCTTTCACTCCTATCTTTTGGAGTTTGAAAGCCTGAGGCTCTGAGACATATTTCTGCATGTTTTTTTCTCCTGACCAGTCTAGCTGTATCATGCTATTTTTAATCTGTAGGAGAGCTAAAAGGAGGAGGTGCTGAAAAGCCCAGGAAAGCAGAATTTCTGATTTCTTCAATCTAACCGAGTGATGGAAAATTTGCCAAAAAAATATTGTAGTGTGATTTCTCAAGCATTCAGACATCTACTGAGTAATCCAGTAATTTCTAAAATCCTGCAAAGCAGTTCAGATGATAAGCAGCTTTTTGGCAAAAACAGGTTTGGTTCTGCCTTGCTCTCTGGAAGCACAACTGTAAGGGCCACTTTATAAATATTTTACTTTTTTGTTTTAACTTTCAAATGTTCTTATTAGTACTTAAAGTATTTTTGTCTGAGTTTTATTTGGGGTTCTGGTTCATAATAAAATCAGATACTGTGTTATCACCTGGATCCAGGTCAATATGAAAAGCACCAGGTACCTTGATTGCTGCCTACATGTAAAATTCTTTTCATGAGGAGTATTTACGCTGCTTCTTGAACTCAGAGAGCTCCAAAACTTTTACAAAGTGATATTGCTGGTTCAATAAAAAACTCTTAATAACCAAGTTTCCCTCCTGCTGGCTACTTCCTAGCAAGTGTACCCTCAGTTGAGGGTTTATGAAGTCAGACTTTGTGAGTTCCAGCTCAGTAAATCTGTACAAACCAAGACACACTTTGGGTAGAAACCTCATTTAAAGAGGTTTCAAGCTGCTCAGGGCAGTTTGACATGAGCAGATTAATACCTTTCCTGATAGGTTTTTATTTCTCCAAGTATTTTTTCTAACCCAACACCTTTATTCTTGTTGCCATCTTATGAATGTTCCATAGGACATTTCTCACACGTCTCAAGAAGCCTATGATTCAGTATTTTTAAACTTAAATTTAGGTTCCTGAAAAGATATCCATGAATATAAATTTTGTCACAGTTTGGGAAAGTGTTAAATATCCTGTAAGTGTCACCAAACTGGAGTCTTGAAATTTAATTAGCTCATAATACATAGCTACTTTCCATAAGTAGATTCTCTGAAAATATATAGAGGAAAAATGAAAAATCAGGAATCGCTAACAAACAATAAAACTTAAAGTTGCCTAAATCTTCTATGTCATCACTGCTGGTTTTGTTTTTGATAATTGTGTATTTCTTCCTTTTCATTAAAACTAAATCCTACGTGAGGGTTCCGACAAGCAATAACTGGGAATTTGTATCCCTTTTCTCAACTTTTTCATTATAGAGGTGCTTTCCTTCTATAAATGTTTTTCACATTTTGAATAAAAAAAATACTATGCCTGAAAGTTTTCAAAATGGGCACTGCAAACTCACAACACATACCCCAGTGATGAAGTTTAAAGGAGGAGCTTTGACCTCAAGCATGTTTATTTGCTTTTCAAATATAAGCAATTACTTTGAGTTTTGCTTTTGGTTTTGAAAAATTGTGGTTCCTTCTACAGCCCAATTCAGGAAATATCTGTGCCCCGAACAACAGTTAATAAACATGTGCTTACTCCAGACATGGTTTTAAATCACCCTCAAATGAACAGAAACACATTATTGAAACCTGTATTAAATATTGCTCCTGGGAAATATTCTGACCAGGGTCAGATTCAAATACACACTAAACTCATACACACCCTCTTTCAGACCATGCATTGTATGTTAAATCATAATTCCCTCTTCCTAAGCTCTTGGACATATGGGATTCACAGCAAAATTTCTTAAATTTACATGCGAAATAATGTGAAATGAGTAAACTTAAATTCACTACAGCCTTTAAATGAAAGGGAAACCTAACCTTAATCAATCTGCTCTTTCATTCAGGTCCAAGAAATTCCTCCTGGAGCTTTTTCCTGGTTTGGATTTCTTCTCATTGTCACCAGTCAGAGTCTGAGTCCCTGCACCATTCCACCATTGAAGTGAGATCCTCCAACTGGCAGGTAAGTATGAGATTAAAGAAAATATACTGATTATTATTATTAACATGGCAGAGCCCCAGCTACCATCAGGAGCTGCTGTAGATGATCTGGGTTTTTGCAGAGTCAAGGTGATGGATTTGAATGTAAGTCTGGGTTGAATTTAATATATTTTTGTGTCTATAATTGCTGTCCTAAGTATGAAATAATTCCTGTCCCACAAAAAACAGGTGGGAAATTCTTCCCTAAGAGTTTTTTTGCTCTCACTTACAACCTCTGTTCCTCTTGTTTTGTTTAGTTTGTCAATTCTTTTCTAATGGCAACCGTTGATCTGGCTCCTTGCCTCAGTAGATTTTTTTGCTTTCCTTTTAGTCTTTTTCTAAATTAGGATAAATCTGCTAAGTCCTGTAAGGTACAGGGAAGTCATGGGTAGCAACAGTTGCCTTAAGAAAACTCACTCTCACAGAAAATACAAAGAAATATTTAATAGAAAATGATGAACCTTTCCTTTGAGTGCAACATAACCAGTGTCTAGTACACAGGTCCCCTTTCCACAAGAAGAGGCATCTGAAAGGTAGGTAGAATTTTCCAAAGAGTGGATTTGTTCCAGTCCATCTAGAAAAAGTACAGAAATACTGACTGATTTGTAGAGAACCATTTGGCTTTTTAAACCCCACAAATCATTCACAAAAAAGAAAACTTCAAATGCAAATATTTTCAGATATGTATCTTGTTTGCCTAAAGTTTATTCAAAATCATTTATATGGTTTATTACTTAGCAGTAGCAAGAACTTTTGACACTTTCACTTCTTTTTTTTTTTTTTTTTGGGTGGGGGGCAGGGGGGTTGTGGGTCCTTTTGTTTCATAATGTAATTTTGAACCATGTTTTTTTTCCCACATCATTACCTTTACAGCTAACTCTTTGTTAGTTACAAATGTTAGGTACATTTACTTGTGCAAGTAGGCTCTGGGTTCAGGATGGGGTCAGCAGACCTTATCTGTGCTGATAAATGTGGGGCTTTGCCTATGAATGGGCTTATGGGAACAAAACCCCAGGTACAGACCTGTACAGAGCAGCTGTGGCAGCCTGTGCTCTGGGTAACTCTGCAAAGATGGGATCTGCTGGGGCTTCTCTTTGTGTGTGTTTGCACAACTGAAACACCATGGATCATACTTGCAAAGCCTTCTATTTTTCTCCCCCTCCCGGAAAGCCGTATCTCTCTTTATCTTCTGCATCAATCTCTCCCTACACCGAGACAGTAAAGTTGGGACACAGGATGGCTTTGTCTGCAGGAGCACATTCAGACTAGTCTTGCAGACTAATTTTCTGCTTGAGTTACTTTCCTAATTATAATTTGTGTTCTCATCATGTCGTGGAAGAGTACATTTTAAATGAGCTTGCAATACACAGTGTAGAATACCAGCTTTATAGCACTGCCCATAACCTAGAATGCCATTTTAAAATTTATCATAATGCAAATGCCATAATAATTGCAAGTTTTCAACCCTGTGATCTATTTTTTTTTCCTTTTTTTACAGCTACTTGTAAACTAAAGGTTCAAGTTTCATTTTCCCGCTCCATATGTAAGAGCATTGGGGCAGGATGTTGATCTAACTCCTTACAATCAGAGCTGTGTATGTTGTAGATCATGTTCCAAAACACTGTTAAATATGTGGAAAAAGGGAAAAAAAAATACATTAATTATGCCTTCTTTAGCCCTCTTATGCTTGCTAATAGGTTTTAAATGGACTGTTTGGTGGTTTTTATTGATAACCACAAAAAAGCATTTAATTCTCTGAATTAATACTAGAACCGTTTTCTGGGAAGGGAGAACTAATTTTTATTGAGTGATAGAAATAGGATGCCTGATTCTGTCGAGACTAGAAGAAGCAAAAGGCAACTTTGAATTAGCCACCTACTCCTTGGGAACTATCTCATGCAAAAATTTTAAGGGGGGTCTTATTCTGTTGAGTCCATTGAGTCTCATTTAAAGTGAGAGACACTTTAAAAGAGCAGAACCATGCACAAAAGCCTGTGTACAGGAAAAAAAAGTTATATATATTGTTTTCAAATAAATTTGGATGTGTTTATTTGCACATCTTACCTAGCCTGATTTACCTTATCATAGCTTCTACCTACAGATACTTCATTAAGCCAGGATTTTAAAATAAAATTGCCCATGCTGCCTTTGAGAGTGGTCACAGGAAAGCCAGGTTGTTTCCTACCCTAAGGAATCATATCCTGCTCTTGTCATACAGGAGGATAAATGACAATACACTTGGTGTGATACTTGTGATGTGACAAGAGAGAAGGAGCTCAGCTTCCACATCCCCCTGGTCCCACTTTGCAATCTGTTGAGATGGGATTGCATGTTTAGGTCTGGTTAGTCCCTGACTGCTGATTCAGATTTCACCCTTTGTAGCCTTGTAGGAGAAAAATCTCAATGCTGCCCTGGTGGGTAATAGTTATAGATCATTAGCTGCAAGACTAATCCACTGTGAAAGTGTATGATAGCAGGAGCACTCGCTGTCCCAGTGCAGATATACTCACTGGAGGGTTTTTACATTAAGGTTTTCCATTGAGATATGGATGTTTTGGGTTGTGTTACCAAAAAACCTGAATGTTTTGGATTCTTGTGTGCCCCAAGCACAGCTGTCTCCCCCACAGATGTGAGAGGGATGCTCCCTACATTGCAGAGAGCTCAAGAGAAGGATGGTGGAACATCTTCCCAGCCTGCCCACTTTGGAGGAACCACCAGTGCTGGGGATCCACTGCACTCCAAGGGAAAACAGGAAGAGATTTATCCCTTCACCTCTCAGTAATAACAGGATCTTTCCCCTCATCCAGGCTGCCAAAAACCACCCAGCTGATGATAGAAATTGACTTGCCTGAGGAAGAGCAGGGCAGGACAGGGGGATGCAGTGGTCCCCAGGAAAGTGCAGCTCAGCGCTTCAATCATCTCCCCAGACTTGAGCAGCTGAGCTGTGGAAATCACTTTGACGTAAATCTCTCAGCAGCTTTTTTGTCTGAAATAAATGGTGCATAAAGGAAATGCAAAATTGTTTGGTGGACAGGATTATCTTTGTGTTTACCGCTCTCAGCACTTTTCTTTTGTCTTTTGGCTGTGTAGCTCCCGTTGGTGTGAATAGCTGAGCACAAAGCAAAACTGCTGAACACAAGCAGGGTGTGAGAGAGCTCTCCCTTTAAACCTGTGACAGCTCTGCACTCGTGACTGCAGGAAATGTCAAGTTAGAGGAATTACTAGTAGTACAAAGTAATTATTTTTCATTTCCAAGGTTGTCTGTTCAGTGTTAACCCAAATGTAAACTTTCTATAATTCTGCATTATCATCATCATACCCCCTTCTCTTGCACCCTGGATTTCATTTATTACTTATTTATTTATTGCTTTTTTCATTTATTTATTTATTACTTTCATTTCCAGTTGCTATTTTACATGTGCACCCTCACACATATATACACACAGCTGTGGCAGCTCATGGTGGGTTTTTTCATGGCATTCCATCCCTTCAGCTCTATTTGAGTATGTATTATTCTGTTGCCATAACATGCTGATGATATACAATATTTGTATAAAGATTCAAATCAATGTTTATTGCATCAGAGCACTATCATTCAAAAGGGAAGCACAAATCAATAATTCATTAAGCAAGAGAGAAATGAATGATTTGAATTTGTTGTTCTTCTCCCCTCTAATACTTTCAAAAGGAATTGCATTGTTTAAATGAAGTTTGATCACTTTTGGACTAAATGAGCCTGATTTAATGCATCTGATAGTAGTCAGCATAGTATTCATCATGGGACAAGTAGTAGAAATGCACAATTATCATATATATTATTCAGTTTGCTGAAACTTCTTATTCATTAAAAATATCTCATTCTATAAAAAATACTGGGGGTGAGGGGATTGGGGGTGTTATATGGGGTTTCAAGATGAATGAAATAACTTTTTAAAATATGGTTAAAATTATTCATTTCAAGTTGGAACCCTCCATGTTCAAAAAGCTTTTCTCATGAAAAATGAATAGAGCTACTTTTAAATAGAAAAATCTTGCTCTTTAAAAAAAGGATATACTCAACCTAGTTAATGTTAAGAAGTGTAACACTTCTGGAAAAATTAGAAAAGTTTTCCTCGGAGTTTAAATTTTTGACTGAAAAAAACTGAGGAATAGACATAAAATGTGATTGTTAATCAGCTCAATTTTTTTTTAAACTAATAATCAGCTCTTAATTTCCTTCTTGTATTTGGAAGAACAAGCTCCACCATTCTCTCTGGTATTATGTGTAAGTGGAAACTGCAGGAAGGTCCCAATTTTCTTTCTCTGAACCTGTCCAAATCCATGAGAAATGCATGTCGCCTCCCACACCAGAAGATGGGCTAAATGAATGAGCCTCTGGATTTCAGATGCACCTTTAGCCCTCCTAATTTCCTAATTCACCAGCAATAAAGTGGTCATTGCTGATGACACAGGGAATTCCTTGTGGTTTTAAAACACAATGACAGAGTATCCACCAGGAACCACAGAGCATTAGCAGTTGCTTTCACTGAGGATGAGTGTCCTCTATTGATTGGTTTTCATTGCCTGAGCTCAATAATGCTTTTATTTATGATGACATAGTTTATGATTGCTTCTTTATCTGCTGTGTGTTAAGATGAGCTTAGAATCAAATTACCATATTTACCAAAATGGTAAATTGGATTCTGGATTCTTGTAGAAGATATTTTATTCCCAGACATATATAGCAAAATTCAATAGAAATAGAAATAAAAAGAAGAAAAAAAAATACCCACACTGGCCTTGAAATTTTCCCATCTCTATTCTTCAATGTCCCCATCACAGAGATGATGACTTCCTCTCTGCTCAGCTTCATAATTTTATTTACCTATAAAATTCTACCTTCAAGTGTGAATTTACAATTGGGGCTGAAATCAGCACAGCTGTGAGTTATTTACTTGACAGGTCAGATGTAATCTAGACTGGGTCCACGAAGTGATTACACAAATGCAGAGACAAAAAAAAAAAAAAAAACGACAAAGATTGTTAAAGTTGTGAAGCTCTGGGCCAACAGGTCCCTGGGTGAAGTCACCTAGATTGTAGTAGGGAGGGATGACTTTAGGCTTCCCCTCTTGTCATAGCTGTCATACTCTTCCCCATGGGGAAAAAAACCCCAACCAAGCAACCAAAAAACACAAACAAATACAAAAACAAAACCAAACAAAAACCCCCANAAAAAAAAAAACCACACAGACACACAAAAATAACAACCAAAAAAAAGCCAAAACAACAACAAAAAAAATTTAAAAACTCTGAACCATCAAACAAACAAACAAAACCAGAACAACAACAACAAAAATCAATCAAACAAAAAACCCACATTCTTACCTATGCTTTCTGATAAATAGAAGTGGACTTATTTTGTGGCAATATCTGTTCTGTTGTACATTTAGGATAATCATGGGCAGCCAGCCCATGGTACCAATGCAACAGAAGACAGTATCACTTCTTGCCCTGGCAGCCTCTTTACAGACTAGAGATAACATCAAAGTAATTCCTCCATAAATTAAGCTGCTGGGAATAACTAAGATTGGAGGAAAAAAAACCCAAACTTTTAATTTTCCAATTCATATCTTCAATCACAACATGGTGCAGTTGTGTTTTAGCTTGTTTGCTCAGGAGAGATTACTCCGTTTTGTTGATTGACTCAGTGCCATTGTAATTTTAACAACTTTTTAGGTAGTTTTTACAACATTCAAGGTACATAAGTTAACAGAAAAGTAGTATAGTAATGTTTCAAGATAGAAGGATGCCATAAAGATGCAGAAAAGGTATGATTTACAGTAACAGGAAATTACAAATGAGGATAACTCCCTTGCTCTCATACCTAGTTAGTCCCTCTGTACATATTTTCTGAATATCTCAGTAAAACATGAAGTGTTTACATACCATAAAAAGTTAATAGATGATAGAGTTAGCAAATGCTTTAGTATTATTAATAAGGTTATTTAAGATATGATTAGGCTGAAATTCAGATGCAAGAAGGTATACAGGATTTCTGAGCTGTAAAGACATTAATTATTTGAAGAACTGTGTTTGGTCTAAATCAAGCGAAGACAATAAAAAAAAGATATGAACTTTCAAGTACATGTAAGGAACATAAACATAAATATGATATTGACAAGAGTAACACACATTCCCTGAAAGCTCTCTGTACATGAGCTGTTTCAGACATTTGGGTCCAATACAGACTGTGTGGCCTCTCTTTATGAAAAAGCAGTTATGTGGAAAACTTCAAAGCACATACATGTTAAATTTTTTTTTTCTTTTTCTGTCTATGTAACTGTATGCCTTCACTGATTGCTACTTGTTACCGCGACTTTTTGTTGAATTTCATTGAATTTTGTTAATTCTATTAAAACTGAATATTTTAGGAGTCTCTAATCTGCTTAGGAGAAGATGTAGCTATATTTCACATGTTGATGTTCTAAGTGATGATTGCCTATAGAAGAACTTTCTGAAATTTATTACTAATAATTTCACAGTGCTCCCTATGTCATCTTTTGACATCTGTGTTTAGCCATTAATAAAATAGGACAATTATGTTACAGGATCTCTCTGAGTTCATCTGTCTAATAACATTAAGCTTTGTTAGTGTTATAATTTTTTCTCAGTTTTTCTTTTTTTGGAGCAAAATGGTGCCTTTCTTTTTATCAAATAGGGAACTTTTGTGAGACAGTCTCATTTCACAGATTTTACAATCAGAAACCTAAGATTTGGTAGTTTTTTTCCATTGTATTCTTCTAGTTTCACTAACAGTACTAACCACATTGATCAAGTTTACTTAGTATATTGGAGAAAAAGAGGCAAGTCACAAAACCATCCTTCACTATCCCCTGAATAGATACATTTGGCTTCTTGAGCTAGTCCCTCTGTTTCTACTCTGTGGCAGAAAAGATGGATGTTTTTAAAGACAACTAACACCATCCTAAATCAAGCTTCTGATATTGGTTAAATGAACTTTTACAGCACACCCTATTCCTGGGTGAAAAGAGAATCTGGGATAACCAGATCATGTTTTGGAGAGATGAATTGCACCCCGAGACCAGCATAGTCCTGATCACAGTGGACTTCCCTGTGTCACACAGCCTTTAGGTATTCCCCAAGGAATTTCTCCTGGAAATGTCCCCAGGTGATGAAGTTTGTGTCAGTCTCACCAAACCAGGGTAGAGTCTGTCCAAAGGCCTCTACACAGTAGCACATGAGGTGACATGGGAGGATGCTTTAGCCTTATAAAAAGCTTTGCCATGGATACAGAGTTTCCATTTCATTTAAATGATCCAGTCAGAAAGAAGAAATAATACTGAAAGAATGGCTGCAGTTTTCTGTTAAATCCTGTAAAACTTCCCCACAAAACGATAGCCAAGGAGTGTCTTTACCAGAAGGCGTTTTGCCAATTAAGATTTACTGTGCTGTCTTTACACATGGGACTTGCTGCATTTGTTGCAACCACTGAACTTTCTCTCAGGCATCAGCCCACACCTTATTATGATCAAAATCCTTGTCATTAATCCCATTTCATTGTTCTCAGTCGTGGGATAAATTCATCAATGGATGATCTCACCCTGCTTAATCTCATTAGTTTAGATTATTTCTTTTCTAGATATCATAATCTTATCATCATAACCCTTGGGAAGTTTGGCCCCAAAAGTGCTGTATGTGTATTGGGTTTGATGGCTGTTGGTTTGTTGGGGTTTTTTTTAATTAATATTTCACAATTTGATAAGAACGTTAACATTTAACCCTCAATTGCCTCTGGTGAGACAAAAAGCTTTGGAAATGACTCAACAGATGACTGCATATTATGGATCTCAATTGCCTCCACTTGGTAAGACTCTGATTTTAAAAGATTTGCTTCTGTGCACTGCCATTTTTCACAGGTATCTAGACAGAAGCATCATTTGCAGACAGCTGAATGTTGACTATCCCTGACTGTATCACTTTGTTTTGATAGAACCTGCTCAATCATACTGAATAGTACCTTTCCTCAGAACAGACACAAAAATTTCAACTCTGAAAATATTATCTGAACTGCCAGCTAATATTGAATAAGCGTGAACTCCACCAATGACTTCTTTAGGAAGAAAACCTCACAGTGTTCCCTGTATCTAATTTTCCTTTTCTGCAGGTGTTCTAAAATACAGTAATGTTTTATAACACAAGAGTCCTTTCTTTCTTTGCAAGGCAGGTAAAGGAGGAAAAGCTACTGATATTGCACATCCTTTTTAAATGGAGCTAGCAGTCATCCTTGTTGGAGCACGGGGCTCCATGTGAAGCCTAGGTCTGAGTTCATGTTTACCTTAACAGATTCAAAATAGACCTTGTGGCTCCTACAGAGAGCTCAGCAGACACCAGATTACACTACATTAAATTTAGCACTTTTTTTTGGTGGAAATGGTGAAGCTGATGAGAAAATGATTTGAGGTTTTGTTGGGGTTTTTTTGAATCTGAAAGAGACATCAATTGACTGTAGAGCTCTCAAATCTACTGTGTCAGATGCCGGCTTTGGGAAGGAGGTAGATCTGTGTGTTCATCTCTCTTTCAAAGGCTGTTTATGCACTTTATCTAATGACTCTTTCATGTAAATGATCTCCCTCTGAGTTAGATTAGAGCCCTTGGAATAATAAAATGAGGTTAGGCACATATTAGTATGTGGATATACTCCTCTGCTCCTCTGAGGTCTCATAACATTATTCATGAGTATATGAATGACCGCAGTCTGTTCTGAGCCTGTTTTCAGGTCCCTTGTGCTCCCCAAAAGAAGCTTTTCTGAATATTTATATGTCATTCATGATTCAAAATGGGTCTTTAGCCATCCAGTCACTAATTACATTTAAACTGACCAGTCTGGGGACAGTATCCTATGATTGAGGTAAAACATGATACATAATGTACATTTTCTAGTGAGCAGGTGCCATTCTTGAATGCCTCATACTTCAGAAACTGTTGGTCAAAACTGCTTAGTGAATGTATATAAATAAATCAATTTTCAAAAATCAATACTGAATTGCAAACAATTTCTAAGAATAAAAGTACCTACACAAAGTATTGATGACCACCCTTCAGACTACTCTGCAGGAAAGGATACTCTTGGAGTTAAAAACTCATTTGAACAAATCATTTATGAGCTCAGTTAGCAAAGCAATTTAAATAAGCTGATCACAGCCAACTTGTACAGCTGTACGAGATAAACATAATACCTTTTATTCTTTAGTGCAGTTGCACAGACCATTTGTCATGTGCTTACAGAACTCTTGTGGATTTGTGGTCAGAGGAAAACCACTACAGAAGCATTGCATTAGTAAGTGTGGTCTACTAGTGCTCATGGTTTAGCAGATTTTGCCTTCACTGCTATCAAACACATCAATTCGTCTATCAACTATTGCCATAAACTTTTGTTTTATATGCTTCTATGACTTATATTTCTGCTTTTATTTCCTCTGACTCATTTTCTCAATCCTATTTTCTTAGTCATAATCAATAGTGCTTCAGTGGAAGTCCACAGCTTCTTATGGAATGGCGTCACTAACATTCTTCTGAGTCCTTCCATCCATCCATTCATCCATCCATCCATCCATCCATCCATCCATCCATCCATCCATCCATCCATCCATCCGTCCATCCATCCACCCATTGATCCATCATATGCCCCCTCTAACAAGAACCTCTTACTACCTTTTCACAACTCTTCCTTTCTTTTTCTGAGAAGTTCAGCAGTTTCCAGAAAACCAGTGTGGTGACTGTGCACTACTCTAAATCCTAATCCACTCCCTTGTGGTGAACTGATGTGGTCCACGTGCCTTTGGTGACCAAGCAGTGAATTTCCAGTGCTGCACCATGACTTTACAACAGGCAGACATCGGTCAAAGCAGGATGAAATGTCAGCACTCCAGCAAACTGTCAAATCCTTATCCAGCTACAGCTGACTCCAAGAATCTTTCCAAGAGCTAACCACATGCATGAAGTCTCACTTGCATGCATGAATACAGGTCAACCATCACTGTATATGAAATAGAGATTTTGAGAAAACAAAAGTTACGCACGAATGATTGACTTTCTGGCAAGGAAAACCTTCTTTCCTTCCAGTGGGTGACTGAGTTTCCAACAATTGTGTTGCAGGCAAGGGGATTTCTCTAATCTGCTGTGCTCAAGGGTTGTTGGCATTTCTGTAGTACTGAAAAATCTTCCTGGATGAGGAGAATATTTGAGTCCGAAAGAGAGGTTAGGTCTGCAAGGGGGTATCAATTCATGTACCCTTTACTTGAAAACAGAAGCTGAGATGGAGGGAGCAAAGATGTAGACCACTGTCACTCAGCATATCTATTTCAGAATCAAATGTCAAAAATTTATTAAATGTCCCCATTTCTTTTGGTGTTTGTCTTCAGCTGATGATGACTTGGGGATATATAGTAAATAAAAGAGTTATTTTCTTATTGGAAGCTCTATAATTGCAACAAGGCCTCATTCTCCTATTACCCAGAATCTCAAACCAGTTTTGAAAGGTATCCAGAAATGAGTAGAGTTGTTACTCCATGGTTTACCAGAAGTTGGAAACATGTCATGTCATTGTGAAATCAGCTGTCTCCCTGTCATACTGCAGGACTGTAGAAAAAATACCTGATCTTTGAGAACCACATGTGAGTTTTTTACAGGAATCAGTGTCACCTGGATCTCTCTCCATAGTTTTAAAGTGTAAAAAACACAATAAATGCTGTAGTCCTGTGAGACACCCATCTGACAACACAAATGGGCAGCAGCAGTATCTTTTTTAAATGTAATATAATCCCTATATTAGCATATATTTAGCATTATTTAGCATCATTTTCATATTGGCATATAGGGATTTAACAATCCTCCAAACAGCCAGCCTGTCTAGGTAGAAGAGGAGCTACATGAAACAAATGAGGAAGTGTACCAATACTCTGCCAAAAAAAAAAAAAAAATTGGGTGGTCAGTCATTAATTAGTTATATTAATTACACTTCCACTAAACAAAACCAGATCAGTCAGTATTTAGGCTGAAATAGAGTGGTGTTCAATAAATGTACTCTCCGACCCTTGTGGCAGTCTGATGCATTCCTGGAAGCTGTTTATCCTGTAAAAAGCAGGAGTGTAACTTGTTCTCAGGAACAAACCCAGCAAAGATTAAAGGAGTAATTAAAGACCAAAACTTCATGTTATATACTGTAAAAACCTCTTAACAATGTTGGCTATAGTGAAGCTTTATATTATAAATAGACTGAAATGCTAGGTTGGCTGTCCAAGCACTCTGTTTTCAGATATATTGCTGAACTGAGAGTTTTCATTGGATAATTAGCTGTGGTAGAACAAATTTCTGCACCTTAGGTTGATTTAGTCCTTGGAGTCCCCGTTTGAGTTTCTGAAAAGAAAGTATGCAATTAATTGCTCAGCAGCCTGACTGGAGAGTTGTAAGGAAACTACAAGTTAATACCCTCTAAGTGCATTTGAAAAACCTTCTGTGTAGGTAAGCTGAACGAGAGATCAACACACAGGGAAAAAAAAAGGCATATTTGTACTCTGGTTCACTCATGCAGGACAGACCACCATGCAAACAGTGTGACCCCAGGAGGTGAAGAAATGCATTTTCCCAGTTGTTGTGCTGCTAGCTGGCAGTCTAGGGGCAAGAAATATACCTGCATTGTGCCAGGGCTCATCAGTGTGTGAAATAAAGTTTATATTTGATCCCTGTGGGTTATTGGGGTGGGGAAACACAAAGAAACATCTCACACCTGACCCCTATGCTTGCCTTCCAGTATTCAGATCAGTGAAGGCTGCGAACTCTACTAACCAGGGAATCTCTCTGGTTTAGCTATCTGGAAAATAAAAAGATTGTGAATTCTACGTAAAAATAGTATAGAAAGAAGTGAGCAAGTACTTAAACTTTCCCACCAACTTGTGGGCACAGGCACATAGTTGTGACATCATCTGCCCTGGTCTGTGTACAGCCATGGTTTTCAGAGGAAACACTCAGTGTGTGAGGTTCTCCATGGGTGTGAAGCTTGGCATGGTCAGGGCCTTTGTTTGCAATCACTTAGAGTCATGAAGGGAGATGGAAAGGGAATCTGTATTTTATTACAAAGACACTACTGGGGGCAGCTCTGTAATGTACAATAAATAATAATAATAGTACCAAAGTAAATGTCTCCTATCTAATAGCCTGTTTGGTGTGTGAAACACTTAATTTAAGCATTTCCCTTTGTGCATGAATCTTTGAAAAGCCGTTTTTAATGTGAAATCTGACAGCATTCATTCATCTTTTCCAACTAAATTTTGCCATTTCAGGGCTAGAAAGCAAAATTTCAAGGCTTTATTTTAAATGCCAGAGGAGGTCATGCCAGAGAAAAATAGTAATCTATTTGGCCCTAAGGTGTAGGAAAGAGAAGATGCATGGTGTGTTTTGTGGGGGAAAAAAAAAATTTGAACACAAGCAGAAACAAAGCCTTCTCTCTATCACATAAAACATGAAGAAAAAGTAGTGATCTGGTAATTTGTGGGTAAGAACTCTGTTTTCTAAATACGTGTCAGTAAGGAAATGGCAGGTAGTGAACAATTCCATCACTTTTTCTGTCTCTCTTTTGTTTTGTTGTTGTTATTACTATTATTACTATTATTATGTTGTTGTTGTTATTATTATTATTATTATTATTACTATTATTATTATTATTATTATTTCCTCCTCTGCCTCAATGAACGACCTTTAGCTCAACACATAAATTATACTGTTTTTTTTTTCCCCACAACTCTCTCCCCCACCCCACTTAGAGGGAAGAAGACAGCAAGAATCTGTGTGGCATTAACTGCCAGGCTAAACCACATCAGGAGCTGCAATGACTTTATTCCCAAAAAATGACTTTATTCCCAAAAATTACTTTATTCCCAAAAATATCAATACCTTCTGAATAAATCTCATCCTGGTTAGATGAAAATCATAATAGCAGCATAGGCTGGAGAAGAGAAACTTCAGGGTGACCTAACTGTGCCCTTCCAGTATCTGAAGAGAGCTGACAAAAAAGATGGAGAGAGACTATTTATTCACAAGGGCCTGAAGTGTCAGGACAAGGGGGAATGGCTTCAAACTGAAAGAGAGTAGGTTTAGATGGGATATTAGGAAGAAATTCTTCCCTGTGAGGGTGGTGAGTCCCTGGCACAGGTTTTCCAGAGCAGTTGTGGCTGCCCCATCCCTGGAAGTGTCCAAGGTCAGGCTGGATGGAGCTCTGAGCAGCCTGGGACAGTGGGAGGTGCCCCTGCCCATGGTAGGGCAATTGGAACTGGATGAGCTTTAAGGTCCCTTCCAACCCAAATTATTCCATGATTCTGTGAAATGGCCAAGATGAGAGGAGGAAGTGAGGCCAACCTAAGAGTTCACCCAAGAGTTCATGTACTCATTTTCATATCTGCTATGTGGATCCTTGTGGGAGGTATGTGAATGCGGGAGGGTGAAACAGCCTCCAGCAAGCACCCCAGCATGCCTCTTGTTCTGTAGAAAACTTGCCTGTACAACTATTTCTTTTGGCTTGAGGCTCTGCAGCTCTGAAACTTCTTATGAAGAGGGGAAAAAAAAATAAAATAAGATAAAGAAAGTATCCCTAAGGGCCTCGTTCCATGATTTGAAAGCCAATTTTTAACAGCACACATAACTTTCAAGATTAGATGCCCTGAAGCAAAATAGAGTTCAGAAAGTTTGGGGTTTTTTCTCCACAGGAAATGTTTGGAAGTTCCATGAAATTGTGTGTGGGGACTGCTGGCAAGGGGTGGGAAGGGCAAACCCCAAAATACAGAAGTGTAAAACAGGAAATGTTTTTAAGAAACAGTGTTGGGCAGCCACCTTGGAAGACAAACATATTTCAGGTCTGAAAGGTTAGAGTGCTTGTCCCACCGTTTTAATCATGGAAAGGCTTCAGACAACTGACCCCTTGCAGTGATACTGTGCCTCATTTAGATCTCTTTTACAGCTGTTTGGGCCAAAGTGAGTCAATTCACTTAATGAAGCTCCTCCTGATTTACATCATGATAAGTAGACTTGGAAGCAATCAGAGAGAGTAATTCTGGCAAAAGCAGTTTCACATGATATTCCATTAACCTACATTCACACAAAGATACTGTCCCTTTCTCTTCTGCCTTTAATTTCTATTATGTTCGGTTCTGATTCATGAGGCTGGAAGTTGGTTCATTCCTGTCTTCACACTTAAGATAAATAACATAACAGATGTGTCACTGTGAAGCCCTACATGGATCGCTATTTTTCTCCCACTGAATTGCCACTTGGAAACAATGTTGGATGACAGTTGTGGACATTGAAAATTGCTTGAAATGCGAGGGGAATTTTAAATTCTGAACTCAGTCCAGCCTTTAATAATGTGCCAGCCTTTGTCATCAGTTACTTAACAATAGATATGCATTCTACTAGAGAAAAATGCCCTGTGGTATTATCTCAATATACACAGACTGTAAATTATCATATGGCACTCAGAACATGGCTACAACATGGGCCTTTGTAGTCTTTTGGGTTTTGTCTGCTAGAGCCTTCTTTGGCTAATAAAACACAATTTGGCACCCAGTGGTGAAGAGGAGGTCCAAGGCACCTTATTCATACAGTTCTTTGTGCTTGGAGATTTTATTTTTGGGGTCTGTTTTTTTTTGTTTGTTTGCTGGGCTTCTTTTTAAATTTTGTTTGTTTGTTTGTTTGTTTGTTTTCTTGTGTTTTTTTAATGTATCTGTGTCATGGTAAGTCTGGGCATCATTGTTCTCTTGTGCTGGATTGCTGCAAAAATCTTCCACTGCTCTTGTGGTTCTCAGTGGGGTTTTTCTTTGCATATAAATATATGACCAATGGGTCATTAGTGATAGGAAGAAGATAAAGAAACTGTGAGAAGTAGCATTGTCACTGAGATAGAGCTGGCTTGTGGCAAGCACTGCACATGCAAACAGGGCTTCTCTGTGTATTTGTATGAAAGGGACAAAAGAAAGGATTAAAGATATAAAGATTCAAGAGGAGTGGGAATACTTAAAAGTACATAGTAGAAGAAGTAATGCGTCTGTTGAAAACAGTTATTTCACTGTTATTTCAAGAATAACTACTTCCATAGGAGTATTTCATTATTCACCACTTGCAGAGAGTCTCTGTTGACAAACATACATGCCTTAAGTCTTCAGGTCCTTGGCAAAATGGATAAACATTATTTTCAGTAACACACCAACTCCTTACAGGAGGGAATTTCACCATAATAAAAAAAAAAAAAAAAATTACAAACACCTTCTTTGGTAGAAACGGTTTTGAAATAAGCTGTTCTGCACCAGGAAACTTATTTTTTACTTCAGTGAGAGGAGAAATGGACATTTGATGAAAGCAAATCAGACCTGGGTAAATGTTTTTAGGCAGTATATTGCCTCATTCACACCACAGTTTCCTTAAAACATTGAAACAATGACTTTCTAATGCTGAACTTATATTTTATAATTTATGCTGCTTGATTCCTTTTGGCATCTCTTTCAGTGAGAACAATGAGGAGGTCAGTCAATCTTATGTTTGTTTCTATTGATTGTCATTATTTATTCATTAGCTCGTTTATTTGTGTCATGCTGGCAATATGCATGACACTATACAGATAAAAAAAGCATTGACAATCAACATGCAAATGCAGAAAAGGAAGTTTCATTTCAACATGAGCAACTTGACTAAGGACTGTCTTGCTAACTCTGGCAATTATAAAAATTCTGGGGTTTGGTAATTTTTTTTCCATCTCTTTTCTGACTGGCATCAGTGAGAATCAGCTGGGGTTTCTGCACTGACACCAACATGACTTAGTAACAATCTATGAGAAACTGGAGAGACTTATGGTTTAATAGGGTTATTATAAAAAAAAATATTTGATGTGCCTGAAAGGGGAAGCAACTACAGAATTCCCTTTGTCCCCTGTGGTCCAGGTAAAACAAGCAAGCAGTACAATGAATGTAAAATTTTATAGAACTATGATAAATATTTAACATTGAGGCACTGAGAGTCCTGCTTGGGATGCATTGAGGCATCTTAAAGTCCTGCTTGGGAGTCACCACTGTCATAGCTGGATCGTTGAGAAAAATTTCTTATTGTTTGCTCCAGCCCCATAGCACAAGATAGGACTAGGTGATATGACCTTGCTTTTAAATATTCTGGCAGTATGGCACTGTTTTCTTCTGTTTCTAACTTTTTAATTTTTGCCCCCTCTATTTCTTGCTTCCTTTTTTTTTTTTTTTTTTAATTAGTAATTTTTAACATATATTTCACATTTATAAATGGGCACTAAAGTCACAAGAGGACTGGATTCACAAACCTGGCCTTATGCAACCTTTCCAGATTCCACAGTCCATTGTTTAGGATTTAATTTCCTCAGGGTGTTCGAAACTTAAATTCACATTCATACTTCCAAGCAAAGAGGAAATTTAAACTCCAATCTTCTTCTTCTTCCCAGACGATTACCCTGGTCATTTGAGCTAAGATAGAGAAGTACAAATTTCTTTGACACTTCTTTTGAAACATTTGAAATGTTGTGGCATCTGAATTCCTTTGTGAGTCTGTCACCCCAGTCTGAAAATATTGTGTTTAGTAATGTGTATTTTGTACATTTCTGGTTGTCCTTCAATTCTGCTTCCCAATTGACTCAGTATAACCCAAATATGTGAAAACTTTAAGCTGAAACAGTGCCTTCAGGAAATAAATGCTTTCCTGAAGAGAAACTATTCACCATGCTGCACTCCAGGCTCAGTCCAGCAATGATTTATGTCTACACTTAATTTTGCACCAGGGGTAGCTGTGCTGAAGTCAGAGGGACTGCTCAGAGTTCAGAAAGTTAAGCACATACTAAAGATTTTGTGGGATTGAGCTGATGAAGAAGAATTCTGCCATTAAGAGGCAGTACAAAGAGATGAGCTGTTTGAGAAGCAGCCCGTTGAGCACACACAGTCCTTCAACATCCCTTAGTCCAGCCATTAAACCACACCTATTCCACCTCGTGCTTATGAGGGCCAGAGCAGAAATGGAATAGTCCTTAAAGAACCTGAAGTGCCTGAGATCATTGTGGTTTCCAGCTGACTGGATTTATGCTGCAGCTGCTCTTTCCCTCCAAGTTACCCACCTGCATGCTCTATGTCCAGCCTGGCACAGTGGAGAGAGCCCAAGCTGCTGGAGGAGCCCAGCAGCTGATTCCTGGCCATTAGTGTCTGGGCTTTGTACCCCAAAAGGACAAGAGCCTCCAAATCCATGGACTTCAAAATTGCCCTAAGGTTTGTAGATGTCTTTCAAAGGGCATTAGTGAGAAAATGAATGTGCTTGTAGATTATAGAGCTGCAATGATGGTGGAGGGCCTGGAGGGGAAGCCACACAAGGAGGGGCTGAGGGCACTGGGTCTGCTCAGCCTGGAGGAGACTGAGGGGTGACCTCATTGTGGTCTTCAACATCCTTGTGAGGGGAAGAGGAAGGGCAGCACCAACCTATTCCACTCTGGTGACAGTGACAGAACCATAGGGAGCGGCTGGAGCTGTGTCAGGGGTGGGGTAGGTTGGATATCAGGAAAAGGTTCTTTCCCCAGAGAGTGGTCAGGCACTGACCAGCCTCCCCAGGGAAGGGCCCCAAGGCTGCCAGAGCTCCAGGAGAATTTGGAGAGTTTTTGCCCCAGCACTCTGAGGCAGAGGTGGGATTGTTGGGGTGTCTGTGCAGGGCCAGGAGTTGGACTCAATGGTCTTTGTGGGTCCTTTCTGAATCAGGAAATTCTGTGGTTACACAGGTGGCTGGAAGACATGAAATAAATAAAAATTAAAGTATTTCAGTTGTTTCTTAATCATGCAGATTACTGTTCCGTCACTTGTGACAGAAGAGCATAAGGCCCAAATCTGGAAATATAGCCCAGAAAATACAATGCCTCCTGTTGCCTTTGGTTATGACCATCTTCAAACTCCTAAGCACTAAAAAGAGACCTGAAAAAAGTCTTAACAACACTTGGTATTTGCTTTTTCCATTCATGAACATCCAAATCAAACTTATATGACTATTTCTCATTTAGGAAAAAAAATACTTCCCTCCATTGTGATTTTGGTCCTTGGAAAAAAAAAAAAGCTATTCAACAGTCAGGAAATGGATCATCCTGGGTTAGGAAATGGTTGCAGATCTAAGGTAGATTAGTTCAGCTCTACAGTTCATTTCTAAGGTAGATAAGTTCTACAGTCCAGCTGCTTCCCCACCATATATTTCCTCTATGACTGCACAAATCACCCAGACCCAACTCACCAGCCTTTTAAGATCTCCCTGGAAATCTTAGGGATTTAACTACCAAAGTTGTTTTGAGTCTCTAGGCTGGATCCTGTTTGAGTTTTTGTTTCCAACAGATAAAAATCTGGTTTTTTATCTGTATGGAATATATTGTAGAGTATGGGACTTTCTTCTATACTCTTTTGATGTGGTGTCAGGTTATAAAAGTGTACATTTAATGCATGTAAGAATCTTAGGGTAGGAAATGGTAAGACCAATGGTAAAAAAAATATTTATATATCTAAAAAGATGGAACTGGTTGCATTTATTTACATTTATTTAGCCTTTTCCTAAGCTAGCTGACAAAATCTTGCTTGACCACTTGACAATTAAAAAATATGTTTAACAGTATGAATAAATTAGTACCTAGTGTTTGTTTCCTAATGTATGGTATCAAACAAGGGGCGAAGATGAAAATCCATAATATGAAATCAATTCCATTCAAAGCCAGTAAGCCCAAACAACATTAGGAGATTTGAATTATTTCCCCCTGACCCCACCATCTTGTTTTTATTAAACAGAAATCAAACTGGGGCTTTATAGACTCTCTTGGGAATAAAGACAATCTGATGATTTTGCTTAGCAAACAGTAACACCTAGAAATTTGATTTCTGGCCAGTTCTTGTGTTTGGCAGGGATGCTGTTTGTCAGGGAACACTGCTTGCAGACTGATTCATTATACAGTTTGATTTCACAGATAAGAAATTCAATCTATATGTTTCCCACAAAACCAGCTTTCTGTGCTTTGGTGATGAACCAGCTGATGGGAGAGGGACCTCAGGGAAGGAGAATGAGGGAGAGAACCCATTGCAAACAGATGTGTGTTTGTAGAAAGCATCTTTGATTTCTAAGTGGTGATTGCATGGTTTATCTCAAAGCAGTTACTTAATGCTTGGTGTAAGCACAGCATTAGAGCACATCATTAAAGTGACTAATGCACCCTTAGCAAAAAGTACAATGCAGAGGAATGTTAGATCTGTTTTTCTAAAATATCTCTATAGTAAATCCAGTGAAAAAGTTGTACCTGCAGTAATGTTACCCCAGCAATGAATGTGTTACCCAAGAGGAGGGTTTACTGACTGTAGGCTTGCAGTGAGGTGTCCTCAAAATACCCAGCCTTGAATACAGAAAACAGGTAATGGAACCTCTGTAAAAAGGTTCTGAAGGTTCTTCTCTTGCTATTCTAAATCACATCCTTTTTCTTGATTTGCTGATGTCAATTATTGCGTGCGTTGCCGTTAGCTTCTTTTTAGTAGCCTCACTCCACCAGATGTACAACTGCATTTCAGGAGCTGAGCACTTCCTCTGTCAGTTCTCTCATTTGCTTATGTGCTTATAAAGATACAAATGCTTTTTAAGAAATGTTTGGAGTTTTTCTTCTGCATTCATTGCAAGGGAACACAAATTACATGAAATAACACAAAAAAGAAGCCTTCAGGCATCTCTGAAATTCAGTCTTGTCTTCCCAGGAGAACTGGTGGGTGTGGTGATATGCTGTGCTATTTATGGGCAGATAAGGATGAGTATGGGACTTCCAGAAATGCATGGTGCTTTGTATTGCTGGAAAAATCTCTGGAACTTTTGATCATGCTACTGGAAGTGAAATCCCACAAGCCCTCAAGTCCATGATGAAACTTTTGGCTAAAATCCTTTTAAGTCTCCCCACTTCAGTTCCCATTTAGAGAGATCAGCTGCCATTTGGAGCCTTCAAATAAATGATGATATGCAAACATAACCTTTACAAATTACTGTTATTAATCATTCTTCTTCCATCCCATGGCCTTTAAAACCCTTGTGGGTAGAGAACCATTACTCAGAATCTCAACATGAAAGGCTGTGCACAGCAGTAGTTCTCTTCTGGAGAGGCTTTGCAGCCATGCAGCCACATGTCCATCATGACCTGTAATCTCCTTGTCCTACAACAACCAGTCCTAGCCAGGACACTCTGACACCTCTGCAGTAAAACCACACACTCCAGTTGCACACTGATAGTGGCTGTATTGTATATTGAAATCATAGAATAGTTTGGCTGTCTTGGTTTGAAAAACCAGGTGTCTGCTAAGGAAGGCAGGAGCCTCTCTTGAAACGGAAAATGTAAACCCCCCTCCCTCTGAATTATTATAATTTTGAAATTAAGGGGCTCTCAGGAAAAGATATAAAAAAGTAGGAATAACAGTTATTTATTAGGGAAGAAAATAAAAATAAAATAAACAATGCAGTAATACAAAACAACACTGCCAGAGTCAGAATACAATCTGACACCCTGTGGGTCAGGGTGCTGCACAGTCCCATTCACCCAATGGTGGCTGCTCCTCCTGCAGTGCCAAGTCTGGTTCTGTTGAAGCAGGGATCCTGTACAAGGGTGGAATTTTCCAGTGCTGGTGTAGATGGACCTCGTCTTCCTCTGGGAATGCAGTGGGAAAAAGCTGTCTGCAGTGTTCCAAGCCTCAGATTCTATCCATGTAGGAATGTTTGGCTCCTCCCCCTGGGCAGAGCATCTCCCAATGGGATGATGGAATTTTATCAGCCATGCAGGGACACTCAATAGCCATTAACAGAAGCTATCCCCTGGAAGGAGGAATGGTCCTGGAAGAGATAAAGAAAAAACTGCCCAATTAACAGAAGATAACTGCCCCACCTCTAACAGATGGCAATAGAATAATAGAATAAACATCCCCAAACCATATCTTACAACCCAGGAGAGTTAGAATGGACCTTTTAAAGGCATCTAGTCCAACTCACTGCCATGGGCAGGGACACCTTACACTAGACCAGGTTGCTCAGAGTCCCATCCAACCTGACCTTGAAGCCCTGTACAGCCTGACCTTGAGGTTCAATGGCCTTTGAAGCAAAGCTTTAATCAGCTCATTCTCCCTAATCTTCTCATAATTAAGAAATATGTGTTTGGCATTGCACTATCAAGAGTTTGATATTGTCCTCAATAACAGGATGAGGAACCTGGTTCCCAGCCCAGAAACACATTTAGAGCAGAATAAACAATCCAATATGTGATAGATATCTAGTGGATACAGCCAGGGGAAAAATAGGTACCTAAAGCTGTGATCAGTGGCAAAAAAAGCAGATACCAAATAAATGCTGAATGTCCTTTTATCAGGGTCTGCCCCTTGCTATCAAAGAGGCCAAACCCCCTTGATTTTTTGCATCAAAGGTGAGGTAAGATGAATCCTGGATTTATTGTCAATGTATGGGAATCACAGAAGACACCAAACAGGCCATGAGACAAATAGTAGGAAACATGAGGATAAGTCATAAAGATGAGTGATCAATGCAGGTGTGGGAAACCTTGGTGAGAAAGGGATTGTAGGTCTTCTTCCTTCCCCTTTGCCTCATGATTTATGTGTTTTTATAGTAAAACTGAGATCCCATATCTAGATCAGACAATTACGTTTCTACATGAAAAACTGCATGTTGAAATGCTGGAATTAAAGAAGAAAGTCATTCAATTGCTTAAAAGATGGCAAAAATGTCTCCTACCCAGAAACTTTGGGTATACAATCTGTTTAATTCTTCAAATATACTATGTGGAGTTAATTGAGTACCTCTGGAAGAAAAATAATACCAAAACTCTTAAAAAGTAAGGAGAAAGGTTTAACAAGCCTAGTTTAACAAGCCTAGAAGCTGAGGTCTGGCAAAATCAAATGAAAAATCAGGCACAGAATTCGTGGTTGGCAGGAGTTTTCTGTGTTTATTTGGGGGAGGGGGTGGGGATTTTTAACTCATTTGCTTGTTTATTTCCTGTGTTTTTTTTCAGCCAGGAAAGTTAAGCTAGCACTGACTCCATCAGCTCAGCTTAGACTACAGGCAGACATGTGTTCATCAAGCCCAAAATATTCACTAAGCAAACAGCAGTTCCATAGCTTGGCTCAGATGTCTCACAGAAATGCATGGTGAGACCTGTGAAAGTGCCTGGTGGAGGTCTGTGACTTTCTGCTGGCTCCTACAGCCAACCTCTGGGTTTTCTAGCAGCTCTTTTCTGTCTGGGATGGCCCTGATAAGATCTCAGTCCAATGAATTGGAACAAGTGCTTTCAGAGGTAGATATGCTGGATATATAGTACCTGAGGGAATCTTCTGAGACTTGGGAAATATTTGACCAGAAATTGAGGAACCAAAGGATTAGGTCAAGATCCTGGGAGTGGAGGGGAGGGAAGTCTAAAAGAAAGGCAGGGAAATTCTACAGAAATCAAGAAAAAGTGGAAGTTGGAAGATGAGTGGTGTTAAATGTAGGAACAATACTTAGAGATGAGAGATGCTGGAGAGTCAGACTGGAACAAAGAGCTGGAGAGAAGTGAAATCCAAAAAAATCACTTTACAAACTATGCTGGAGTCACTGGCCCCTACAGTGGGGTAATTCAAGGCCAGGCATACATTATAGCTGGGGAAAGTTAATAATGGCAATAAAGCCATAATTCCTGCAGTAACTTGAAGTGGTGCACAGGAAGTTATTTTCAATTTGGTGACTATGTGAGACTTTCAATAGCTATTACGAGGATAATTAGGGGTGAAATGAACATTAAATCAATGTTTGCAAGCTAAGCTCTATGTGTGTGTATAAAGAAGCATGTCTGCTTTTGCTTTCACCAAAAACAGGACTAAACTTTCCCTCAAAATCATATTTTTTCCTTGCAGAAGCCCCATTTTGTCTCATTTTCTGCACTAAACCCATATTATTTCCCTTTCAAAGCACTTTTCTTATTTCCTTCTATTCCTTATGGTTTTATTTCTGGAGGAAGGGAGCTCTGCTGCATGACAAAGGGAGACTGGGTCACACTGGCAAGCTGAAATCTTCGGGGTAAATCACTTACTGATGCAAATCAGAAACCTCCCAGGTCCAGATTGGAGTAAAGAAGGGCTTGGAGGGAAGAAACCACACATATGTATGAATCTGCTTAAAACCAGCTGTGGTTGTAGTGCATTTCTGGATAGAGTTGTCTTTTACTGGGGAATTGTTTATTAATAATGACCCTGGGCTCACTGAGTTTTCAAAAACCCTCTTTCAGAGAGAACAGTCATCTGCTGCATACATTTCACTACTACCTCCTCACAGCGTGGATTTAAAAGAAAACACCTTATTATAACAAGGAGAGAAACTGGATAGCACAGAGGTGCTTGGCTAAATGGAGCAGCTGCTTATGGCCTGAGTAGATGCTTGGTGTAAATAAACCGTGGCAGATTTTCAGCTGAGTTCAGAGCCAATGCAATAAGGGCAGGAGAAGAACAAAACTAACCAGGTAATTAAAAAAAATAAGATTAAAAAAAGCAGGGAGGGGAGACACAGTGGAGGACTGCATAATACCACAAAATAAAACAAAAATCTCCTCCTGGGTGTTGTTCTGAGCAGGGCGGGGAGTGTTTCTCCCCCCTTCCCAAACTGATGGCCTAAAGAAGATGTTGGTGCTGTCAGGGCCTGATGAACTGCCTCCAAGCCACAGGGCAGGGCTTCACGCTGCCTTCACACGGGGAAAGTTCTCTGTGCTTGTCTGTGCAGCAGCACACATTCTCTCAGATTAATTCCAGCTGTGCAGGGCCTCGCTGGCAGGGTCGTTGTGCATTAGTAATGCTGTCCGATTAGAGCAAATGGTCTCCCCTTGCACATCTCCCTCTCCTGCCACTGCTTTCTCTCACAGACACACAGCCACACAAACCTTGATTATCTTCTTTTATTTCCCCCTTCGCCTTTTTTTTTTAACAAAATGATCTGATTTTTCCATAACCACTTTAGCACACAGCTACACTCCTCATTAACACGAAGTCCTCGCTAGCTTCACCTGGAAATGGCACCAGACAAACCTGTGCTGACAGCTTTGTCATTTACAGGCAGGAGGCTGCAAGCACCACCCTGATGGTGTAAATTAGAAGTAACTCCACCATCGGGGCTCTTCTCTGTGTGAATCCAAATAGGATGAGAATTGTGCTGACAGCACATAGTTGCAAAGCTTAAGGATGCCCAGCCTTGATTCTTAATTTTCCAACCTGTTCATCCCAACCATCCACTTACACAGAGCTGATATCCTTAAAAATCTACATTTTTCATTTCTTAACCATGTAATTTTTCCAGCTTACTTCTATATCACAGATTTATCTTCTGCAATGGTGGTACTTAGTGGGTCATTTCCTTTCCACAACAGACATCCAACAGCTCTGAGACTGTCTTCTTCCAGGAATATTTCAAATACTTGTTGCATCTGCCAAACATATACACACAAACACACACACACACACACACACACACAAACACATATATATATATATATATATATATATATGCAGCACTTGGCTACACATTGTAAGAACTTACATGTTAAAACTGAGGTACACATTTGTGGTGTCTTGCCACAAAGTATTCCTCGAGGTGGTTGAGGTGGTTTGTCAGAGAGCTTTTCAGCTTCCTTCTTTTCTGAGCATTTTATCAGTCTGCAAGCCAGAAAATGTTTGTTTATATCAACAGAAATATGATAAGATTCACCAGAAATCCAGTAAAATTCCAAGTCATTATTTTGTATGTTATAGAATCAATTTCCACACAAAGTGGATTGTAGTATCCTGGAACAGTTTAGGTTGGAATGGATCTTAACACTCATTTCTTTCCCACTCTCTGCCATGGACAGGGACACCTTTCAGTACATCAGGTTGCTCAATGCCCCACCCAGCCTGGTGTTGAATGAACAGGGATCAAAGTCTTAAAAATATGTGAATCAACACTCACCATTTCATTTATTTTCTTTTTGTTTCTTTGCCCTTCCAGCATTCTCAATTTCTTCCCTTCCTAAAACTGCCAAAAAGCTGTTAAAATGTACATTTGAAACCAAATGAGAAATAAGGTTGTGAAACTAAGAAAATTAATTGTGACACCCTATTTCTATGTCCTGGCACTTCATTTTCCCAGGCTTGGGGAAATTTGTTTCCACAACATCTAGGAGTGATCACAGGCAAACCAGTTCAACCTGGATCCTCAAAGACTTTCAGAAATCATGTTAGAGTCAGTCTCCCAGTTCTTGGCCTCTGTGCCCCAGTTTTCCACGTAAAATGGGAATTGCTGCATGAAAATCAGGATTGTTGTGTTAAAATGGGGATTGCTGTATTGTCCTTCCTTGCAACTGAACCTTCCAGAACTTCAGTAAGACTGTACCAGGAGCTCCACTTCATTAGTTTTGGAGAATTTATGAATAGGGTTAATCTGTACTGATTTATAAGATCTCTTACAGACCAGAGTCAGCAGCTATAAGGCTGCAGACCATCACCCTGCTCTATAGAATCATAATTTAGGTTGAAAAAGAACTCTTAGATCACCAAGTTCAGCCATCAACCCAGCACCATTCTCACCATTAACCATGTCCTCAAGTGTATTCACATATTTTTTGAACTCTTCCAGATATGGTGGCTTCACCATTGCCCTGGACATGTTTCCTAGTGCCTCACCTGAACCTTCCTTGATGAAACTTGAAGCCATTTCCCACATGTAGGGTCTTTATTACATCTGACTTCAGCAGATACTGTGTTGGAATAAAGGTAGGGAGAAACAATGTGCTTTTACTACATAGAGTTGTGGGCAGCTCTATGTAGTTCAAAAATGCCTTGAAGTATGTTCTAACTTTTGAAATATATGTACCAGACTTAAAAAGCTACTCTGAATTTGCATAGTAGCAACAAAATGCTCAGGGAAAGAGAAATATCAAATCATAACTGTTGTGTAATTTACCTGCCTCCTGCAAGGTCCTTCTGAAGCTCAGTTTGGAATCAACACAGCTTCAGGCCATGCTGAGAAATCTTATGGTACTGCAAGGGAATACAATAGGGGTGGTGGGGCTTTTGTGGGGGTTCCTGTGGCTCACTTGTCTGTGACTTGACAGCCATGTGGTTCTGGTTAGCATTTTGGAGAGCTGTCCAAAGTGGAAAAATGCTATAAAAGCAGAGAATGTTACTGAAAATGTGCCCAGCTATTCTATCTTGTCTGTGTGACTGCTCTGGGGGGCTGATCTCTCATTGTTTTGGTGTGCACATCTTTCCTTGGGGAAGTCAGCCTGCACATTTTATATCTGCTGCTGGACAGGGAACTGCAACACATCTGCTCTTTGCAGAGGTTTCTCAGGTGTTGTGTTTTGAAGAAACTGTTTTCTCACCCAGTCCATGAAGTCCAGTGTGTCAGCCCTAGCCTCTTGTCTTGGTTTGTAACCTTCATATCTCCACGTATTTTAATATTCATCTCACAGTATTAATCCCTGTGCCTCATATGTCTGGGTTATATTAGTAAGTTAGTAATGTCCATTGACAAAATATCCAATTTAAATTTCTTTTAAATTTTTCACTGAGGCCATGCTGAGTGCCTGGACATTGCTCATTTCAGTAATATGCAAAATTAATGTATCAATGGTTCTTTGCCTTCTTTGGAGCACATTAAAATGCCACCCTATTATTTCATTCTACAAGCATCTCTGACAATCACTTCTTATGTAGATAAGAGTCTGTTGTGAATGATGTCCTTTGGTTTCATTTCCATGATATACCTTTTGAGGAAATCAGAACCAGAGAACTATGTGTTTCTACTAAAGGCCAATGTACCTTAGTTCAGAAATGTGTTTAGAACAAAGCAATGGCATAGGGAAAAAAAAATTTAGAAAAAGTAAGTATACAACCCTGCAGTGGGTGAGAAAAAAAAGAAAAATAGGTTTCTGGTATAAGGTTATTGAGTGCCAAAAGAGTGAGGCTGAACTTCCTCAAGATGGCAGGAATAAAAACATTGATAAAAGCAGTAGCAAAATAAAGTGTTCCAATTTAGGCACACTAGTTTTCCAGAAATAATTTAGAAGACTATGAGAGAAGGAAGCACAAAGAGAACTAAAGGTGAAGAGTAAAGATAAGAATGATTCATAAATTGAAGATGATATTTTTATCCTTTCTGCTGCTAAGAAATAATGCACAATGTAAAAAGTACTTCTTCAAGGGCACTGGAGGAGTGCTGCACTTTAGATATTGGAAACAGAAAAGCCAGGAAGAATATGTCCAAAATCCTTGAAAGTGTGGGGTAATAGTATTTTATTTCCTTAGTAATTGCCACATATTAGAGCTTGAATTGACTCTGAAGTTGTATTCTTGCAAAGAGGAACAAAAGATTAAATGGAAGTAATCTACAAAAATGGACTGAAGAGAAGTTTGCTCATAACTGTAGGAAAGGGGAAATGAAAATAGGAGGCATGTAAGAACATATCTCCTACCTTCATTTTCTCTAACCAGGCTCTGGGCACTTTAACCTCTTTTCTAGATAAGACACCATTGTGAAAGGCAATATAAAGGTTGTTGAAGGCAGTAATGAAATGTTAGACAAAGTGTGTTTCAGAGAGAAGATTTATTATTTCTATATTTATTATAAGTGTACATCTTGAACAGATCTTTCCAGGATGACAGAGAGATAAAATTGGCAGTTTCTTCGTCTTGAGATCAAATGGTTTAAAACTTTGCAAAAGTGTTGAATTCAGAATTACTTTTGCAGGATGTTAGAGGAGAATCAGTGTTCTTGTACTCACTCAATGGCTTGGGTTAAGAGTTCAGCTTCCAGGATTTAGTCCTTGTGCATTGATGTTGACTTGCCCAGAGGACTCCACTTTTTCTGGTTTGCCTTATGTCCAACAAGTTATCCATGTCACCCCTCAGTTTTTTGATATTTCAGGGCTTGTCTTTTCACCATAGTGTGAGCAAACAAAACTCCCTATGACACATAATACAAAGGAGTATAATTTTTTTAATTAAATAATACAATTCATGCACCACCTCAAATTGAAACCATATTCTCCTGCTTTTTTATTTTTAAAACTCCAATATAAGGCTTGGGAGAATGAAGTGTTCCAGGTAGGAAAGAGCAGGGACAGCTTTTCAAAGGCACAATCACCCTTCACTCCTCCTAAGCAAGTGGGAACAAAAAATTTCCAAGACCAGGGAGTACAAGACCTGTGATGGCTCCACAGATAAGTCCCAGGATCAGAATCAGAAAGTAGAAGATCTGTAACACTCTGTGTTTTCCCTTTAACTGGTGAACTCTGACTCACCAAATCTCAGAGACCTAACTTACTTTAGAAAGACTCTTTTACCTTACAGAATTCATTTTATAGAAACAAGACACATTTTTTTCTTAAAATAGCCATGCATACTTGAGCATATTGGTTTGATCACAAAATGCTAGTCTAGGGCCAAATCCTCCCCTTTCTTAAGAATTAAAACAATAATGTGCAAATTGGCCCTTGGCAACTTATTTCTCTTGACTATGTGAGCTGTGACCTTGATGGCAGCATATTCTGTGTTTTCTCACAATAAAATTTTCTTTTTCTTTCCCCCTGAGTACAGAAGTCTTACTAGCAGTGATGGTGAAACACAAATTCTTGGCATGCTTATCAAGAGAGAATTAAAAAAAGTTATTGAGAAGTGTTGATGAAGTGATTGAAAAAATTGGACATGGAATTAACAATGCCTTGCTGGGTTACAGATAGGGTTTGGATTTAGGATTTTTTGAAAAATAATAAAGAGGTCCTGAAACACTGCAAGTGGGGTACCATTGCCTGAGAAATCTGTTTGATTTGTGAGAAAAGAAGTACAATTCCAGTTAAATTGCTCATGTTTGATGAAGATGCAATGAAATTTAACAAAAGGCACAAATCTGGAAGCAAGGAAAAGAAACCCATTCTTCACCTTGCTGATGAATAGATGAATGCCTTCTATTTTCAGAAATACTTTTCAGAATCTGGTGACATCTAAAATACGGGCTTGAGATATGTATTGAAAAGAGGTGTGAAATAAGTTATAGGACATCTGAAAAATAAAAACAAAACAGCATAATGTGGAGAGGTGAACTCATGAAAAGATATAAAAATGCAATTATGTAATGCATAAGGGGGAAAAACCCCTCCATGTTTGCTGTTCATTATTAAATGTGCATCCAGTGATGCCATAAAATATTTTTTATCATATATTAAAGATGTTTAAAGCATAGAAATTCATATTAAGACATGTAGTTCTGTCCTGTGAGTGATGTGAAGCAGGAGAATGAACTTGACAGATAAAGCAGCAGTAGAGTGGAGGCCATCTGATATACAAGAAAATACAATGTTAAATAATCAGAAATGTATCTATGTTATGGTGACCCAAAAGAAAGTAGCTGTCCAAACCAGATTTTAACAAGTTTTTGAAAAGTTGGGGATATTTCCTGAAGTTTGGATGGCTTCTAGTGAAATCCCTGTGTTTGAATAGATCAGAAGAGATGACTCAGTAAACTCGTTAGTCATATGTTAGTCTGATGAAATTACAGAAACATTTAATTCAGGATTGAGTAAAAAAAATAACTACAGGCTGAAAATAGAATTAATACTGGTCAACAGGTTTGCATGGAAGTAGGTATAGTCAAACAAACATCATTTTTTCTGACAGTGTTGCAGATCTGGTTAATAAAAAAAATGGTGTTGACATAATATACTTGAATTTCTCCAATGAATTTGATTTAGTACTACATGACTTTTGGATTAAAAAGTGGCACATTATATTGAATTAACAGGGCACACATTAGATGGATTAAAACTCCCTGTCTGACAGGTCTTGAAACAGAGTTTTTAATGTGTAGAAATCCATGAGTTGAGTTGCTGCTAATGCAGTCTTCAAGGGATTAGGGTCTTAATCCAGCTCACTTCAGCATTTCTATCAATGAGATAAATCTTTACCAGTAAAATCTGAAAATGCCACAATGGTTTTAAGTTGACCAGTAATGAGTGCAGTAATGAGTAAAATGCCGAACCAAAGGTTCAACATCTCTCAAAGTTCATAAACAAAACAAAATGTGCAACACCCATCAACAGAAACTATGGATCAAATTTATGAGATAGAAATCAGTGAAAAAGAAAAGCTAGTGTAAATTAATCTCAAAAGTAGGAAATATAAGACAATGAGTGTCTCAATATGTCATTTAGGATTGATATTTGAATAAATATGGTCTCAAAATACTGAGAGGAAAATATCATGGAAAATATGCAATATTGTCACTGTTATAATTATAGAATTGTTTTTAAAGGAAATGTTTTCCAACTTTTCAGACAAAATGACACTTGGAAAGAAAATTGGCAATTTCTTCTTCAAAAAATGTCAATACAAAATATTAGATAATTCCAAAATGTTCTTTCAGCTCTCTTGGCCACAAAATTTATGTTGATTTTGACCACACTTCATGAATAACTCACATCCCTCTGGAGCCATATTTTCTTGATGGGTTTGTTGGGATTTTTTTCCTAATGAATGTATCCATTCAAAAAACATTCATCTCTGATCATTACTCAGCATTGTTAGAAAAGCTATGAAATTTCTTGTGGCTTCTTCAAATAAAATGGAGCAGGAAAAAGAAAGCAGATGGAGGGCAAGTATTATCTATTTCTGTTTGGGGAAAAAAAGCCTTTCCATGTGATTTTAGTAGTGTGTGTGACTAGTGACATGTGGGGAAATTACAGTAGAACAGTAGAACAGAGTAGCAGTAGAACAGGCAGAAATGGATATTTTAATTTTCAAGACCAAATTTATAAGAATGCTCAAGAGTTAAAAGTAAGAGAAATTCACACTTGGATTTACACCCAATTTTCCACCAATGGCAGTTGCAGCATAATGTATCTGTTCATCAGCCAACATGGCAGATTTCCTGTTATTTGGAAGCTTTAAGGTATCTCTTTAAAAATTGTTTGGTTTAATCTACCTACAGGAAAATGAAATTCAGACAACACATCTTACATACAATAGATCATCATTATCTGTCTTTTCATGCACAGAAACAAGAAAATGAAGTCAAATGAAGCTAAAAAAATCTCAGCATTAAAAAATAAAGAAAATTGTATTTTAAAAAAGTCTCAGAATTAATGGACCTTTTGTAAAAAGGTTTGAATTTAAACTTTCATAATTATACTCTAATGTCATGCCCAGATAATTTAGAATACTTTAGATTTCTTCTAAAGAAAAAATAGAGTAACTCCCAGCTCAACCTCTCAAACTCCCTCTAGAGCATCAGTGATGTTCAGTTACCACTTCTCTCCCTGCAGCAGGGGTAAACCCCTTCTTTCTGCCTGTAAATGCTCTGACCACCCCCTGTAAATGCTGGTCTGATGCCACACGGTTCTCTCTACCCTCAGAACACTCTTTTGTAATTGTTTGATTCCTGGACACTGTATATGTTTAATTCTAAGTCATTTTTCTAAAGGTACCCCTGAGCACACACAGCCAATTTGGTCATCTTATTACTCATGCACACAGTTATACACATTTCATTTAATCTGGATCCCAGCAAGGATATGCTGGTGGGGAATGTGAAGCTCAAAAATAGACTGGGTGACATCCTGGGCTGATCCCCAGCGTGGGCAGCAGGGCAGGGGGGATTCTGCCCCTGTGCCCCTGTGCCCAGGTGAGAGCCCACCTGCAGAGCTGCCCCAGCCCTGGCTCCAACAGCACAAGGACGTGGAGCTGCTGCAGCCAGGGCAGAGGAGGCAGCAAGGTGATCACAGGAATGGAGCAACTCTGTTGTGAGGAAAGGCTGAGGGAATTGGAATGGTTTAGCCTGGAGAAGAGGTGGCTTTGGGGTGACCTAAATGTGGCCTTCCAGTACCTGAAGGAAGCCTGCAAGGAAGGTGGAGAGAGACTATTTACAAAGGTCTGGTGAGACAGAACAAGGAGGAATGGCTTCAAACTAACAGGGAGTAGGTTTAATCCATTTATGGAGAATAATGAGTTACTAAGCCACTACCCATCATATCTGAGTAGTTGTAGAAGTGATGTGATGAAATCTGCACTGACTGGAGAAGGGAAAACATAACCCTCATTATTAAAAAGGAAAAGACCCAAGGGTATTGGGAAGACCCAATGAACTACAGACCAATCATTCTCACCTGGGTGTCTGGCAGGACTGTCACCCTGATTTTCTCAAGTCTACAAGCCTTCTGATGTTTGCATTCTTTGCACAGACCTTTCTCATGCACTTTATGTAAATAACTTATTGTTTTTCATTCCTTTATGAGGGACGAGCACCTGAAGGACTGTTGGGTTGCCCAGTGACATTGAGGAGGTGGCCCTGTAACCCTCCAATGACAATGGCATTTCAAAAAGATATATATATGGAGTCAGATGTTTTAATAAAGAATTTTTGAGTTTGCTTTGAACAGAACTGCTCTGTGTCCTTCTTGCATCACCCCAGGGTGACACAGGACTGTGGAGGAGTTTTTTCTGGAAACTGTGCTAAAACACATGGAACGTAAGTAGGTGACTGGTGACAGCCAGCATGGATCCACTAAGGGCAGATTGTGCTTGGTGCATTCAGAAGCTTTCTCTGTTGGTTTACAGTGGGGGATGATGGAAGGGCATCTGATTTAATCAACTTGGACTTCTGCAGAGCATTTGACTCTATCCCACATGAAATCTTTGTCTCTAAACTTGGGAGACATGGATTTGAAAGATGACGGGAGTGGATGAGGAGCTGGCTGGATGGTCTCACTTAAAGAGTTGAAGTCAACAACTTGAACTCCAAGAGGCCAGTAGCAGTGGCATTCTCAAGGGTTGGGAGACTGGTGGTGTTTAACAGCTCTGTTGGTGAGATGGGCACAATGGCAGCGTTGAGCAGTGTCATCAATGCACTCTCAGATAATTGCCAACAACACACAACAGTGTGTTTGGTCACACACTGGAGCTGTGTGGTGAGGTCACACACTGGAGAGACAGGATGACATCCAGAGGGACACAGACAGGATGGAGAAGTGAGAATGTGAAACCTCGAGAAGTTCAGCAAGGCTGAGTGCAAAGTGTGCCTGGTTTGGGGCAATCTCCAGCACAGATATGGGCTGAGCAGGGAATGGGTTGAGAACAACAACGGGGAGAACTTGAGGATGCTGGTTGATGTCAAGCTGAACATGAGCCAGCCATGTGCCCTTGCAGCCCAGAAATTCTCTGTGCGTCCTGGGCTGCATCCCCAGCAGTGTGGGCAGAAGGGCCAGGGAGCATCCCAGCCTAGTGGAAGCTGTACCTGCCCATGCCAGTGGGGTTGGAATGAGATGTTCTCTGAGATGCCTTTCAACCAAAACCATTCCATGATTCTCTGTTTCTGTGTAGCTCATTACATCACACCCTCTTGTGTCTGACATATTAATTCCTTTACTGAAACATGGCAAATCATTTTTTCCTTCTGTTTCTTTAAATATGAAACATTGCAATGCAGAAGTATTTGGACAGGTTGCAATACCTTATTTTGATATTCTTTCAGACCTAAGTGATACTGCTACTGTCTGAAAATATGCTGTGAATACTTGTCAGGTACTTCTTTCCTCCTTTTCCCTATTGTATCCATGGTGAGTTATGGACTTGGAGGATGACATTTTTGACAGATAAAACTCCTATCAGAGTCCATGCCTTGTATTAATTCATAGTGATATTTTAAGACAAATATTTAAAGAAAGAGTCTGTGTGAAAGAATTTTTGACTGTAAACACCAGACAAAATTTGAATGACAATCACTCAAATCTTAATTCACTGTAGATACAAATATGTATTTAATCCCACATTTACTTAGTAAACCAGAGAAGCAAGGTACTTTTCTGCTCAATCCCTGTAGTCATACTGTCAGATATAATAGAGTATTTTGGTGAAAATCAATACCATTCTTCAAAAATTGTGTTTGTATTAGGTTGCCTAAAGAGGTTGTGAATGACTCAACCCTCAAAGTGCCCGAGGCCAGGTTGGATGGGGCTTGAAGAAACCTGGTCTAGTGGAAGGTGGCATCATCCCATGGCAACTGGAAGATCTTTAAGGCTCCTTCCAGCCCAAACCATCCTGTGATTCCATATTATCCATTTCCAGTTCTTCCTTTCTCAAGGCACTTTATGGTGTTCTTTGGTTGTTAGCAGCTTGGTTAGTCCACCTGCAAAACAAAATGTGGAACAGCAAGACAGAGGTAAGCTGTTGAATATAAAAGGTTCCTAAAACATCTACTGAAAATATTAAACCTTCTGAAAGTTCTTGAGGAAGTTTGAATATTAAGAACAGGGCCTGATAGGATGTTTTTCTTCTTTTTCTACCCAAACCTGGGAGAGACAGTTTTATGGCATATGAAGCTATTTCACACCTGTAGTGCAAAATCTGTTATCTTCCACTAATTCCATCTTAGAATCTACTGCTCCTTTCTGAGGCAGGATTTTTATGCTGTCACAGCTGTCTGTGGCAGTGATGGCCCTGGTGGTTTCCACTGTAAATGACATTATTTATTGAAATATGAATTCAATGTCCAGTTCATGAGAAGCTCGTGGTGCCTGAGTCTGTCTTTACAAGAGAACACACCATTCAGTTATAGATGGGCATATTCCCTGATCCTTCAGCCAGATGGGAGAGATTCCAACACACTTTCTCTGCTGGCTACATTTCACATGGGCAGCAGAGGTGCCCACTCTTGGATTTGTTTGAGCCACAGTAGAAACTTCTGCTCATTACTAGGTATTCCTTTGATGTTTTCCATTACCAGTGCAGTGGAATAGCCAGAGTTGCTTTATCTCTGTTCCAGCCAGTTTTGTGTTCAGTTCTTGTTTATAACTTGTTTAGTTCGATCTTGTTCTGTTTTGTTTATAACTTCCTATACAGCAATCTCACTCTTTCCTTTACATTGTGACCACCAAGTTGATCTTCTTCAGCTTTACAACAGACTTCTAATCTCAAAAATTCACTTTATTTTGTGTTCTGAGATGAATCGGTGCAGTGCATAAGAGGTTAAGACAAGGATGAGCTAGAGGTTATTGTAAGTCTGCTCTGACTACTAGAGCTAGCTGAAATTCCTCCTTTCAATGCAAAAGCTGATTAAAATAAAATAAATTTCACCTCTAATTACTCCAGAGACCAGAGTCTGTACTAGCTAGGAAAGAACATTTCCCACTCAAATCAATAAGTGTTTTTGAGAGGTGAGAAAAACATACCCAGCAGCCAGTCTATCCTGTTTATGATAACTAGGATGTGTGTGTACCTCTGTATTAATATTGCACTGTGGTTTTTCAGTTTCTTTTTGTTTGTTCCTCAGCAAGGACAAGGATCATCACATGGTACCATGTGTGCTGTGTTACATAATGATGATTCACCCCCCCAGAGGTAGCATTGGGTTGGAAATGATGAAAAGGCTATGCCAAGTTAACAAACACTCTGCACACATTAAAATGCAGCTGTGAGTTTCCACGTAGATATCTAGGGGTAGGGGGGGAAAAGAGAGAGAGAGATAGATACATGTTGATTTATTTAACAGGTTGTCCAGCCTATGTGTAAAATCTTTGTGACAGCAGAGTACATCTTGACATCCTGCAGCTATCCCTCAGCTTACTCATCTCCTACTGGGAAATGCACTGTCCTTGCTCACTGCCACCTCCTCTTTCCACAGATATACATTTGCAAGTTGTCTTCCTTTTGTAAAAAATAAAAAATAAATCAGGCATGAAAGCCTTTTTCAGGTTTATTCCCTTAATTTATAACTTAATGTATTCTTCCTTTGCACGTGTTCTGAGCTGCTTTCTCTCCTTTAAGTGTTGTAGCAGCAATAAGCAAGCAGTCAAAATCTGAAGTATCTTTTTCTGATAATGGGTTTCTTTGCTGGTTAAATAAGGGTGTTTGCAGGCTGTAAACACAATACAGACAAAATACTGTTGCCTGCTTCTTAAAGGGTCTTCTCATGGCAAATAAGGTATCCCTGGCCAAACTCATCTGGTTTGCTTCACCTGATGAAGAGAAAGTCAATGGCAGTTAACAAGTCAGGTCTTAGCATCAGAGGGATATCTCCAGATCTACTGAGAGTTTTGTTAAAGAATTATTTCATTCAAAATAAGATTAGAAGAAAAGAATGAAAGGGGATTTCATCCAGATGGAAATGTGTTTTTGAATGAATTCTGTTTATGACAATATTTTCCCAGTTTTCATCAGCTTTTGTCATCTGTTTAGTTTATTTGTTGTCTTACAACCTTTGAAATAAGATGTTTGCACAAATGTGAAAACTTTCAATTGCCTGTTTTCCATGTCATTCAAAAACTATTAAAAAAGAAAACAAAAAAAAAAGAGCTATGTGATCTAGAGATTTTCATAGTCCTTAAATCTTTACATTGAACACAGCTTTCTTGGACGCAGGAAGCAAGTTCGTTCCTATGACAGGAGCTGAAAAAGGAGGTATTATTAAAGAAAAAGACCAAAAAAAAGGGGAAAAGGAACTGTAACACTTCATAAAGCAAGCAGAAAATCAATCTGTTTGTACACTGTTACCTCCCACATCATTGGCCAGCCACTGCCCAGAGCACAAGGGCTCCTGCAGGATGCAACTGGCCTTACAAGCAAAAATATGAGCAACTCTAAAAATTCACTGATGAACTGTGCTCATCTCCTCCTGCTCCAGGCAGGTGCTTGGGTGTACCTGGAAGAGGCAGCATAACAATGCAATATTGCAAATGGGAGCCAAAGCCACAGCAGAGCTGCAGCTGATTTGCATGGTCATAAAGAGCCCTCATGAAGATCTTCTCATGAGGAGCAGGATGTTTTCTACAAGCCACGTTCATATGAACATGATCCAGTGATGAAAACAGTTGTTTTGTAAATGTGGACAAATTGTCCATGAAAAGAGCAGAAGCTGAACACCCAGGCCACAGCAGACAGCTCATTTCACTGCTGCAGTACTGTTGAAGCAATGCTGGTGCTTCAGCAGTGAATCCCTCTTTCTTTCAGCTGAGAGAAAAGCTATAGGTCAGTCCCATGAGTTCAATTCAAAGATTCTTGTTGAATAGGCTGAGTCTTTGCTCCCCTCCTCAGTTGCAACAGAAAGATTGATGACAACACTGGTGCAGCAACAACCACACAGGGTTTTGACTGCTCTTACATTTTCTAGAATGCAAAATTTCCGTTTCTACCAGAAAGCATCTTACAGTTTCAGATTTTTAACAGTGTGACTGGTTATCTAGTGTGGATTTCACATCTAGACTTTGTGTGCAGAACTGTATTAAGCATAGTCCACTGTGTCTGTGTTGAGAGGAATGTGGAAAACATGGAAGACATAATGATTTCACTTCTGTACTTATTTATACTCTCTTCTATTCTTTTTGATAAGTAGAGAGTGAAAAACAGTAAGGGAGTTCCCTCATAAAGTTCAAGTTTCTAAACCTGTGCTTGCTGTCACTAAACCTTACTCTTTTAAGACAACCTGAACCTCTTCTGGCTCTGCACAACTCCCTGACAGGAGGGGGCAGCTCGAGGGGTCAGGCTCTGCTCCCAGGGAACAGACAGGACAAAAGGAAACAGCCTCAAGCTGTGCCAAGGGACATTTAGATTGTCCCAATTTAGATTTCCCCCTGTTTAGATTGGGGGAAATTTGTTCACCAAGAGGCTTTAATAAGCATAAAAACAGGCTGCTCAGAGCAGTGGTGGAGTCCCCATCCCTGGAGGGATTTAAAAGCCATGTGAAGGTGGACCAAGGGTTATGGGTTAGTGGTGGCCTTGGCAGTGGTAAATTTATAGTAGGACCTGATGATCTTTAATTTATTTTCCAAATGAAATTATTCTATAATTTGTTAGTTTGTTTGTTTGTTGAAGTCCTTTAATTTTAAAAAAAATTATCTAAGAACTTTGAAGTTCTTTCAGCTGCTGCGTCCTCAAATCCAGAGCCATCTTTCACCCCACTATCCATGTTCCTGCATTCATGACCAAGGGTGAGCCAAATGAAGGAAGACAGACTACATCTGTAATGGGATTAATGGAGATTTTAATGGGTCATTTATGGCTGATCAAATGCATTCAAATCGGATGCTGAACTAAAATGTTCAAGCAGACATTTAAAGGAAAATAATAATGACAAAAACTTTCATTTCCATTTATAATCTACCTTTGCTTGACCTTAATCAGTTAGCTTATACAATATTCATAGCAGAAAAAAAATCCTTCCTATATCTTTCTTAAATAGTTCCACTGTAAGCCTGAGTGGATGCAAAAATGAAATAGTAATAATGAATAGAGAGTTTTGAAATATTCGTAGGCAAATTCAGAAAGGGTTCAGAATCTGATCTTTCTCCATTGCTTCAATTTTGCAAAATTATTCTGTTTTGGCAGAATATCCTGATATATATATATATATATATAATTTTTTTGTCATTAAGAAAATAAGAAAACTTTCATTCTCACATTCTTATCTCTGCTTTTGAGCTTAAACTTGTCACGATCAGTTTTCACAGCACAACATCCTAGGTACAACTCTAAGTCATAAAAACAAGTATTTTAGGGATGTAAAATTTACCAGTCTGAAATGGCAGTTTAGAAATGTGCCTTTTTCTTTGAAAAGAAAAAAAAAATAGTGCTACATAAAAGCTTCAGATTGCAGTATCCTGACAAAGACTTGTAAACTCTTTGTGTTATAAAGAATCAAAATAAACTTTTCTCTGTTCTTGACCCTGTCACAATATTCTATGAATATCCTCAACTTTAAGTCATTGCAGCCTAGATGAAGTCTTTGAAAATGAGACAGTTGAGATAACTGAAAAACGGGCCTTGAGCCTTTATGAATACTATACATCCTTCAGTTGGTTTTTATCTTTGATATGTTGGTGTTTAAAGTGTGGCTATGACCAGAATATCCTGAGTTGGAAGGGACCCACTAGGATCATCAAAGTTCAACTCCTGGCCCTGCCCAGGACAGCTCCAGTTTGTTGACATTAGATAAATCATCATGGGATGTGGATACAGAACTAAAAATCTTATTCTCTCTCCACCTTCCTACATTATAAACTTGTCATATTGGAAAACCCTCTGCACCACCCATCTGCCAGGCCCCTGAAAGCTTTGGTTGGATGTAGACAGTAGAGAAAAACAAAACATGTGCTTCAAGGAAAATCAAGTTTGTGGGGAAAATAAATAGAATTCTGTAAAAATCAAGACCTGGAGAACTAAAAAAAGATCTGAATTATTGTTCCTTTCAGGGTACAAGAAAGCAGACGACAACGACCACGCACTTGACTTTCCCAACACATGTAATGTTAGATATTAACACAAAGTCATGTCATGACTCCTTCACTGGCTGTCCCTGGACCTGGCTCTTCCAGGGAGGAAGGACCCTCTGGAAAAAGCGTGGGAAGTGGAATTATAGATAGGTAGGGGAAATCTAGGGGATAGTCTACCTGACTCCATAGGAAACTGGACTCATGCTGCTCATGAAACAAGTTGTTGGCTCAAGGTTTCTGCAGCAGGAAAGAGCAATCCCACAGCTCTGCTCCCCATGGGGAGGCCAGGGAGGCTCCTGCCTTGCTTGCTACATCCCAGCCATCACAGCCCTGGGAAAAACAGACTTTGTTTTGATTTTTTTCAGATTTTTAATTACAGTGTTTATCATTCCACAGGAGATAAGAAGTGCACAGAGTGAGGAGATCCTTTTAGTTTTCTTATTTATTTTTCTTCAGTGCTTCCTCCCTTATGAATAGTAACACTTCAAGTAAAATAAAACTCCCCCTTTGGTCAAACACACTGGAATTTTGTTGGAAACAAAGCATCTGAAGTTGTTTCCATCTTATTTCCTTCTCTCTAAATGGTTTGCCCACACATTTTAGGAAGGCAATCCCTTTCATGTCGCATAGCACATCCTCACTGGCAGCTACAGTGTGTGCACTTTATTAGAGCATTTTTCCCCCTAGATATAATGGCACCAATTAAATTACCTTGCAGCCTGACCTTAATCTGGCAGGAATGATTATTCCATGAAACAGTTAGGGCTCTAATTGACATGAAGTGCCTGCAAAATATGTCTTTTGCAGCAGACCCTGTCAAAGTCACATTGATATGCTAATACCTATAGCTGGCAGAATCACTTCATAAAGAGAGACACTGAAAATTGAATTATTTCAATTTCAGTACCTAGGAATCTAGTGATCTGTCTGTATATGGAACTAAGTAGGTGCAGTACTTTATATGGGTAAACAGCTGTACTAGGGCGTTGCTATGGAAACTGCTTGACTCATGACAATTGTGTTAGTGATGAAGTCATTAGTGGTGTGAAATGTACTTTGAGGTTGTCAAGTGTACACTCCAGGAATATTTCAACAGTATTAGTGGAGCCTTTTCATTTGCATAATTTAGGCTTTCACATGCGATCTCGTTACGGTGCGGGGAGATGGGATGCCACAGCAGTGGCAGCAGGGCTCTGGTGTGGTTCTGCAGCCAAAGGCAGTCAGTCCCTGCATGCACAATAAACCTCTCTCTGTAACAGAACCTTCCTTTCCCTGCCTTTTTTTTTTTCCTTTCTTTTTTTTTTCTTTTTTTTTTTTTTTTTCTTTTAATAAAAATGTTTTAAGCCACAAGGCTCTTCAAAGGATGAACTCCTTAAACTTTTATGGTGCCAAGTTGACTTTGAGCGTCTGGACCTCTGTTGTTTCTTTTTACTGCAATTGCTCCGGATGTACTCCAGAGAAAGCACAAGTGGGTTCAGGATCATAGGGACTCACTTTTTCCTCATCTCTGCTATTCACTATTTATTACAGTTAGTGTGATTTCCTATGCTATAAAGCTGAATGATGAATCCCAGGGCTTTTCTTGGAGTCATATGTCCTTTCTTCTAGTTTTAAGCATTTCAGACTATAGAAAGAACTCTTTTTTTCCTGCAAAGATCTTAGCAGGTCTTTGACAAGATGTCTGAAGAGACTCCTTTAGTTTTTCCTTTGGCAGTAGAGTGCTGGCTAATGCTGGGTTTATTCCTTTACATGTTCTGCCCCTTCTTCTGAGCAAGCAGGCAGGGAGGGAACACAGCTTGCATCTCTGCTTGCTGGAGGGACACAACTTCTGCCATGGGAGTCACCTATCGGGCCCATTTCCAAATAAATACTAATGGTTCCCATTTGACAGAGCCCCAGAGGATGGTCAGGCACTGGAACAGGCTGCCCAGGGAAGAAGTCACAGCTCCAAGCCTGTCAGAGTTTAAGAAATATTTTGGACAATGCTCTCAGGCATATGGTGGGATTCTTTAGCCCTGTGCAGGGCCAAGCAGCTGGATTTGATGATGTTTGTGGGTGCCTTTTAACTCAGAATATTCTACAACTCTATGAATCTACAAATTTTTTTAAAATAGCAGTGGGGAAAGAGCACTTGTTTAGTTTGCATGTGCACATATGAGCACTCACACAGAGATGCAGAAGATGTCACCTGTAGCAGGAGATCAATGCAAGAGCTCAAGATTTTCACCCAGATAAGTTAGCAGCCTGCTAATACCAGACCTCATGAGTTGATCTTATTTCTTTACAGTGTCTGATCTATTGAAATGCAATCTAATGCTGTATGTTCACTCTATATGTTCAGCCTAATACTGTATAATCACCAGCCTCTTATGTATTAATTACAGCTTAACTTTACAATTGGGATGAGCAGAAAAGTAAGCATGAAATCAAAGCTGGATTTGATTAGCATACTATGACAGGATCTTTACTAGTCAAGGGTATCTTTAATATTGTATTTAAAGTGTGTTCTTCTGTATGTGAGGTACTGGAGGAGACATTTCAGCAGACTCTGGTAGCATAATAACAAACTATTTCAAATCCTTATTAGTTTGAAAAGATTTGAGCTGTTCATAGAGTTCAATGGCCTTCTGAATCAATTTGTTTTCCTGTCCAGTGTCTCCTGCTCCACCTGAAAAAAAAATCTGCTTTTCCCCGTGAAAAGAGGTATTAATTTTTTTAATGATGACAGAAAATTCATCTTTCTTCTTTTTTCTGAAAATTCAAGATGATCTATTGGTGCTGGTAGGCTAATGGAAAAGTGAATAGGACGAGAAGATGAGACTTTTGTATTTTGACACAACCACTCTGTATTAAGAAAAAAAAATTGTAGATCAAACTTCATACAGAAATCCTCCATTTCTTTCAAACCTAGTTCCTGAAGCCGTATTTCACACATTCTTAATTGGTTTTTTATTTCTTATTCACTGACCCCTCAGGATTTTAGTATTTTGGACCAGCCAGGACAGAAGGTTTCACATAGCAGATCCCTAAATTAACTTCCTTCCGTTGCAATATGGGAATGCTGAAAACATCCCCAGAGAGCTGGCTGGAGAAATTAAAAATATCTTCATAGTAAACTGTGATCAAAAAGCCATTCCATTTTGGCATTAGTCATTCTATGATTCCTCCATATGTTTTGTGCAAAAAAGTTCTCTACTTTTTTTTTTTTTTTAACAACAACCACAACAACAACAACAACAACAACAACACAGATAGAAATTTTTGAGTTAGCCTTGGTCCTATCCAAGCATAAGCAGCTAGATGGATTTAAGATCATGAACTAGATCTTTACATGCAGGATGGCCACACATGAGTCCTAAAGGCAGCTAAACCTTGAGATCTTCTGTGTGGGAATATGGGGTTTACAGGGAGCTGTTGTGAACATCCAGGTTCCTAAACCATTTTCCTGGGAGAGAGATCCTGTCAGTTCTTTCACATTCACACAAACAGGGAATGCCTTCAAGTCAAGAACCTTTCACTAGGATAAAATGATCAGGAGATTGAACAGGGACCAAAACTATCTGTAAATGATATTTAATTTCCATGTATCTGAAATTGAAATGGATAAGCTTTAGGACATGGATTAATGGTTTACGTCTGAGTTGTGGCTGGCCTCAAAAAAGTTGTCTTTAGGGAGGTTTGCATATGTAAAAAACCCACTTAGGTCTCTATTTCTTGGAGACAAGGAGGGCCCCTTATTCACTGCTTCATCCATATGTTGAAGTTCCTCATCATCATTAAGGGGTAAAACTGATTCATTTATTTTGGGGGCCACACTCTGAATTAAAGATTTTTAATGGAAAAAAAAACAAAAACAAACTAAACAGGTTTGAACATCTTCTGCTGTTCATCTGGCCTCTCAGATGCATTGAGAAAGATGACAGAGGACTTTTTCTATCACAGAATCTTGTGAAGAAACTCTGGTGCAAAACAGAGAGCAACTCAGTGTGGATTTTGTGTGGCTAACACACCTGATGTGAATTGAGGTTAATCAGCAGTGGTTGCTCCTTACATAGGTGCATTGGGATCTCCTACAGGTTCTTGCTGGCAAAGACTCAGTGAGGCAATACCACCCTTAAAGTCGCATTTTTGCCTTACAGACACAACTGTTAACTCCTGAAGCCAGCCAAAGTTTTTTCTGGATTGGAGCTTGGTGGCAGGGGTGATTTTGAGATTGCATCTCTCCTCCTCCATTTATGATTAGCATTTCTTGCAAAAGCTTTACAACATTTTAATTCTTTCTTGCTGATATTCTGCTGTCTCTCAGGCCATTTTGAGTTTGACTTTGGTTTAGCACAGCAACAAGCCAGGGCTCAGCAAAGAGAGGAGACAACGTGTAAAAAGGGAGAGAGACTGTGTTGTGATGGACAAATAAGAGAAGCACTCCAAACTAAAGACTTCAGGCAGGTATGAAATGACATGTCTGGCAGGTTTTTTCAGGCTTCCCCGTCAGTGAAAACCTGATGGGTGAGTGGAAGTGAGCAGAGAGAAGCTTGATCATCTTTGTTCAATCCTCCAGAGGAAAGCTCCCTGCAGCACTGATGTGGGTTTGTTGTTTTTTTTTCTCCCTAGAAGAAGCAGCAGCAGAATGTTAACAAGCTTCATTTTCTATTCCCTACAACGAGGAAGTGACCTTTGCCCACTTCCCTGGCTGTTTGTGTTCTTGATGCTGATAGAGCCAGATTTTCACAAGGCAGACCTGGATAATTTTCATGGCTGCCACACTATTGCAAACCAATTAGCAAGCCAGCTTGATAGGGTAAGGTTGTGGAGATGCCCATGGCTGCTTTAATAAAGTTTCCTGTGTATCAGTATGATGCTATTGATTTTTCCCCCTTTGGACCCAAAGACTAAAGTTCATGCTCTGTAGCAGATAAAGTAAAAACAGTGGAGATTCCCTAGCATGTATACTAATTTAACCTTTTGTGAAAAGGAAAAAAAAAAAAGAGAGAGAGAGAGATGCTATATGCAGTGTTCCTTTTGCTTTTGTACACATTATTTAACATTAATGTAAATAGGATTGTGCTGATGATTCTGGTGGTCTAAAGGTCAATGTGGATTACAAATTGAGTCACCAGCAGAGAGTGAGGCATTTTGCAGGGACACAGACACATAGGAAAATATGATTCCCACAGGGCAAGGTAGACAGGGCAGCCATCAGAGGCAAAGGGATGAGGGGAGGACAAAAACAATGAAACTGAGGGTCCCTGTGAAAGCCACCACTGCTTCACGAGTTTGTGCCCCCCAGTTGAGACATTCATTCACTGAGAGATGAATTTAAGCCACTCTGCCATTTTGTTGTATTAAACCTCTTCTTGGAGAGATCAGCACTGGTCTGCAATGGTACTACAAGGAGAGTGATCCCAGCTGGAAGGGGCGGACAGAACGCATCGCGCCGTTATCATTTCATGCAATAGATTGTCTGATCTCACTGGAAAACAACTGGAAGCTGGCACTGCTGAGCAGGGGAGGGGACAGCCTAAGAGACAACAGCACCCTGAGGCACTGACAAGGCTGGCCCTTGGTTTGGGGCTCCTGGGTCTGTTCTTCATGGACTCAGTTTCTGCCCTTCCACAGCTCCACCAAGGCCAAATACTTAAGAGTTGTGAGCCTATCTCCATAAGTTTTGAGAGAAAAATAACAAGGGGTTTTATTTTCTTTTCTGCTGTGGGATTGGGGGGTTTAGGACAGCCTTTTGCCTTTATCTTTAATCTTCTTTCGTAAACACAAAATCTATAATACAATTTAAAGATAGATAGAATGAAGATTTGGGAGCTTTGCTGTGATGTAGTGTTTTTTCTTGACAGTTTGTGACTTCCTCCCAAATTAGACTGAACCCTAAACTACATTTTCCCTTACTTTTCAGTTGTAGGAATCCAAAGGAATAAAAAAATTGCTTGCTTTGTACAAACAGAAACATTTTGCTTAATGCAATCCATTTATTTTTTTATCCTGCTGTCTGAAAACTCACTTGCCTGAGCACTTTTCCAAAGAACTGAATTAATTCTGTGTTATAATGAGTGTTCCAGTAGGTAACTGGTTGGCAAAGGGCCAGTTTTACAATCTACAATGTAACAGAATGTATTGCTTAATGCCATTAATAATAATTGTGAACTCTGTGGATTTGGGTAATTCCTGTAAGATATTTTTTCCATAAACAATAGTCAAATTTCCAGCTGCTGAGTAATCCTGGTCTATATATTTCATTCAACTTTGTGGCTGTTTGCTGCAGATTACTTTCTCAAATTTTGAGTATTAAATGCCTCTCAGTGTGAAAAAACCCGTAAATTTGTATTAACATAGTCTTGTACTTGCCTCTTGCTGCTTTATCTTCAGAAAGGTCAAAAGGAGTAAACTGGCTCCATTGACTTCATTTTACCTATATTGAGAAGAACAAAGTGGGAAACATCTTCTGGCCTGTCCCCAGTCTCTGCTTTTGATGGGAGCCTGCCATTTACAAAAGCCAGTGGAGGCCTCTTTAATTTATTTTAAGAGAAGGATTTTACAGCCTGTAGCACTCTGGGGAAAGGATTGCATACTTCTTGTGTCTCTGCAACGTGGCGTGCTACTTGGGGAGTGCAGGAGAATTACACAGGTGTGGTGTGGAGTCTGAGAGCTGCCTGTCCAGCTGAAATGGAAATGCAGAGTTCAGTGCGGGGGAAATGCAGCACACACTACTTTGAAATAGCAAACTATATGGAATCTTTATGTAAATCTGTGTAGCCATTACACTTATGTAGTGCACCCCTACACTGAGAATGCATGAGCTAAGGGAAAGGTAGCTTATGCTTTATTTTATTGATCACTCTGGTGAAGTACCATATTAAAAGGCATATTAGGCATAACTCCCTCATTTATTCTTTTGGTTTACAATCACATCTCCCCAGCCAGCAAGGAATCAATCTGCCTTGCACAGGGTGAGGTCTCAGAGTAAAATGGGACCCTGCCTAGATCAACTTTGCTCTTCTCCTTGGACTTAATTTCTTTGAAGAGCTATAACCTGTATCTGCAACAAGAGCACAGGGGAAAGAAGTTTCTTGTCTATCACTTTTTATCTGATACCATGCACAGAAGTAAGTCGAGTTTTCAGGAGTATTCCTCTGTGTTGGGATACATTCTGGTGTGGGGTGGTTGATCTGCTAAACCTTTCCAAAGAAAGCTCAGGAGCCTCTGATGAAATACAGGGTATCCTGAAAGGATATTGATGACTCTTTACAGTATATCCTGAAAAGGTATTGAGAACCCATTCTTTTTAAGGCTTCTCCCTTCCTCTGTTTCCAAGCATGACGTAAACATTTTACAGATGTTCTTGGATTGTTAAACACATATAAAGCTGTACTGGGACCACCTACAAAGGAGAAAAGGAAATGCTTGGAGCTGAAGGGGCTGAAAATGGCCATGGTTCCTCACAAACATGCATGTTTGGTGGCATTTGCTGACTGCTGACACTGCTGTAGTTAATGACTCGAGGGGATGCACAACAACGGGGCAATCTACTAAGTCAGGGCTCACTCCACAACATCCCAACCAGAGCCATAACAGGAACAACCATTTACCCAGAGCACCACCTTTTGGTGCAGGTGCTGTTTGCAATCCACACAGCAATCCCCGTGAGAGAGATGAAGCAGGAGACAGAGGCTGAATTCCTCCTTCTTTCTGCAGTGTCACAGTACTCAGCTATGAAGAACAGATAAGAAAGATTAGTGCATCCATATTTCTGGAGATCTGGGCTCACTGCTGGTTAGTCCTTAACAGATAATGATGTTTAGACCCTAGAAGATAAATTAAAAGTGGTCTCATCATCCCGTGCTGGTGTCAAGTTGCTGATGGGCATGAAAAGAGAGTGCTCCCCAAGAGCCATATGTCCCAAAGTCCTGGGAAGTCAGCACAAAGACAGCCATGGGCCAAGGAATGGTGTGGAAGGACACTTGAGATTGATGAGACTGTGTTTGTGATCCATCAAACACCTTGTGCAAACGGCTGCTGTGAGATGTTTGCATTTCCACTGGCTGGGTTACTTTGGCTAGCAGAAAATTCATCTGGAGCCTCCAAATCACTGAGAGCTTAAGGGAAAGACATGGGAAGGTTTGACTTTATAGTGCACACATGACTTACCTGTGTTGCAAAGCAAATATTGTCTGGGTTTTCTCCTTGATCTGCTACAAGGACTGGTGAGTCTTTAAGGAATACAAAAGAATGTATTTTGTACTTATGGATCCTCCTCTTCCATCACACACAAGCAATGGGGCAAGCCAGGCAAGTAAAAAAAAAATTAAAAAAAAAAGCTTGCAAATAACAGAAAAATAATAGTTGTGAAACCAAGTAGAATTAAAATTCAACACATTGGCTCCATTTATGTTATTGCCTTTTCTTTTACAAGTTACTCAAAGACAAATAGAAATTTATCTCAAGACAGAAAATAATTTAACTTTCCAAGTCATAAAAAGAGCAGAAATATATGGATTTCTCATTTTGCCAAGGCAAGAAGCCTTCCATCAGTCTGGGTTGGAAAGAATAATCACTTAACACACGGACCCGTGCCAGGAGGCAGCTGCTGATGCCACCAGAGCTGCAGTTCTGCAAGGCACAGAGACAGGAGATTTATGAGCCTTGCAGAGATGGTGCTGGTGAGGCCATTTCTGGTGCTTTTTTATTCTGCAAGATTCAGGTCAGGCTGCCCCCCATATGAGCATGATGTTATAGCCCAGCATACAAGATCACAGAGAATAAGATTAAGCAAAAATGAAACAGGAAGTCAAAAAGAAAAAAAAAAAAACACCCTTTCCCCTTTTTCTCCTATAATTTCCCAAGTGTCTGAGCATTTCTTGGATTGAATCATTCTGCTGATATCAAAAGTAATCAAAACCGTGTTCTGGCTTTTTTGGGTATTTTGGTGTTTCCAGACCAAATTTGGAAGCCGCCTTTGAGTTCTCCTGATTGTTCCTAAGGCTGAGTATATTGGATGGTGGAAGCAACGTAGGAATGACTTCACTCCATGGAGTGAGGCAAAGCTGGCAACTCAGGAATCATAGAATGGTTTGGATTACAAGGGAATTTAAGGTCACCTAGTTCCAACCCATCCATCATGGGGCTGGTTCCTTCCTTTAAAGGAACCTTCCTTTGGAAACTTCCTTCCTCCTTTGCTGCATAAACTAAGCAAACCACCTCTCTGTGTCTTTCTAAAGTTGTCCTTGTTTGTGCAGACAATAAACATACTAGAATTACAGGATTGTAAGGCTCTGCTCTGTCTCACAAGAACTACTTTGTGAATTCCTTCCTTCTCCCTTGTGCATCTTACCAGATAAGTTCCTTTGCCCATACCAAGGGCTGATTTCACCTCTGCCCATTAATGCTGCTCAAACCACCATGCAGAGGGGTGCCCAGAGAAGATCTGACAAGACACGTCTTTTCATCAGATTTTTTGTTCACAGGACACCCGCCTGCTTCCCCTTTTGATTTAATATTAATATTAGTGTATTTATCTCTTTTAGAACTGACATTGTGCTTTGCAACTGTACAGGCTGTGCAGAAGGGAGCAGTCCCTAGGCAGGCATTACATCCTGACAAACAGGGGAAGCACAGACTGTTCTCTATCGAGAGCTGGGGCATTTATAAATCATGGGAACCCGCATGAAATTAAACATCTGACCTCTATACAGTTCAGATACACAGTTACCAGGCCCTGCCAATCCACCAAGATGGATTTCTGAGCTGTCACTCGAGTCCTTTGAAAACAACCTCTTTGACAGTTAAAACGAATTGGCAGAAGAGACATATGGGGAGTGTAGCTTCCAGATTGATGAGGTATTTGAAAGAGAGCAGGTTGCACGTGTAGGTTACATATAATGCCTTGCAACCCTGTGGCCAACTCACATTTCATGCCTTCAGCTTAGCAGGGTGCACGAGATCTCTAAGGTTGCTTTTTCATTTCGGAAATCCCCAAACTGAAGCCCTCATTATACACGTGTGGTGATGCAGGGATGTAAGCTTGACCTCCATAAGAACATATCAAGAGAGAATGCAAGTTCCCCTTTTCCCCAGATAATCCCTACCTCAATTTGCTATCAATGTAAATTTTATCAACTGACTCCTAGGGGTCATTGACTCGATTAGGCAAGGTTGTTTGGTTTGAGGTTTTTTTTTTCTTTTAAAAAAAAAAACACCTCTTTTTTAATTAAATATTTTTTTATTTTAAAGTTAGAAAATAACCAAAAACCATGAGACCCTTCAGATTAAAATAGTCTGAACAGATTAAACAGGCAATAGGTAGAAATTGATGCACAGAAAGTTTCAGCTGAACACAAGGAAGAACTCCTTTATTGCTCAACAACTCTGCACAGTAACTTCTTTCCCAGAAAGGTGTGGAGTCTTCCTCACTGGAAATATTAAAAAACCATCTAGGCACAATCCTGTGCCAGGTGCTCTGGGATCACCCTGCTGGATTAGGGGGTTGGGCAAATGACCCATTGTGGTCCCTTTCAACCTTATCTGTTCTGGGATTCTGTGAAAACTGAGCTCTCAAAACTGGACATTTGGGAATAAATCCACAACCTATGAGGATGGAAGTTCTTGTGCCAGTTCTGCCTTCACACTTGGGTTGGCATGAGATTTTAGCTCATCTTTTCAGAGCTCTAAGGCATTCTCATTCTGACTTTGACATTTGTAAGATTTGGAGCAGTGTGCAACTCCACTCCACAGGAGAAACAGGACCCAGTCCTGTCTCCTGTTATGTACCAACAATTTGGGTTTCTGTCAATGATTTGGATTCATGAAATCTGTCTTGTCACATTGTCTTGGTTTGAAATGACAGGTGTCTGCTTAAGAAGGCAGGAGCCTTCCCTGAAATGGAAAATATAAAACCCCTCCCTCCAAATTATTATAATTTTAAATTAAGGGAGCTCTTGGGCAATGATATGGGAATAGGATTAACTGTTCTTAACTAGGAAAATTAAAAATACAAATACAATAGTACCAAAAAAGAAAAAAAACCCCTGACAGAGTCAGAATACAACCTGACCCCCTGTGGGTCAGGGTGTTGCACAGTCCCATTCCATGGTGGCTGCTCCTCCTGTAGTGCCAGAGGTGGTTCTGTTGGAGCAGAGATCCTGGAGAAGGGGGGAGTTTTCCTTTGAAGGTCCAGCAGTGCTGGAGATGGGCCTGGTCTTCCTTTGGGAATGCAGTGGGGAAGAAAGCCACTCCCCTGGGAATACAGTGGGCAAAGGCTGCTGTGGTGTTCCCAGTGTCAGATTATATCCATGTAGGAATGTTTGGCTCCTCCCCTTGGGCGGAGCATCTCCCAGTGGGATGATGTAATTTTATGAGCCATGCAGGAACACTCACTGGCCTATGAACAGCAAATGTTTTCCAGAGGGAGGATTGGTTGTGGAAGAGATAAAGAAAACAATTAACAGAAGATAACTGCCCCACCTCTAACAAATGGGAATAGAACACACCCCCCCATTTCCAGCCTAAGACACACTTGTAGGAAATCTGCAATTAGTGATGCAAAGCTCTTTTGGGGTCAGAACAGAGCAAATGGTCTGCATGGCAACATGGCCCTGAAGAATTTGCTGCCCTGGGACTCTTCTCTCTTCAGGAAAATTTCAGGGTAGTTGTGGTCATTTTCAAAGCCCTGCATGGGATCAGCTCAAGCTGCTTGAGTGACAACCTCAGCTTGAGTGTTCATATCCATGAAAAATGCAGCTGTCAACTTGAAGCATACAGCTGTATGGAAAACAATTTTCTCCTCCCAGGAAAATGTGAATATAAAAGCACTTTTTCCTGCAAAAATGAAGACAAAATGTCAATCTAGGGATATTTTCATGGGCTGAAAATTTCAAAATGATATTTCAGCACAGGTCATCTTGAACATTACCTTGTATTGATTTAGTTTTACCTTTTCCATTTTTGTTAATATTGCCCTTTCTAAAAATTTAACTATACTAATGTTCTTTCTATGAGAGTGAGAAAAAAATAAAAAGCCAGAAGATCTATTGCTGCCTCTAGATGGAACGCAGACTTGTGTGGGCCAGGGAAAAAGCTTTCCTGGCAAATTCCTAAACTTGAACTCACTTCCAGAAGGGAGCAGGTCAACCACAGTGTTTGAAAGCTGAAGAGCAAATATCTCTTTTTCTCTAGTCACTGCTTTGGTGGGAGCTATGAGGAATCCTGAGCAAAGATTTCTCCCTGTGTGTGCACAAGGTCTGATACAGCAGAGATGGGCACAAACAGAGACAACCTCTGACTTTTTCAAAATTGTGGGCTTTTTGGCTGAAAGAGAAACTAGAGGAACAATAGCAGAAGTAGAAAAGAACCCAAGGCCAAAAGACATTCTGCTGTGGATTTCAGTTAGCTTAGAGTTTCACCCTGTACTTCCATGCACATCTCTGAATTCTCAAGACATCAAGGTAGCATATTTATTATTCCTACATTACACATGAAAAATGAGGCACGTGAGGAACATGTTTAGTCCCTACCATGTATGACTTGGATCAAGGAATGAGGCATTCCTACTGCAGGGACTTTTATTCTGTGATTTGCTTGCCAAAATTGTTCAAATAGTTTTGGCCAAGAGCAATAAGATCAGCGCCTTTTTTTTTTTTGTTTTTCTGCCTTTTTTCTCTCTTAGAAGTTATTAACAATGTTCACCCTCTGTTGGTCTTGGGTAGAGTTAGAGAAAATATTACTGTGAGATAAGTAATTATCTGGAAATTTGCTCAAATTTAACATATGACTTTGCAGGGGTCTTCTTTTTGTTAAAAAAATTTCTAAAGCTACAAAATGAGAAACTAAGTTTTAAAAAAAACGGTTGTTGTTTTTTTTTTTTCGTAAAATCAGTCAATTCAAAAGCAACATTCTTTCGTCTTTCTCTTTTTTTTTTTATCAAAAAGAAGAAAAATTGAGGTGTTGACAAAATTAGGGAAAGGGAAAATTATCTAAACCAATTTTTTCACTAAAACCAGAAAAACTGTCTTGAACCTGAATAAATAATTTTTTTCCCCTAAAAAACCTTTCGCTTTCCTGGGAGGCTTTTTGGGTTTGAGTTAGGCTTTGGGTGGTTTTTATTCATTCCACTTAATAAACCTAATTATTTTGCTTGGCTTGACTCAAGCTATTTTATTTTTCATCCCAGTTTTTCCTAAATGCATAATTTGTCTGGTTCTTAAGATGGATTTGTAGTAGGAAGAAAAAGTATGCCAGCCTGGCAACTGGGCAAATGTCTGTGCTGAGACACTTTCTCCATGTGGTCTTTGTTTTGGAACCCTCTTCTGCCCTGTTACGAGGACGAGTTGAAAGAAATAGTGACCACCAGCTTATTCTGAATGTCACCATGGTTTTGTGGGTTTGGTGGGGTTTTTTCAGGGCTGCACTTCTCCATATTTTTTTCAGCAAATTGGTTGTAATATAAAGGAAATAGAAACTTCTCCCCCCGCCATTGTCAAATGTCCCCTTTACCTTATTATTGTTTCAAAGCCCTAAAGCATAAAACTGAATTTTAATGTTTCCAAATGACCTTCAAAATTCAAGACAAGGCTGACTTCTGCTCGAGTGTAATATTCTGGATCATTAATTTCACGAGAGATATTCCAATTTGTAATTTCATTAAGTTTAAGAGCATAACCACTCTTAATACTGTGTTTCTAAATATGATGGGCTGTAATCTCAAGCAGCACAAGTCAGCACAGCCCGAGTCACTCTGCTACAGCACCCCACAGCAGCCAGTGATGCCTTGGAGAGGCTACCTAGAACAGAGACTAGAAAGAGTTATAAAATAAAGTAGGTATTTATTGAAAGGCCTTCAAAGGGTACACCTTAGCCAGTGCAGGAGGCTTGCAGAGGCTACACCCAAGCTGGACAACAACCGTGGGTTTTTCGGGCAGATATAAGTTTGCTCTATTTGAATATCCAGGGGTTAATTGTGCAATTACAGGTTTAGGTAATGGAGTCACATTCCTTCAGTTTGCTCCTCCCAGTTCACTTTTGTTTAAATTTTTCGGACCTGAAGCTGAGATGATGACCTTTAGATGATGACCTTGGTTCCCATCTGGAAAAGGGTTGTTTTGTCTGACCAAACTGTGAACTTACTAACACTCTATTATGGAGTTCAAAGTTATACACCAATGCAGTGCTGGATCTGAAAAATATAAAAGCTAAAACTTAAGGCATCACCAGGACTGTGAGGGTAGTATCTTCCTCTGCATTTGGTTTCAGCCACTGTTTGATACCCATAAATAATCCCTGCCACGACACACATGTTAAACATCTCTAACAGCTGATTAAGATATTTTTGGTAGGAAAGACTAGGTGGTCCAGTGGATAGCGTGTTATTATTACCCTTCTTTTCAGAATGGATTTGCACTGACCACATGGAACTTTAAAAATAATAATGTGACCCTGTGACACCACATTTTGTACCATTGCTTTGCATGGCCATGCAAAGATTGCCTGGGAAACCCCTGGGGAGTTCACCTTGTGGTGGGATACAACAAACTACACTATGAACTCAAATTGCTTTCTGTGTTATCTCTACGCAATCTAAACACCTGCAAAACCTACAGAATTTTGGGTTAGGGCCACCTCATTATTTTCGCACAGGAGAAAAACTGAGGGAAGGTGGTTGTGAGAGACTTCTGAAAAGACAGGGGGAAAATTCAAAGCAAAGATTTGGATGAATGACTCCTGTGTTTGCAATGAATGTCCAAATCAGAGGCTGTGGACTGACCTTTCATCATCTCATCTGCTGGAACCTCTGTGCTGTGTTTCAATAGAGGAGTTGAGCCAGGGAGATGCCAAATGACTCCGTGACCTGGCAGTTCAATGCAGTCTGTGAGCCTGTCCCAGCTGATCAACTGTCCCAGCCTGTCCCGTGATTAACTGTTCATACAAAATTAAACAGCACCCACAACTGAGAGCTGGGCAGTGGGGAGTAGGGACAGAGTGTGCCATCACTGGGCAACCCACAGAACGTCATCATTAATTCACTGGCCTTGGCTACGCCAGCTCAAATCGTCAGCAGCAGAAAAGGAAATTGCACTGGACTTTTCACAGCATAGTAAATATCCCAGCCCTTGGCCACAAACTGATGGAAGGCCACTCCTGTTGCCTGCAGCTATGCTTGGTGAAGTTAACCTTATCCTTGCCCTATTCAATGAACCCATGGATTAGAACAAAAAAGTCTTAATTCTGAAAGACAGCAAAAAAAAGCATTGCCTCATATAAATTTCTTGAGCCCCAATCCAAACCTTTTATTCTAGTCAGGATTTCTACACAATGTTTTGTCTACCCTGAAGCTGGTATTTCTTAGCAATAATAAAATAATTGTTTCAGCTGATTACACTCCTGGACATAATTGCTGCAAACAAGCCTACAGAAATTAACAGCCTTGTTGTTTCTAGCAGATTTCTCATGAAGGTTATTCTTGTAGAACAGTCAAACAGAACATAGTTGATAGGTTTCTAAAGCTGACAGGTTTCATCTAGAGATGTTTTCTTGGAAGTAGGCTGAGTGGTCATAGGAAATTTAATAATCTGGAGGGATTGTCCATTTTGACCTGATGAACCAACATCTCAGTTTCAAAACTGATGGATTCAAATGAAACAAGAAAATTTTTCACCTTTTCTGTATTTATGTCATCAGGTTTTGACATGTTCATTAGCAGTGACAGCAATTAGCTGACCAGAAAAATGTCTTTACTTCTCAAGGTGCAGAGCTTTTCTTTACAGAAAACAGCGGATGAAGCATGTTTAAGTAAGCTGTGGTTTTTGTATATATGCAAACTGATTTTCCTTCCATCCAGAGATCTCAAAGACCTTCCCACAGCCCTGTTCCAGGAGCTGGTTACCAATGTGGACACAAACAGTTAAAAATCTTCCCTTCAGAACCCCCATAGAAGGTTTGTGTGTTGAGCTTAAAAAGCTTCCGCAGTGGTTAAGATTTCATGCTGGCCATGGTCTGTCATGATGAAGAGTTTACAATTAAAGCTGATGAGCTGGAAAATAAGGAATGAATTCAAAACTACTTTGTCTGAAGAGAGTCTGAAATTATGAGAATATTTAGCACCCAGTGTTCTTTTTTTTTTTTTTTCTCCCAATAGCTGCCTCTCTGTGTGTATAACCAGGTTGGTTAGAAGACCAGTTGAGAAATTGACTGTAGTCAGGCTGTTTTTGAAATAAACTGAAATTCTAAGGTGGAAAAAAGTGGCTGTAATTAAGAAATACACTTTGATATTTTAAAATACAAGTGAAATTTTCAGCTTACACCAACATTTGCTAGACTAATAGGAATACAGACATATTGCATGCAAGATAATCAAAGAAAAATTAGAGCAGAACTGGGTCAGGTAGAATCTGCAAAATCATAGACTGCCTAATGGGCTGAATTGCTGAACTGCAGAATTCCTTTCTTGCCAGCCTCTCTAGTAATTTTCTCTCTGAGTAATTTCCCTCTGCCTGTACCACTGGTACTTTCTGGTTTGATATTTAAGAAGAAATTCAGACACACACCCAGCACATTACCGTGCTGCAACTTATAAATGATATAAGAATTGTGCATGTCACTAGTTCCCTAGACTTGATGAGCAATCTCCCAAGAAAATATGACTTTTCCTGGATGCAAACATTTAAGGTTCATTGATTTTTAGCACGTTTGGTTTGGCCAGGTGTCTGCAGAGCCCCTGATTCAGTGGTGTCTTCAATTAACCCACTCTTTAGCCCCTAAATAAAAGGCACAGGTTTTGGAGAGGGTCTGACTGGATGGGAAGATGTCTCAAGCACCCCAGAATGAACTAGCCCCAGTCTAGAAGCCATCATGTTGTTTTAACAGCTGTTAGTATAGGAACCAATTGTGCTGATGCTAGCAAAGCTCTGCCATGAGGAGACTTTTAAATGGAGCTGTGCAATATCCACCTGTGCAAGAAGTCACTTCATTTTTTCCCATCTCACCAGGTCCATGTTATAAAAAAGTGTATAATGATTTAGTCTACTGAAATAAAAGGGACTAGGGACATGCATTAGGGGAAAAGAGTAGGGTATCTAAATCATGAATGGCATTTATGCCCATAACAGCCATGATGAGCTACAGGCAGTTTGGATGTGCCTATAGATCTGGACTACTGAATTTAGCCCTGACCACTACAAATGTCTCATATAGTTCACTCCATAAACTTAATAAACTTCAAAAAAGGAAATATGTTAAAAGCGATTGAGTTTTACTTTACATTTTCAATAAATCCTTTATCTTATTACACAACAAGTTCTTGAGCTCTTGAACATATCTTCAAGAGGACTTCTTACCAGTAACACCTCATTTTCTCCACTAGAAATTGCAGTCTATTTTGCAAGCTGTTAGATCATACTTATCATTGTATAACTTCCATTTGTGATCAGCTACCACCTCTGGGCCATCTCTTTTATTGTTATTAAGGGATAAACTCTCAAATTATCATTACATTAAAATTTTGAGGTACTTGCCCTCAGGGCTTGTGATTTTGCACCATGCTGTTGAATGATACAGAATCATGGAATCACAGAATGGCTTGCCCTGGAAGGGACCTTGTAAAACCTCTCATTCCAAATGGCAAGGGACAATTCCATGGGCAGGGACACTTCCCACGAGACCAGGTGGCTCAGGATTCCATCCAACCTAGCCTGGAACACTTCCAGGGATGAGGCACCCACAACTATGATGATATGATATATGATATGATGATATGATATGATATATGATATGATATGATATTATTATATGATATGATGATACGTTTTATTATATATTATATTCTTGTCAATCAAGTTTCCAAGCTCATGCCATATCTGTAACAGTTTCTGGTGCTCCTCCATACTGTCACTCAAAGATGTTGCCCTATGACAACAGGAGCAGAAAAACAAAATGGGCTCGACCAGCACTCTTTCCCTCTAGGATAATAATTCAACTTTCAGTGCTACCCCTTGCTGTCTGTTCTTCATGTCTTGGGTAGAATTTTATCAGAAGTTGTAAAAATATCCTAACAAATGAGGATTTTCACATCTTTTATACCTAGAAAATCAGTTCTTTTTTTCTAGAAAACCAGGCATTTATTGGAACAGTCTGGCACAATCTGTTTTGTGAACACATCTTTACCAAGTAGGTTCCTAAACCATCTGAAAACTGGGAATTTGGCACTAAGGGGAAACATAATTTATTTAAGATGGTGATGGAGTCAATGCCAAAAGTGGTTACTTTTTATAAAACATCAGGAAGAGGGTGTGTTGGATGGAGCTAGGGGCAACCTGGTCTCCTAGAAGGTGTCCCTGCCTGTGACAGGGAACATGATGATCTTTAAGGTCCCTTCCAACCCAAACTGTGATTCTAAGGACATTGTAATTCTGATATAGCTGCTGAAGTCATCGGAATTCCAGTAACTTTTTGTTGTTGTTGTGTTTATTTCAAGTTTTATAGAATGTGCAAATATGCTTTGTGGCCACAAAAGCTGTCCAAATGTTTGTGTTAACGAAATAAAAACTGGAGTTCTCTTTCTCGTCTGGTTTTCCTCTAGTTGTGCCCAGTCAGACATTTAATTAGTGTAGCATATTGGATCTGCTCTCAGCTGCTTTCCACAGTGGTGAGCCATTTACATCTGTACACAGTGGGTGTTAAGCAGCACAGCTCTGATGTGCTGTGCTTTTACAGTGACCTTTCTCAAGTGTGAATGGTTATACAAGGTACCAGGGACTGGTCTGTTGGCCTGTCTTTGGACAGCAAGCAGGATAGAGGCTGGTATGTGTTTGAGTGGCCTCCTAAAGGAAAATGCCAGGACAGCATGAAACAGGATGTTATGGTTTGTTAGACTCTAAGCTCTGCTCTGCTTTTTAAAGGTCTGTTTTGAGAGTACACAGGCTTCTGCATCTGTACACATGACCACAAAACTGCCATGTGAAATTCCACAATCTGCAAGTAGCCAAGTTAGCACACCATAAACAGTTGAACAAGATGATTATTGTATGTCACTTTCAGCTGAAATATTCTATTCTATTCTATTCTATTCTATTCTATTCTATTCTATTCTATTCTATTCTATTCTATTCTATTCTATTCTATTCTATTCTATTCTCCAGTTCCATTCCATTCTACAAGCACCTACTGAACAGCACACCAAGTGGCTTTGCTTTCATTTTGCCTAACAAGATGAATGAGCCAAGCAAACTCATCAGAGATTTGAGAGATCTGTAGAACCACAGAATGGTTTGGGTTGAAAGGGACTTTAAAGCTTTTCTAGTTTCAACCCTTTTCCATGGGTAGGGACAGCGTCCCTAAACCAGCCTCGAAAACTTCCAGGGGTGGGGCAGCCCACTTTCTCTGGGCAACCTGTGACAAGGCCTTACCACCCTCACAGGAAAGAATTTTGTTCCCAATATCTAACCTAAACCTATTATCTTCCAGTCTGAAGGAATTCTCCCCGTCCTGTCACCCCAAGCACTTTTAAATAGTCTCTTTCCACCCTGGTGGTTCCCTTTAGATAGGGAGGCTGCAATTCAGGCTCTCCAAAGCCTTCTCTTCTGCAGGCTGAACAATCCCAATTCTCTCAACCTTTCCTCACAGCAGAGCTGCTCCATCCCTCTGATCAGCTTGGTGTTCCTCCTCTGGAGTCACTCCAACAGGCTGATGTTCTCCCTTTCTGGGGATCTCACATGACATGGTACCTTAGCAGATACTGCCTTGATCTGGTGGCAGTCCAGGTTAATTATGAATCTCACATTGTGGTCCCTATGCTTGTCTCCACTGACTAGATTTCATCCCAGTGGGACTTTGGAAGCTTAGAAGGAAGAGGTATTAATAACAGCAACAATAAATGTGATTAACCATAGGGAAAACCCTATTTACAGGCAGAGCAATGCTGCTTAAATAATTCCAGGAGGATAATCTTGTGTAATTTTGCAATTCCCAGTTATGCTAACCTATCCCATCTTTTCCAATGCCTGACATATGAGGACACAGAACTCTTAATGCCTTTCCCATCTAAAATGTTTTCATCTGCTATGCCAGCTGTTTGTATCATCTACTATAGGAAAAATATAAATGTTCACTTCAATCCATGAGCATTCAGTAGAGATAGCTCCGAGCTGGTCAAGTAGGGATTATACTGAATAAAGATCTCCTGATCATTGCTATGTGCCTACAAAACTTGTAAGCTTGTAATTGTCCTAACCTCACAAATGAGGGTTCCCTCCATTGGAGGGAATTCTTTCTTTTCAAATTACAAACTCTGCCAGAAGGAGACATTTTCCTCCAAACAGTTCCCTGAAAGATTTCTTGACAAACTGATGTTAAGCTTCAGCGTGGGGAGAAAGACAGAAATGTGTTGCTCAGTTTGGGTCTTTATTGAAAATGTGTATATAATCCTGCTCAGCCTAACTAAACTGATGGAAAAAGATTGTTAGTAGAAAAGCTGGCAGTAGAAGGGTGAACTGTGAATGCTCTCTAATATCAGCTGTTTGCATCTGTAATTCAGGTATTAATATGCCCCCCTGTTCACAAGATGTTTTCCTTCTGTTTCCAAAGCAGCTGGTCCATTTCCATAACTTCTCCAAGTCCATTTGAATAGGAGTGGGGGTTGTCTCATTGTGCTGTGCTATGCTTAGACCTTTTTATTTTCACCCCTTACTTGTTATCATTCTTGATTGTTCTTAATTCTCCTGCTTTCAGATTCAACAGCAGAGTGCAACAAGATTGTTGTGTCAATTTGCAGTTTCCAAAATGACCTCCAGTATTTTAGGAAGTTTTTTTAATTCCATTCCTCATGGATCTCATCTAGAAATAGATCACCCATCTCACTCTTTTCTTGAATCTCTCACCACATTTAGCAGACTGTCTTATTTTGTCATTCAGGACACTGCAGACCATTGTTGCCAAAAATATTTGCTATACCTTAAAACCCAAAACTATAATAAGTAAAGGCTGGGATTTGCATTCAGCTTTTGCTCCTTGCTCTTTCTCATAGCAGGGGAAAACACTGCTATCTTCATAGAATCCTCCCTCATTTTCCATCTCGATGTGAAATACTAATTAATTAGCGTAACATTTCCAAATTAGTTTAGGAACACCAACTCTTGCTTGATTTCATTTTATCTGAATGAATCATTTGCTTAAAAAAACAGCCAAGGTAGTCTTGGAACTGAATATGGAATATGGCTTAATTAGGGTGTTGAGGGACCTTTTCATCAGCTTTCTTAGCTTTTTTTAGTTTTTGCCCCAAGCACTATGTTTTCAGCCCAGAATACAGATATCTTTCTGGGTTAACCCCTTGGGTTTTATTTTATTTTTTTATGACAGCAACAGCTATGCCTACCCTCACTATTTGGGCTTTGAATCTTGCTTCATTCACACCATTTAACCTAGTTTCTTTCTTATGGTTCTTCCTTCCAGAAGGCATGTTCTGTTTGAGTCAGGCAGAGGTTATTTTATCAAATAGTTCCTGTCAGCTATCACCAGCGTTAAGAAAACTGTGGTTTCATTTGTATTCCACCATGGAAGACAAAATATTTGACGTCCGGAAATTGTATATATTATTAGCTTTTTTTGATTAGGTGGGTGAATAACTTGATTGAAACTCTGGTTGTAAAAGCTTTGGAGATGTTGGCATGCCTCCAGGATGAGGGTGAGTTTGGATTTCATGACCATGTTATGGTTTCAGTAACAGATAACCAGATATAGACTGGAATGTGATTTTTTTTTTNGGTTGTTCAGGGGGAAGCAGGATGAATTTTACATGAAAACAAGAATTTTTCAGGAACTTTCTGAAATAAGGTCTGACCACAAACTTTTTTCCCCCTCACTACAAGGCAGTGGGTGTGACCATACGGGGGCGTTTTAAAGAAAGGCACCTTGAAAGAACAGAAAAGCACAGAAAGTATTTTCCACATTTATTGAGCTTCTGCTGTCTTTGGACCTTTCCTTGGACTGCTGGGTTTGGTTTCTTCTGTAGCTCTGTTGCAAGGACAGATTTAGCTGTGCTATTTTCAAGCCCTCATTGCAAATCACACATTCTCCACTGGATCTGGTGTAGATCCCTCTTCATCCTCTTGCAGCTTTGAAGCTCATCTTGTTTATACCCCAGGGGGTTGTTGCAAAGCCAGGTAAGAAACAGAAAGGCACTTCAAGGCTTCACTTGGCTCCTCCCCTGCTCACCTGCAGGTTCCAGGAGAGCTAGCAGTCACAAAACACTATGGAGGTTGAAAAAAAATCGGCCAAAATTCCAGAAGGTGTCCCTACCTCTCATTCTTGTCTGAATAGGAGTATTAGTAGAAAAAAAAATTGCACTACCCATTCTCTGTTTTTATGCATTCTCTTGACTGTCCCCTTTTAGCAAAGCAGATTTTATATCTGTTCCCCCTTTAGCAGGGACTCAACACAGAGCAGAGCAGGAGGGGAGCAGCCCTGAGGACAAGTCACTGACTTTGAGACTGAGCCAAAATGTCCTACCTTCCTCCTTGCTGCATCAAAGTCTCACAAGAAATTGTGATTGAGAGAGTTTAATAAGTCACTACTCTTCAGTATTTGGGATGCCAGACAGTTCCTATGCATTTGGAATGATAAGCTGAGGTGGTAAGAGCTGTTTCATGAATGACATTTTAATGGAAGCCACGATCATTATAGGCATCTCATCCTGACAGTATCTTTAGCTTCATAAGGGGATTCAGTTGTACCAATTGACTAATGCTCAGTCTCATTCCCAGTCAAGTGTGTGAAGAAACATCTGTTAAATGCAGCAAAGGTAGAGAGTCCTACCAGTTGTACCTGGCTGGCCCAGGCTGGTCAGATGTGTTCTTGTCTGTGTGTGTGCATGGACACCAGAGAAGAGACACCCCTGAGTAACCTGCAGCTGTCCAATTCCCTCCATAGAAAGGGAAAGGGTTAGGAAAAGGAATTTGTTATTCATCCAAACACACAGGACTTGGACATGGATATCATATTCATGTCAGGTACATCCACAGACTAACTTCAGCCTGTTTTGGTAAAAAACTTCAGGTTTTTTTTTTATGGGTCTGTCCTGTAAGGAACACACAGAGCAGCTGAGGTTGGAAGGGATCTCTGAAGATTTTCTGGTACAACTCCTGCTGATCCATGGTCTGAGCAGGATGTCCAAGGCTGTGTCCAGTCGGGTTTTGAGCATCTTCAGGGGTGGAGTGGCTGGGGTTGTTCCTCTCTAGGGAGGGAATTGTCACTTCTCTTTTCTGGATTCCTAAAACTTCACTGGATTCCTGTAGACCCATCCCTCCCAGTCACCTGTGTCCTCCCAGTAGTGCCACCCAGTCTCTCTGCCTCCCAGTTTGGCACCTTCTCAGACATTCTGAGTCCTGCTGCCCACTGAAATGTTGCCCATAAATGATGTTGGCCCCAGTATTGGCACCCTTGTATCCCAGGGGCTCCTGGTCTCCAGATGGGCTCTGTTCACACCTGGCATCTCTGAGGAGCATTATCTGGGGCAGCACAGCTTTCCTTGCAGAGAGATGGCAGCTGAGATTGCCATGGCATTTTGCCCACTTTAGGCACCATTGCACCCCAACAAAGGGAAAGCCCAAAGGGTGAAGGTAGGTACCACTCACTTATGAAGCAGTGGTAGCTCCTGCCCCTAGCAACAGGTCCTGAGGCTGAGTGTAGGCAGAATTTTCCAACACAAGACCCACCACCTCTTGACTTTCCATTGAGAGCAAGACCAAGAGTGAAAGATCCCATTCTCTCCCAGTTATAAAACATATAGTCACTTTGTCATGAAGAAGCACCTCACTCCAAAAAAGCAATTTATTTTAAATAAAATAAATTTTAGGTAAGTTTTACATGCTAAGCTATATACACTAGTAAAAGAAAAAAAAATCATTCAAAAATATTATATTTCTGTTAGTTTTTAATTAAAGGTGGTTCTTTGGTTCTTTTAGATTTAGGACATTTATTATTGCTCTCTCATACAAAAAATGAAAAATAAAGCCTGGTAAAGAACCCTTCAGGATTTTTGCAGTAGGGAAAAACTGCAGAGGAAAAAAATATAATTGGTGAGGTTTTGGTGAAGACATTTGTCTTGCTGCCTATTCTGTGGAGTCAGCCTCTCATCAGCAGAGTGCCAGCAGGATGAGACACATGGCCACATCTCAGTACCCTCTGCAGAGCTTCTTACCCTCCAGCAGGCCAACACTCCCAACCAAATTTGTCTTATCTGTACATTTGCAGAGAGTGCACTCAATCCTCTCACCTAGATCATCCCTAGAAATGTTAAACAGGGCTGGCTCCAATACTGAGCCCTGGGGAACCCCACTTGTGACCATCCTGAAGCTGTCAGAAAGGTGTGGGCTCTGCACATAGGGACCCCTCACTCCTCCTTCTCTGCACTCAGGCACATATAAATAAACATATTTCATTTTTTGCCTCATCTTCATTCTCCCCAGAAAGTAAATATCCCTTCCCTTAATCTCCCATGACTCATTCACAAACCTTCCCACTTCTAAATTATTTTATTTTGTCTTGTCTCATACTTGTTTATCTTGGGTGCAATCCTAACCTCACTGAAGTCAGTGGCAAAACTCCCATTGACTTAAACTGAGCCAAGATTTCTTCTTTTGTCTTGATTAGATTGTGGGTGTGTTTGCCTTGAATATACTTAATCCTGTCCTGGTTGGATTGTAGCTTTTGGATAACTGCCACCCTCTATCTCTGTATTTTAAGCAGTGTATAAGCATTTGCAGTTCTTGTGAGTCTTAAAGGATAATAATTAGCATGAAGGATTTACCACAGCAGTTCAGGAAGGTGTGGATGGAGGCAAATAAAGGAAATCAAACATAGGATTCTGTGTTTCAGACCTAATACTTATTTAAAATGAAGGCAGGGACCACAGAGGGGAAAACATTGCTCCTGTGATTTGAGGCTCAGGGCTTATGGAGCACATCCACAGGGTTACAGCACACTGCAACTGCTATTGCAGGGAAATGCTGATGCCACAGAAAGCAAAAAAGGACGAGGTGACTGCAGTGCAATAATAACTCAGACAGGCTTAGTGAGAGGGAAAAGCAGCTTCCGTGCCAACAAGCCAGCACTTCTGCTGTTCCAACAGCAGAGGAGAAAATGCTGGTTGGCAGCCGCAGACAAAATAAAACAAAACAGCCCATTAAAAAGGCACAGGGCAGGAGGTCTGTGCTCAGATCTGCTTCTTTGCAGCAGGCAGGGACAACCCTGGCAGGCACTGCAGTGCTGGAGGCAAGCACAGTCAGTCCCATGCTACACAGGGCCAAGAACCTTATCATCCCTCTTGGCATCCCCTGCCCTCAAAATGGGGAAAGCACAGTCTTCTCCCCATTTTTTTGTTTGCCTGGGGTCAGGACTGCCTTTGGAAAAGTACCTTTCTTTCACTGTAGGGAGTGACTTCCCAAAAGATAAGCATTTCTTCCATTGCCAAGTCCATTCTGGAGGGAAATGGTGGAAATTTATTTTTCGAGGACACAGAGATTTGACTGAAGAGCAGTCGGACGGGAGCTGTGGGGTGGCTGGAATAGCTGAAAACATCTATTCTGCCTCTTTGCATAGAGTAAACTTCATAAATCAACAAACTACAGAGGGTACTGCTGCCAACAGCTGATAAATCACTTATTCTGGAGTAAGTAACATCTTGGTTGTGAGAGGGGTAAAGCCCTGGAACAGGTTTCCCAGTGGAGCTGGGGCTGCCCCTGGATCCCTGGAAGTGTCCCAGGCCAGGCTGGACAGGGCTTGGAGCAACCTGGGATAGTGGAAGGTGTCCCTGCACATGGCAGGGAGTGGAATGAATCTCTAAGGTCCCTTCCAACACAAAGCATTCTCTGAGAGATTTGATGGCACACGTTTGTACACCCACAGTCAGGAATTATTTCTAAATCTAAAGTTCTATTTATGTGGTAGTAGAAAAGAAAAGAAAACCAGCAAACAAACAAATGAACAAAACCCAAAAAAACACCCAACCAAAAATACAGTTAAAAATTTCAGATTGTCTATTACAAAACTGAAAACTAATGGGAAGTTATTCTGAAAGGTATAAAAATTACCAAGAAAATATTTCCCTTTCAGTGAGAAATTACCAAATGTTGAACACGGAGGGGGAAGATAAGCAGAAATAAAAAATGATCTTGTGATTGAGATACCTGAGGTTGCAATACTTTGGAGTATGTTTCAACACAGTAACCTGATATATATTTACTAAATTGTTTGGCACATTCAGCATGTCCCCGGGGAACTGTTGGAGGGAACTAGCAGTACATTTTTCACTCCTTCCCTGTGCATTAGCAGACATAAGGTCACACTAGTATAGCAAAGATGGGTGCAGCCTCAGGCTCATTAGCTCACAGCAAGCTAGCCAGATGAGGCAGCGTGGTGTTTTCCTTTCATCATTCAAGCTTGAAAGGAAACTGTCGGCAGCCACTTGCTCTTAAAACAATGAAAATTTAGGTGACAGAAATCTCATTAGCTGAAAAGTAGCATTCAGTGAAGATAAAGATTTCTAGGTAAAGATTTCCCTCTTCTGCAGCACACAGGCACAAACTTATAAGCAAACCATGTCCTTTGAATGCAAAAATCCATGTATGAGGGAAAGAAATAGTGCTTGTTAAACTGCAGCAGCCACTGTGTTTCAGTGAATTATATTTCTTGCAGGAAAATCAATGTCTGGATGACTGGCTTCCTTTCAGAATAATGCATGCATTGTGGATGTATATACATATTTACAGAGCAGCAGCTTATTCTGTAACCTTTGCCACAGGATTGACACTTTCCCTGCAGATGATTTCTTTGTCTTGCACAGAACTGAAATGCAGAAAATGCAAAGGGCTATAAATACTGCTATTCTCAGGGTTTTCCAGGCTTCAGACATGATACATGGCCTGCTTGACAATTAAATACCTTTTGCATTCCAATTAGTGTATGTGAAAGTCTATTCACGGTGTTTTATTGGTAATATTTCATTGCTGTGAGCTTTTAAGCTGCGTGGAACTATACACTCATGTGGATTTCCTAAGGTCCAGGAGATCTGGGGTTGAAGGCATATTTATACTCTTTTTTTTTTTTAATATTCTTTTTTCTCTGCTACAGTTCAAGACTGACTTAGCAGAGGGATGCTTTCCTTGCTATGTTCCATGGGAACCCGATAGTCATAATGATCATTTCTGAGTTCCCTGGTGGGGGCACAAGGAGGGTTTGTGTTCTTCTCAGTGATGGTGGTGTTCCAAAGTGTCAGCAAACACTGGGAGAAAAGTACTTGCTCCCAGCCCAGCTGTCATCTATGAGGAGGCTGATTACCAGAGGCATAAAAAGCTACCAGATGTCAAGCTTCCAGTAAAAATTTGTGGCATGCCACTCTGTAGGAGTTTCTTGAAAATCATAGATGTAAAGGGTTATATTTGCCCTTCAAGTTTACATCTCAGCTTCTAATATATTTTCTTAGACTACCTCCCACTAACAGCATTAACTTCCTTTTAATGACTCCCTGCCTCAACTGTTGCCTTCCCATCTTTTATGATCTTCCTGATTCCTATCTCTCTCCAGCTCCATAGGGCACATTCTCTCTCCAGGAAGCAGGAATCCAATCATCCCTGTTATTGCTGTTACAGTGGTGCTGACAGGACCAAACAGCCTGTCAGTACAACCAGGAGAGGGTCTCCCAAAAATTCCCCCATGGCCCAGCTGCTGGTGACTGACTGTGTTCCATCAGGGAGTACCAGGTAATGGTCTCCAAACCCCCTCTAGAAGACTTTTCTTCCTCTCCTGGTCATCTCTCAACCCTTCAGTTTGTGACAAGGCTTGATTTTGTCCTCTGAGCCATCTTCTTTTCCCCAGCCCACAAGGAATTCTCTCCCAGTTGCTTTCTCATATTTTTTTATGTTCATCTTTTAAAGTGCTGAGGGACAAAAGTGCTGGAGTCAACTGTCAATTCTCTCAACCTTCTTCTTTGCATTAGGACTTTTCCAGTCTGGACAAAAAAAATCTGATTTTTCCCTACAGTGTATTTCACCTATTTTCTTTTTGGTTTTTTTTCCCTTAGCTTATTTTTCAAAAATAATATACCAGCATATAAAATAGCCTTTGGTCCCTTTGTATAAACAATAACCAGCCTGGATGAAGTTTGCAAGGAGAGAAAGTAGGTCAAAACAATGTGACTAAATCATTCCAAAACAATCATCAGAAAAAATCAAATTCACACCCACAGAGTTTATGTGAACAGATTCAAACTTGCCAGGGCTTTGGCATCTATTGCCATCTCTGGCACTTATGAGCAAGATTCACCAAAGCTTTATGAGTCAAGGAAGCAAAACAAAAAAATAGTTTTCATCTGCTCAAAAAAAAAAAAAAAAAAAAAAAANNNNAAAAAAAAAAGAATTATTGTTGAACTCAGTAGCTGCAAGGTTTTAAGTGTGGCTAGGCTTCAACTCCTCTGGAGAGCTTCCACAAAAGCAGAAGAGAAATGGCAAAAGGTCTTGGTCATTGCTACTTTCCATTTATTTTGCACACTTTGCAGAATCTCAGTAGATATCTGCTGAAAACCCTTGTGAGACACTTATCTCCTGTTTGTAAGTTTCCCCAGTTTTTAGGTTTCCCCAGGGAAGGGCTAAGCCCAGGACTGTCAGGCCATGGTGGCCCAGGAGATTCAGCAGCACTGGTTCTGATGGCTGGTCCTCTACAGGTCAAGTTTCTATCTTCATTTTCCCTTAATTAAGCCTCAAGAGCAAAGGATGAAATGTTCCTAAAGCCAGATATGTGGCTGTGGATCAGCTAGTTGCTGATTTCACAGAGGCTGGTATAGAAGTGCAAAGCTGTCCATCTTTTCATTATGAGGTTTTTCCACTTACACTAGGCATGAATATGAACCCAAAACAAATCAATATAAAAAAAAAATTTAAAAAAAGAAATTAAAAGTCCTTCTTCACAGTTCCTTCCACTAAATTTGAGCAATTTGTAGGATGATTTGGAACCAAACTTTGTGGTTGGCACCATTTTCTGCAATAAGACAAAACAAAATCCTGGATGCAAATACTTCTACATATAGGAAAGCCTGAGTGTGGAAATGTATGATTTGCCCTAAAATGTCCCTACAGCACCTTTCCCCAGGAGATCTCTGTCCTTTTGCAATTGCACAGCACCACAGAGTGTCAGCAGCCAGCAGGCAGGGAAACTGAGGCAAACTATCTAAAAGCAGAATAAGACAGAAAATAGAGACTTTAGTCACCAAAATGTCCCTCAGTAGAGGAGGTACAGAGAACACAATTTGCTTCATTTCTTCATCAAGCCTACTGGGTTCACAGAGTTCATGTTAACAATTGACTCATGCCAATCATCATTTTCACCTTTAAAAGAACTGATGAAGATGTCACTTCACAAAAAGCACTTTTCTAGACCCTTCACTTTTCCCACATGAAATATTTTCCAATCTGAAGTAACAAAAACGAGGAAAAATAAATTAAAAGTGTTGTTGATTTTTGCTTTTAAGAAAGGAGGGGAAAAAAGTGCTACAGATCTTCTGTGAATCCCACCCTGTATTTCATATTTCTCCAGTGAGGCTCACATTCTTTTATTCAGATTCCAAAAGTAGACATAATTTGTTCCAAATGTTTTCAAAGGCAATCAGCAGCATCGACTTACATTCTTTCCAGGGTTGGGAGAAAACTGTGAAATCTTCTAAACACTAATAGAGAAGTGACTGAGGGGGAGGGATGGTGGAGAAGGGCAGATGGAAGAAAGTGAGAGGGGAAAATGAGGAAAAAGAAGGAGGAGAGGAAAAAAAAAGAGAAAAAAAATGCATAAAGGAGTATGCTGATGATCTATTTGCTTATATTGTTACAGTTATGACTCCTTGAACAGCTCTGGAGAGACTTTACTTCTTGCCAGCTGCATATTTCCATTGGCAAGGTAGCTCACAGTTCATAGCATGATATTATGTAGCAGAATATGATTGAGAAATATGACATAAAATTATATATTTATTGCAAGTCTGTCAGTGCGATTTTTGCAGGGAAGCCCAACATATAAATCCCTGTGTGTTGCATGTCTATTTTGTCTGGTAGAGATCTTTGCTGAATTACTCACCAGTCATTGTGCAGGTTTAGGAGTCTGGACAGATGTTACTCGTGCAAATAAAGGCAAAAATGCTGCAATTTATCTTCCATTTAAGCATCTATACAAGCCACAGGGTTGTTGAATGTCTCCCTTTAAGATGCAGTGTGGTCTGGAGCTGCCTCAGAGTGCACTGGAAGGCTCGTGGTGTGCTGCCTGCTCTGCCCCTGGCTCTCTGTGTGGCCCTTGACAACTCATTTAATCCCCAGCTTCCCAAACCTATAAAACAGGAACAATAATTCTCGCAGTGCTTCCCACACAGGGACAAGTGTAGGGATCCATCCTCTGCATGACCCTGGCCAGGTGCACATCACCACTGACCTACAGAGCTCAACAGCTGGCCAGCAGAGTGCCAAGTGATGCTGGCCACCAGAGCCACCTCCCCACAAGCTTTTCTCCACCTCCCCACAAGCTCAAATCCCACAGTAAGACCAACTGGGAAACAAGATCACCATCCAAGTGTTTCCAACCTGGAGACATTTCTCTAAGCTTCACAATGGTCAAACATCTGCTCCTGGCCTTTCCCAAACTGGGCATGGGGCCACGATCCTGAGATTGGCCCCACTAGCACAGCCCCACAGCCCACACTGGCATGGCTGGGAGCACTGATGGCCAGAGAGTAAAGGACTGGTGGTTAGTGTTTAATGGGCACACATTAACTCTTAAGCCTTAAAAAGCTCTAATTAAGCCTGGCTTTCATTTGAAATGCGCCACCCCAAGTGGGAGAGTAGGCCATTTGTTTTTACACAGCTGAGGAATGTGCATTTAACTGTCTCAGGAAGGAAAAAGAAATGAAAAACACTTGGAGAGCTGGTAAACTCAACCACCTGTACCCCTGCAGCCGACTGGAACGTTTCTCTTACCACTGTAGGCCAGAGCTTTGAACAACTGCAGTGTAAAAGTTGAATTTAATACAATGGCCTTTGCTAAAAGCAGCAGGGCTTGGAGAGTTTTGACCAGTATTTCATCACTGTCCACCCAGCACCAACAGATTCATCTGCTCTGTGTTTTTGTACCATGAGGCATCTCCACCTCTGCATTCCTGCTCCTCAGAGGTCCAAATCCTGAATATGACAAGGCATCCAGACAAAGCTGTGCAAACTCAGCTCCCTCTGATGAACTGTTTGGACAGTTTTAATCATAAACAGTATAGTAAATTAATGCTAGTCATGCCAGATTGTTTTAATGCCTGCATACTTTCTGCTCTGTGCCCAAAACAGTGCTGGGTTTGTCTTCTGGCTGTTGCACCAGCCTCTAAGACATTCTTGTGCAGCTTAAAGAAATGTGTTTTGAAGGATACTAAAGGGGCCTGAGAAAGACTGTGTTCTGCCTTTAAATTGTTGGTGGACCTGGGGAACTGGTGCATGGGAATGAGGCAAGAGTTTGTGAGACTTATTTTTTAGTACCCACACCAAAACTGTGCATTAACTTAGAAAGGTTTTAAATTATGAAATAAAGCCTGCCAGTGAGCTAAAAATAAAGAGGTTTTCATTCAAAGAGGATTGAAAAAAAGGAAGGAATTGCTTAATTTTCTGTGCCAACTGGAAGCATGATGTTTGGTTAAAAAAACAAAAAACAAAAAACAAAAAAAAAAAAAAAAAAAAAAAAAAAAAAAAAAAAAAAAAAAAGAAAAAAAGGTAAGGAAAAGCAATTGAAAAAAAAAAGGTTCATTTGTTCGAAAAAATCACCTAGATTAAAGAAGAACAATTATCTTCAATTTAAGGAAGCAATTTAAACATGTTACAGAGGGAATCCTTAAGATTTGGTGCTCCAAGTTGTAAAACATTTTTCATGGGAAAGAATTGGGAACTGGGAGCAAGAACAACATGGCTACCAAAATTAAACTCTCCTGTTCCTCTTTGAGATGCCTCTACCTTGGTAAGATTTGGAAAAGTAATTAAGCACTAGATTTACAACCTGGGGAGGAAAAAAAAAAAACAAAAAAACATATCTTTAACTGAGATTCAGCAATAAGCTTTTCCTCCACCATTGCAGATGGGAAACTCTATTCCTCTTCTAGAGGCAAAATGCACAAGGATGTTTTGCCTGAGCAAATTAATTTTTCCCTCTTTCCACCTGTCCAGGTGTAAAGCATGTGAAGGCATTAATATGCATTTCTGCACTTGGTCTGCTGGCTGCAGAGAGAGAGGCAGAGCACAGCACTCACTACTGTCATTGTCATCTGAGCCTGAGGTTGTCCAGCATCTTCCAGTGCAAGACCCACCAGCAGGAAGAATGCAGGGTATCCCAGAAATAAATCAGAAAGGCTTGGGTTAGGATACAGGGCATCCACCTCCCTGAGCCACTTCTCTGTAGTCCAGAAAGCTCTCCCAGTTTTCACACATGGTCCCCAGTGCTTTGAACATCTTCATTTTTGAGTCTTTAGACCAGGGTGAGAGATTGCTCATACACTGAGACAACATGCAGGGAATACTCTGGTTCTGGATGGTCAGGATGTTTTTCAAATTATTTTCTAGCCCCTCTGTTTTGATAGCAAGTTTTGTTTCTGGAAGATCTTTTCTAGTATTCTTTTCTGCAGCCTCACTCTACTTTCTCAAACTAGGCAGAAAAATAAAAAACAGTAGGAGAAAAAAAGAAGCATTTAGCTTCTCCCAAACAGGAGCCTTCTCTGGATCAACTGGTTCCTCCCACTCCTGCGTGAGACAATGTTTACAATTAGCTTCCCAATAACACCATCTGGAAGAGCATCAGCCTTACTGTGCTTTCACACCCAGGCCTCAATATGACCATGAAATCAAAACAAGGCAATTTTTCCAACCACCTGGCAAGTTTCCCCTGGATGTCAGAATTAAAGAGCTAGTGCAAGAAACTATGGCCTGATCTAACCACAGCTATTCTGCCTTGCAGGCCATAGTGAGAGTGTCTTACAGATTTAACCACAACCAGAACTTCCTTTTCAGCAAAGGGGTTTTTGCCCAAGATATTTTCTTTGGAAGCTTTTCTTGCTATGGCACCACTATGCCAGGTCCATTGGGCTCTGGCTCCAGCCTCTAAGCACTGCTGTCTGTAAAATTTCTTGAAAGTTTGGAAGCAAGGGGAGAAGGGTAAAGCAGAAGCAGTCACTGGGGTTCAACTCTGAGCCTAATGACACTGAGCCCACAAAGAATTCCCTCTTCTTAGCCAGTCACTCCATCTGTATCAGTCCTGATAAACCAAGGGACCTTATGATGGGCCCCTTGGGAAGTTGCAGTGTGCTTCACTCTAATCTCATTTTAAATTTTTAAGTAGGATGGCCTCAGGTGTCATCCTGTCCTGAAGTACTCCTCACCTTGTTTAACCTTCCTGCTGCACATCCCTACACATATTTCCACAAGGAAATTGGGCCTGTTAGAACATCCTGGTCAACATCTATTTGAAAATAAAGCAGATTCTAGTATTTTACCCTTTGTCTTCCAGAGAAGACAAAGGATGAAATGTTTCCACTATGCATTTTAGCCAAAAAGGAGGTGAGATTTTAGGACAGATTGAAGGCTAATTCACACTATGCTGATAGCTTTCCCCAGGGACTTGTTCAATCCTTTTTCACACTGTGAGATGATCGAGTAGCAGGAGCTGCTCAATGTGTGCCATTGTGCCAATCTCCATCTTCATCAGCATCATCTGTATTTTCACTAAGAGCATGAGTACAGCTCTGGAATTGACTTCAGAATGATTTTAGGACACATTGTATTATTATTACTGTTGTTATTGTTTTTGTTGTCATGGTTATGACAATTATTATTCCTAAATACTTATAAATCATACTTCAATTAACTATCCTCTTCAAAATAATTTTCTAAAGATTGAATTTGTTGGCCACTTATTCTTGTAACACAGTTCCTACCAAAATTGCAAATCAAATAGTTTATTTTTTCCTGTGGACAGCCTTCTGAAAGAACTACAGGATTCAGGTCTTCCTGAGTCTTTTCCAGCCTTCCTGCAAATTTTCTCCATCCATGATGAGTCTGGGCTCCATTTTCTCTAGAATCATATGAAAATCAGCCTTTAAAATTTGTCCAGTTATCCCTGTGTCCTTCACAGATTTTTGCATTTATTGGGCTGTGCACTGCCCATATTGGAACACAGAGATTTTTTCCCCCAAAAGGACACCTCCAGCTGCTGATATGCAAACTCCCACAAGCAGCTCACTGGGCAGTGGTGAGGATCTCTCCTGTCCAGCCTTGAATTTATTGAAGTTTCTTTTAGTTGTGACAATATTTAGTTAATTTGTTCCTGTGATCTTTATTTTGTCCACTTGTCTGTTTGCCTCAATTATAGATCAAAGTCCCACAGCTCTTCCTCTCAGTCCCAGAGTTTTCATGAGCCACGTTAAATCCTCTTACCCAACACCCTCAGGCCATGTGTCCATTTGTTGCCATGCATGATGGTGAGCCATTTCCTTCTTCTTTCATTCACCTGCACCAAGGAACTCCCCAGGATCTTTGGTAAGGTCAGGAACCTCTGCTGCAGTGTTGAGGCCTCTTTTTAATGATCCTAAACTGCCACCTCCAGAAGATCTCTGTCCTTTCTCAACGCTCAGCTGCTCTGGGGATGTGGAGTTTGGGCATGCCAGAAGGACTAGTCTCCACAGGGTCTTTTCAGGTTCAGCTGGGGTCTTCTTGGGTGTGCTCTGGCAAGACGAGGTGAGTCCTTCCATCCCACACCAAAGGGCTTCTACCAGATTTGGGTAATTCAGCTTCTTTCCTGGGGATACAGTGCTGCAGCACCACTGAAGATGAGCTAATCCAGCTGGCTGCCTGGAAATGCCCCTGTCCTTTCCCTTTCTACCTCACACACTTTTTATCTAGTCTCCACGTTTTTCACTTGGACCATGGAATTAAACAGAAGCAAGAACTCGAGGAGGTTTTTTGCGCAAAAATAATTGGCTTCTGTGTTATTCAGGCTGGGATAATCCAGCCTTTCTGTTCCAGGATGATGCTGGTTACAGACAATGTGGAAGATATATGTGCCCAGTCTTACCAAATCTTCCAGCTGGCGCAGTTTCCCCTCCACTGACTCATCCAGACATGCTGGTCTGCACGCTTCTCTCTCCTTGCAGAAGCTGATGTTTCCAGCTCCCTGAACCCATGCCACAGCACATCTTGGGCAGGGACAGGTCAGGCCATAACTTTCTCCATGCTCTCTGCTGTGCCTGGGGACAGTTTGCAGCATCCTGAGCTGCCTTGCCAGGCTAGAGTAGTGGGACCTTTACCAGAGAGATTCTGGGTCTAACCAGACTTTTTGTAGCTTTTGTCCTAGGAACTATTTTGTGCTATCCAAATACAGCTCAACACTAAGTTCTTCCAGGGGATGCTTACAGATATTCTCTTAAAACTTTCTTGCTTCATCTTCCATCCTTGTTTTGGCTTTTGTTTTAGTTTATCTGATCTGTATGATCATTTCCATTATTTGTTCCATTTTGGATCAAGAGGAATTACCAGTCTGCCACTTCTCTCCCTGGGAGCCAGATCCCGCTGCTGATATTAACATGACTCCTTATGTCATGAGCAATTAATCAGGATTTGGGGCCTCCAGGGCTGTTCTGTCAGGAGGCAGCATTGCTGCTTGTAGCCAAGCAATGCATGAGTGCCATCCTTTTTAGTCATAAAGAGTATGTCAAAGTATGACTCATTTTCCTAAGCAGAGCAGGAGGCGCCCAGAACAGCTTCCATGTTTCCAAACATCCTTCTAGCAGGAACTTCATCTTCTGGGCAACATTACATAGGTTTTCCTTACACCACCTTGCTCGTCTTTCCCCAGTCTAAAAAACTGATGTCTAACTCCTCCCCAAAACTGTTTTTTATTTGCATTTAGAAATTGAGGCCGAAAATCAAAACCTGTGGTCTGAGTATTCTAGTTTTCTTACATTTTTTTTTGTACTGTCCATGTCATGGAAATTTTGTTACAGCTGTGTGCTATTAACTGCAATATTTTTTAATATTCACTGTATTTTGCTGTTCCTTATTCACTGACATGCCTGAAAAATCTCCAAAGTACCTGGGTAAAATACTAAGTCATCTGATTTGGTTCAGTTTCCACCCTCATCAGGTATTCTGGGTAATGGAGTGTTTTTCATTGCATGGCTGTTTTACTGTAATTCCACTGTAATTACACTCAGAATATATTTTTAACACGTATAATTACTCCTAAGTTGAAATGTATGACTGGCATTATTAACTCTCTGTTCTTAATGAAACAGAGTTTAACCTGAAGCTGTACTAGAATTATTCTGACAATTTTTGTAGCTGTTTTGTACATATTAAAGCAAAACAAAATTTTTAAATAATTGCAGTGTAAGGTAAGTTGTGCACTAAGCCTCTAAAAATTCTTTAATCATAAAAATCCATGCGCAAATGACATAATTACCCTTAATATTTTTTTATACCAATATATTTGTCAAACTCTTTTACATCAAAGCAGTGCCAGAGTAGTGTAATAAATCTGAAAGCTGTGCTAATATGGATGACCTTCCTTTTGATACGAGTTTGTAATAATTATAGACATAAAAAGTGGAACCATTTCATAATTATGTAGGACATGTGATGAGAGTGCCACTGAGTAATTATACTGTGGTTTTGTCTTGTATTTGGATATGTCTTTAGCCACTGGTCTAGTGATGAGGAGACCTGGGTTCAAGAGTGAAGACAAGAGGCAATAAAATATGCTGTATCCTAAAGTAAATCAAGTATGACTTTAAAATTGTAAAAGGCTGAGTCAACACTTCATTATTTTTTGCTTTGGCATAGTGTCTCTGATGTTGATAGAGATAAATGGCTGTAAAATCAGTGTGACAGGCTGGATATCAAGCTCTTTCAGAACAAGCTTATGAGACTTCAGGTATTTCCTACTTTTGGTCCACAGAGCTCAGACCAGACATTTCTCCTGGCTAAGAGCTGGTCACTAGCACAGCCTTGATGTGGCTATCACAGCCAATAAATCCCCAGGCAGAGCCAGAATTGGAAAAATAAAAGAAAACCCAAAAAAATAATGAGGACAGAAACATTATGAGCCAGTCTCACATGAACTGGAACAAAGTTATGTTCGGGCTTGGTCTGAGATAAGGGCAAGTGGCTGAGAACAATTTTTCTTATGGAAGGTCTATTTTAATGGCTGAAATTCAGTCATTCCTATTTATGCTTCTTTTCAGGATCTAAATTATAACAGCCTATAAAATAAGCAGCAGGTGACAAAAAGAGAGATACAATGGTTAACTGGACATGCAGGAGAACTCCAAAGGGAGTAGAAATGCACATCTTCTATAGAGATTTATGGATTTTTTTTTTTTGTTTCAAAAATCCTTTTTTGTTCGAAAGCTGTTTCATTACAGCAAAAAATGGAGAAGTGTGAAGAGGAGACCCATGCCAGATGAAGGGAAGTGTGTGAGATCTACTGTGTGAGAATGTCCTAGATAATGACTGACAGCTGCGAGGTTTTGGTCTCACTTTCATTTTAATGGCATCCTCCAGTGATATGCACTGGATTTCAAGCCTTTGTCGCACTGTCAGCTCCTGTGATGATCCACAGAATATGGGCATTTGACAGGTCTTTAATAAACAGTTTGCTGCTGGGATGAATTGAAGTTCAGCTGGATCCAGCTCTAGTTCAGCAGAACACATAAGGCTGTTAACTCACCTTTATGCTACAAAGGGAAAAAAAAAAAAAAAAAACCNGGGGGAAAAATCCAGGCTTGGACACCTGCTATTTTTTCAGACATTAATTATGAGACCTTATTTTTGCAGAGAATGATAATGGAGTAGCAAGATACGGTTACACATTCTTGCTACAAAAAAAAAAAAAAAAAACCTGCAGCTAAGAGCACTAGAAAATGCTTTTAAACTTTTTTCTTGTTTTTTTTTTTTTTTAATATACCTGCAGTCGACTAAAACCCTCCAGGAGAATTCAGTTTGTTGGCTTTTTTGGCAGAAATGGGATTCCAGGGCTGTTCTTTGTTTCTGTAGCATTGAAGTTCTTCTGGAATTGGTTCACAGAAACAATCACAGAATCTCAGAATCATTTAGGTTGGAAAAGACCTCTGAGGTCATCGGGTCCAAGACACGACCAATCCCCACCTTGTCACTGTGTGCCATATCCAGTCATTCCTGGAACAGCTCCAGGAACAGTGAGTTCATCACTGCCCTGGGCAGCCTCTTCCACTGCCTGACCACCCATTCTGTGAAGTAATCCCTCCTCCTGTCCAACCTGAACCTCCCCTGGTGCAGCTTAGGACTGTTCTCCTCCTGTCCCTGTTCCCTGGAGCAGAGCCCGACCCTCCCAGCTGTCCCCTCCTGTCAGGAGTTGTGCAGAGCCACAAGGTCCCCCCTGAGCCTCCTTTTCTCCAGGCTGAGCCCCTTCCCAGCTCCCTCAGCCTCTCCTGGGGCTCCAGCCCCTTCCCCAGCTCCGTTCCCTGCCCTGGACACCTCCAGCCCCTCAGGGTCTCTCTTGTCCTGAGGGCCCAGAGCTGTCCCCAGCACTGGAGGTGCCTCAGCAGTGCCAGCACAGGGGACAGGCACTGCCCTGGGGCTGTGTCACACCCTGGCTGGGACAGCCCAGGGGACATTGGCCTCTTGCCCTCCTGGGCACCCTGGGCTCATGTCCAGCCACTGGCACAGCACCCCCAGGGCCTTTCCCAAAGGGCCCTTTCCAGCCCCTCTGCCCAGCCTGGAATGTGTTTATTGTGGTCAATGTGTAGAACCCAGCACTTTGCCCTGTTGAACCCATCTTGGGTCTCAGCCCATTGACCCAGCCTGTCCAGATCCCTCTGCAGAGCCTTCAGGCTTTCCAGCAGATCAAAACTCCCACCCAACCTGGTGCTCTCCATGAATTTTGTAGTGGTAACTCAATCCCCTTATCTAGATAATGCATTTATTTATATACTAAAATACAAAAAAAAGTACTTCGTTTTGGACACAGTGTCCATGTCAGGGCATGGGTCAGGCAGGACACCACTGTGGAGATGAGATTCCAATGAAAAAGGAAAGAGGAGCCAACCAGCTGAGTCTCAGCTGCCTATTTTAAACCCTGCTGCTTCCTCCATAAAGGAAGAGGAAAGGGTCAGAGCTGGGCAATATGGAGCAGGAACTGCCTCCATCATTATCATCTTTTCCTCATCACAGCTGAAATGGGAATCCCTGTTCTTTAGAATTTCTCCATCCTACTCAAAACTTTCAAATCTTCCTTTTCCTATTCCTCTTCCTCTTGCTGGATTGACCTGGTTCCCTGTTTTTTAAAATTCTTTCCCCCCTATAATTTATTTTCCTTACTTGCTTTGTGATTCTTATGTAGGTCAGCTCTGATCCAAGTCGTACCATGTTCTCAGTGGGAAGTCCTTTTAACTTTTTTTCACTATTTTCTTTTAAAATTTATTTTAGCAAATTTTAGCAAAAGAAGAGCTTTTATAGTGTCACTTTAGTTAGAGTCAGTACAGTCAAAGGAGGGTGGGTGGCAGGGAGCTTGCTCTGTTTACTGCAAGATTTAATACCTGGAAAAGCCTCTACTCCCAGATTTGGTTCTGACAGACATGAATATTCTTGGACCCAAACTTCATGCTGATCTCTGCTTTGTGCAGATCATTTTATCTTGCATCCTTTCCAAAGACAGAATTGAAGCACAATAATAGTATTAATAAATAATAATAATAATAATAAATTTAAAAAAACCTAAAGAATGTTGCTTGCAGGGGTAGGCATGGCAAGGAATTGAGGCAAATTAGAAAGGGTGAGGTGATGTTCTTGGACAAGACAGAACCTGGTGCAGTGTCTGTGATATCACTCAGAAAAGATCAAGCTTTGATATGCTGTTTTCCTTGTTGTGTGTTGAGTGCAACTGCTCGATTACCACTTTAAAAAATACCTCCTCAAATTAATGGAGAGTGTTGCAATTGAGAAAACTGGGACTAAAATGGAGCAATTGTGTGACTCTCAGGTTTTTTTGTTTGAAGAGCAATGTATCAATAATGTGAACAACAAAAAAATACAGAGCCTTCCTTAAGGACCATTTTAGAATGAATTGGGAGGGAAAATAAAATTAATGAACTCAATTCTTCATTTATCTGTACAGTTTGAGGTCTCAGTCATCTTCTCTCATGCAAGAAAATTCTAAAATAAAACCAGGCATGCCAGGAGCACATACCCAATGACTGAACTTTTTTAGGTGCATGAATCCCTAGTTGCCCCATTTCTGCATAATTTGAGAGATTTTTGTTCTTACATGTCCTTTCCCAAATATATCTAGTCTGGATAATGCCTACAGTGAGCACAATTGAGAGTGACATGTTAGGAAAAGTTAATTAAGAATCACCTATGCTTAAATAGGAGAGGAGATGAACATTTAAGCAGCCCAGTTGAATGAAATTGGACACTGTATGCTATCATAAGTGACAGCTGCCATGTTAATTCCCTGTTCTATTCAGGGCTGTGAGCTGATTAGTGTTATCTCACCAGCCTGTGCTTCCTCCACTGCCTCACAGAGCCCAGCAGTCCCTGCTGTAGGACTCTGCCACCAGGGACTTTGTTGTGACATTGTGGCTCTGCTTGGCCCTGTGAGGATGAAAAGAAGGGCTGTGAATGGGGAAGGAGTGAATGGAGTTGGCCTGGAGCTCCATCAGGTCACTGCTTTAATTTAGGGGCTGGGCCAGCTTAATGAGTTGGCCTCAACCTGCAGAGTTGCAGTTAGTTCTACATCCAGCCAGAGCCAGAGAGGAGAGGTATAAAAAGATGCATCAATACATCCACTGAAGGCCCCAAAACAGGCATTTTCTCAATAGGAAAACAGAAGTTAGTTAGCTTTCCTCAAAACCAAAGCAGCAACTGTTTTTGTTTCTAATAATACAGAATTTCTCACCTTCCTGGATTGCTGTAAATATTTACCACAACCACCAGGCTATTAAGATGATAGAAACAATAATTTACCTTTAATAGCATATTCTGTGGTAACTAATCCTTATGCTGCAAGATGTCCTGGATTAGCTCTTCTTCAGGATTTTCCTTTTGTAGTTAAAATTTATTTTTCTCGTGATGCCCAAGGCTTTTGCACTGCTTTATTTACCATTGTTTATGGAGATCACACAGTTAGACCAGTTCTGAGGCTGACAGACATAGTCTAGAAAGAAGGGGAGAGGCACAATGTATATCCTGAGGGAACAGCAGAAATCCTGGGAAATTCCACCTTTTTTCTCTCTCTCCCCCATTTTACTGCCTCTGAAAATGCTGAAAATCTAATTTGTGGTGGAGAGGAATGGTAGGGACTGAAGGGAGGCTCTGAGTCTTCTCAGATCAAAACCAAGGCACATAAAAGATTCTAAAAACACTGGAGAACCGCTGGAAAGCTGGGAAATCCAAAAAGTGATGTTTGCTTAGAAAACATGTATGTTCTTCCCAATGTGTGACTGCTTGCTGTGAGGTTTTTTAGCTTGGTACATCCTGGACCCCAGTAATTGCAGATGTCAGGCTGATCAAAGCAAGAAGCTCTGGTGGATAACCAAAGCCCACAGCCCCTAATGCCCAGAACCAGCAGCCCTTCCCAGGTGCAGGTTCAGCTGTGCCTCCCAGCCTTATCTCCTGTCCAAAATTTCATTATTATTTAAAGTGAAAATAAAGCATAGAAATGAAAAGCAATACGCATTAGAGATTCAGTATCTTCAAAGGCTGTTGTCTGTTGGCACTTTTTTATTTATGTGGCTTAATCTGAATAAAGATGGTGAATACCAATGGCTCAGCATTCCTTAGGGCTCAGCTGACAACTCCCAAGAGCATGCATAGTCTGAGGATAAGAAATAATTAACATAATTGTCTTGTTCCCAACAACAATCTTTGCCTCTTGTGCTCCAGCACAGCTTTGCACCTCTGTTTGCTTGAGTTTAATTCAAATTCACCCTGTTCAGATGCTCTTGGTCAACAAACAACATGAGGTAGGCAGCCTGGTTGAAGGCAGGTCAAAGATCAGGTAGAATGATTAGAGATCTTGAAAACATGGTCTAGAGAGGAAAACTGGAAAAAATAAATGAGCTAGACACCAGGTTCATCAAAACCTTTAGCTGTTGGTGTCTTGGTATCAGTAAGAGGATGAATAATTGACTCCATTGCAAATATCCAGTTAAAAGAACCACCAGCACTCCTTCAGAAATGGAGAGGGATCAGCAGGATGCCTTGGGGAAGGGCTCTATTGCCTATGCTGAACAATCTTCAGCCTTTAAATACACCTAAGGGCCCACCACCAGCTATTAGTGTAAGTTGAGAGCTGCAGAAAAACCAGTAAATGCTATTCGTTAGGAAATGAGGGAGTTAAGTACTAACAAGCCTCTCAGAAATGCAAAAGAAGAAAAATAAACATGTAATTTTCCTCAACTCCATCAGAGGCCATCTTGCCTGCCCATTTTTTGGAAATTTTTGCTTCCTTTTGTGCGCCTTTACAAAGATTCTTCTCGTTGCTTTACATCAAGATGACAATAATTGCTGTGCTTACTAAAGAGTGATTTTTACTGTGTCTCTGGCTAACCTTACAGCTGAGAACGATCTCATCCGAAGTCTATATAATCTCTTATGCACTGCTGGTCTTAATCCTTTCTGAATGATTTCTTGAGGACCATTGGATAGATCTATTTTCAAAAAAATGGTAGAATTCTAATGGTTCTTTATCTGAACTAGCTGCCTAGAACTCCTTTATAACCATTGGAGGGAAATAGGCACTTTAATGATAAAAACCTTCTAGACTGAGTTAGCTACCTAATTTAGGTCAGCTGAGTCAACATTTGGTGATGATTTCCTTTCAATTACAGCCAAAGAGATTTCTTGATGTCTAGCTCAGATCAGCTCATACCCAATATCTAAAGATTTTTTTTTTAATTAATTCTCTCACTTATATGTCTGTACCACTCAAGTCCCAAAAGCAACCTCTAGGAAGAGCTGCAGACCAAACTATAATGATACCATCTAAAAAAACTTTGCCATCACAGTACTGTTATAAAAACAGCACTGTGAAAATATCCACCCACCCAAAAAAAAACCCCCAAAACCGCAAACTCTGTGTCAATAATTCAGTGTCCACAAGCTGTAAGAAAATTCCTTTGGCAAATGACAGCCCTAATGTTCCTTGACTTGCTGCCATCTCTTCTCACTGCCTTATAATCAAGTTTGTTTTCAGACAGACTGTGCCTGATTCTTTCAAGATAAGGAGGGTGTGTGTTCAAACAGAAGTTACCAGTAGATAGATCTGTGGCATGGGAAGGACAAGAAAACAATTGAATGGAGTTCTGTGTATTTATGTAACACTTATAAGTGATTTCCAGGAAAAGGGATTAAAGCCTCCAGAGGTGGTGGCAATAGTCTCTGCAATTACACTCTGGGAAGGGAAAGAACTTGCAAGCTGGGACAATCTTTGGGGTGAAGAAGGAGAGGTATTGTTGAAAGATATACATGTCAAAATATCTCCCTGTAACTCTGCTAATAGAGAGTTAAAGTGGTTTAAAATAATTCTGAAAGGATAAAATTTTAATTGAAAATTCTTGCTCTCTATAAAACTTTGTGTTGAAGGTGTTATAAATATCTTTGAGTGGCAAAGGAGAGAGTTTGGAGATTTTTGATATGGAGAAGATGTAAATAAGAACACAGATAAAAATCAGAGACAGAGATAGAAATAAAGATATAAATACTTTTTCATCTTCAGTCCCCCTGGTATACATTGAGGTTCCTGTATAACCATTAGTTTCAGAACACTACCTGAAGTTTTGCACATTTAGGTTGCACTTTTTTAAAATTAGAACCAGTGATAAAAGGGGTTACTAAGTGACCATTTCAGTTACTTTGTATCTCCTTTCCCTAATGCCATATCAAACTGCACAGAAAAACACAGTTCTCAGTTCTCCAGCCTGTCTCAGTCCTACCAATTATTTGTGGGGGTCAGGGATGTTTGACCTTTCAGAGAGCGGAGGAGAATAAAACCATTCTCCAAAAGCCTGGCAGTCAGCTCTGCAGCATGCAGGAACAGGGCAGCAGGGTATGAACTGGTCCTGCTGGGTGCAGAGATGTGTGTGCCAGCTCACATCCAGCACGGTGCACCCTGCACTGCCTGCTCAGAGCAAGAGGAGCATTCTCCTCTTGGCAGGACACGAGAGGCAGCACCAACCTGCCACTGTTGGGCCAGAACACTGTAAAATCCTGGCTGCCCTCTTCCAGCTCAGACCTGCCAGCTTGCATCACCACTATCTTAGGTTTTCTGCACATCAAATTAGGCAGTTTTCCTTCCCTTCCTTTCTGTTTTCCTCTACCTTTTTCCTTCCACTTCCCTTTTCCCCTACCTTTTCCCTTTCCTTCCCTTTTCTCTTTTCCTTTCCTTTCCTTNACAGCTTCCTGTGTCTCCCTCCCTTTCCCTTTCCTTCCCTGAAATCAGTGACTTCAATTAGAAGTTAATTAATGTAAACCCCAATCTCTTTCACTCTGTAATGATGTGATCCTTCCTCCCTCTGTGCAGTCAGGGCTGTCTGTTTTTCCTGAAGGATGTTAGAGAGGGAAGGACAGGAGGAAGCTCTATGTTTCCAGTGCCAGACAAGGAGATATCATTCCCTGCCTTGGATGGATTAGGGGAACATTTCTTCTTCAGACAGAACCCCTATAGTATCCATTATGGGCATGTTTATATCTGTTCCTTGGAAGATCTAACATCAACAACTTCCCTGGATGGGCCATCAAGCCTGGTGTGGCTGTTTCTGTTTCCCTGCAGTCCTTCCAATAAAACTTGTCCAGGTCCATTAACAGAAGCTATGGAGTCAGGTGTAGGTCTGCTTTCCAGTGACAGGTCTGAGAAAGTGTATCATTTAAAAGGTAAATAGTTTCCTCACAAACAGAGCCTAGCAGCAAAGGAATTTAATTCATGGCATATATCCTAACTCCAAAGGCTTGTCAAATGCTGGGCTGTTCTCTCAAAGGAGGAGATTAAAACTGCACACCTCAGCCTGAATTGTAGCCAGATTCATCTGCTGGTGCATTCCTGTTTTCACTGGGACTGAATAAGGAGGGGTGATAGATTATCTCATTCTGATGAATGAAATCCTGACATCTTAGAAAACAGTGAGAGTTTTGCCATTGGGTTTGCACTGTAATAGAAATGCCAGCATCCCGTGGGTCTGGGGCTACCACAAGGAGGACTTTAACCAAAATGTTCTGAGGAACACTCAGGCTCATCTGGATTTGAGTATTGAGTCTTCCTACATGGAAACTGTGCTTATCTTAGCAGGGCTAAATGGCTGCTCATTGCCGTGCTTAGCAGGAGAGTTATGCAAAGTTCAAATCATATTTCAAGCCAAAATCTTTGACTTTTCTAACTTAAGGTATCAAGAGGACTTTGGGTCACCATGCTATACAGGAAAGTGTAGACCATTCAATTTTTTTTTCTACTATTATACCTTAAAGAAGCAGTAATAATAATAATAATAACCTTAATAAATTTTGAAGAAGAAGAAGAAGAAGAAGAAGAAGAAGAAGAAGAAGAAGAAGAAGAAGAAGAAGAAGAAGAAGAAGAAGAAGAAGAAGAAGAAGAAGAAGAAGAAGAAGAAGAAGAAGAAGAAGAAGAAGAAGAAAAAGAAGAAAAGAGGAGAAGGAGAAGGACCACAATAAGAGCTGTTCAGAAGGGACACCCAACAGAATGTTTTTTCCTTGCAGTAAGCCTTGGAAATAAAAGGTTGCAAAACCCTTGGTACCTCCTGCTGAGAGTTTTCACACTTTAAAATAAAGCTGCCAGAGACATAAGCAATTTTGGGTTTGGTTGAATTCTAAATGTCAATATTGCTGTTTACTACCTCTTGAAGTAATGAATTGCATCGAAGGTCCAGCAGCTCTCACTGGTCCTACTGATTGAAAGCCTGAGCTGTGGTTCACTGTTTCTAAGTCACCTGTTTTCCCTTTATACAGTGACCTCTGCCTGTACACTTGTAGTTCTGCTGCTTTTGAAGCATGTATCTAGTGAACATGCCTTCAACATCTTTTCCATCCAATTAAAATTCCTTGCTATCATTCCCTTTTATCTAGCGTTTGTAATTGGATTCCCAGTTTCTCAATTTTCATGTCAGCAAGGGGGAAAATGATAGCAAGTGCCTGATAAAAAAAAAAAGTTATGATTTAATTCTGTTAAATGGTTTGTTCTTTCTTTAGCTGAATTTCTGAAGCAAAAATAGGCTACTGCAATCATACTGTGATTTTTCCACCTGTTCCTCCACTTAACTCTGAGACTTCTTGGCCCATTTCAATCAGATTTGAAGACAGATTTGTAAATCTCCTGTAATATCCTGGTGATGTTCCATTTCTAAGAGCTACAGAAGATTGGAAACTGGCTAGAGGAGGTGAATCTTGAAGTGCTCAAGCCCAGGCTGGATGGGGTTCTGAGCAACCTGATCTAGTGGAAGGTGTTCCTGCCCAAGGCAGGGGGTTTGCATCTTGGGCTATTTCCAACCCAAACCATTCTATGATTCTATGGTTCTGTGATCCAATAATCACACAAAGAAAAAACCTGTGCTGTATGAGAAGATCTTTACCCAGCCTGGGTAGCCAGATGCTGGTGGGGACATTTCCACATCCCCAGCAACACACAAGCTGCTTTTTCCCAGGGGACAGCCACAGATGGAAGTGGGACTGGAAGGCATCACAGCTTTTCATCATGAAGGACATGGGATAGGGGAAAGGAGAGGAATCTAGAGCAGTAAACCACCCAAACTGATTAGGAAAAAGACTTGTTAATGTCACTTGCTGCTCATTAAATACCTTTGGGTTTCTGAGGGCATTACAGCCTGGTGAGTTGTTTTCAAAGCTGCATGTTTCCTGAGTATTTTCTGTTTTCATGTTACTGGCAGTTCATGAAAATATGCTCTAGCAGCATCTTGTACACCAAGATCAATATCAGAGACAGGTGAAATACATCACTTTCTGGAGGTGCCCAGGAGGGCCTAGGTTAGTGAGAATGCCTATCTTCTACATGGCTGCCTTCAGGTGAGCTGAGTCAAGGCTTAATTGGCCAGGGTTTTGTTATTGCTGAAAACATGAATCTGAACAGAGCAAAACATTTGTATTGACCCATAACACAGTGATTTAGTTTACATTAACTCCACCAAACTAGTACTCCCTTTATTCTCCAAGATTTTCTCTTTGGGAGAACTTCAGAAGTGCTCAAAAGCCAGCAGTCTACAAGCTGTGCCACAAATATTTAGTTACAGAAAGCATCCAGTAAGTCTGGTGCTACAGTTAACCTCAGATAGTCTCTTCCTTGATTGATATTCCAAAGTCTTGGTCAAAAATCCTTAGATGACATCACCAGTGTGGAATAACAAGACAGCTATTTTGATGGGTTTTTTCCTCTCATCTAATGGAATAACATAGCCAATAAACTCTTGAAGTCAGTAATACTGAGCAGCAGCAGCAGCAAGCACAGTAGTACATCAATTATGAAATTATTATAAAATTAACCACAAAATCTATTTGATAACCATTCACAGGATTCCAGGAAGTAGGAGTTCCAAATGTGATGGAACACTTGTGACTATGATTGCAAGGAGGAGACAAATTTTTTGCAAGCCTAGCCCATCTGCTTAAAATAATCTGACTCATTCCAGATCATCTTTCCTCTCAGGCAATGTATTGTATAGCCTTTGGTAAAGTTAATAGAACAAAAGTAAAGTTAATAGAACAAAAGGTTAAAAAAACTAAATAGCTGTAACTTGGCAAATAGGGATACAGAGCCAGATAATTGTCTGGAAGCATCTGAAGGGAGGGATAAGAATAGTTTCTAGTTGTTCAGGGGAGTGTAATTAGATATAATCGGATTAAATTAGGCAATGGAAAATATTAGGGAGGAATATCCTAATGAAAACTTCATCCAAAACCTGGCATAGACTGCAAAGGAAGCTTGTTGGAGAAAGCCCTGGCTCCCTGGTAAAAGTGAGTCAAAAGAAGAATTATGAAAATGCACTGATTCTGCACTGGAAAGGTGATGGGAAGATCTTAAAGAGAGTTTCAGTTTTAATTTAATCTAATGTCATGTATATTGCCTTAGTATACTGGTAAAATGGAAGGAATTTCTTTGAAGACAATTTTAAGTGTCTCTCCAAGGTTCAGAGCCTTCATTATCATATCTAGGCTCTCTAAGCACTAATTTCATATGACACAATTAAAAATCCATACTCAAAAGCAATATAAGGCTTTCTCCAGAACAATGTTCCTGTTTTTTTTTTTTTGTCCCTGGGAGGTATCAAGGCCTCTTTCCTTTTCCTATTATCACATTTTTGTGGGGATAGTGGGGAGGATTCACTTTGCACCCCTGGTTCCCTGGAATAAAATGGTAAAGGGATGATTTTTACTGTTTGCATTCACAGGCTTGAGCCACCACTGTGCATGTTAGTTCTTGTAAGGTGGTCCACGTTTCTGATATCAATGTCATTCTACCAAATTTTATGCATTGTATATCTGGACTGTATTGCAGGCGTGGGCATGGACTACTTGTCTTTGTATATTTTGGATAACTTTTTATTTATCCTGAACATAAGAATCTGGATGAAGTGGCCAAGCATTACTGAAATTATCCCTCCATTAGGATACCACAATTTTCTCTCCCCTCATAACTCTCTGAAGATCAGGTTACACCCTTGAATGGGTTTCAGGTTGGTCAATAATGAACTGTTCCTGGAACTGAAAATTCTATTTTATCTTTTCTGCCTCTGTGCAGCCACAGGCCAGTATGGAGCTATGTGAGCAAGGCTCTATCTATCCCATTTTCTGGTTCTGTCTGTCCATGCTCTGTCTGTCTTTCCTGCTGTGCAGAACCTGTGTATGTTTTCCCCAGCCAGACAAATGTGGTGAGCAGTCAGTGAATAAAAGATCCACTTTCTCAAACCTCTTCTCCATACAGAGTCACAATGACTCACTTGCAGAGCTATGGATCATGTTTACAGTGTCAAGAGCAGAAGTTATTCCCATCTGACTGCTTTTTGAAGTGAAGGAGAGATTAAATCATCTGAAAAGTACTAGGGAACAATAGAGAACTTTAGGCAGCTCTGTGCTGAGAACAGCCAACCAACACAGGTTTGAAAGGAGCCATCCATTTAACTGGAGATGAATGTTTGCAATCACAAACACTGGATTTAATTATTACTTAACATACTCAAAGTGCATTTTGCTTCGTAAAGGAGATTCTCTTAAGATGATTGCCATGCTAAATGTTCTGATTGAATAGAAACAAGACACCGAACTATTTAAAATCCAAGATAACAATGTGACACAGTTGAGATTATATTTACTCATCAACATTTTCTGATTCTGCAAAATGTTTCCTTTTGTCTTCAAGACAGCAGACTTTATGTATTGGTAGGGGTTTGTTCACCCTTGAATTATTGCAATATACACATTTGCAGATGTAAAAAATGTTTTTTATTTATATTTGTTTTTGTGATTTACAATCACAGCTGCACTGTGATTTCACACTCCTAGTGACCTCTTCCCTGTCTCCCAGCTTTAAATTTTTCCTTACCTAAGTGTAGGCACTGTGGTGACCTCAGATCCTTTCTGGATTCAATTGTACCTTTCTGCTGAACACAATTGATCCATAATAGGGACCAAGGTTTGGCCATGAATATTTCAAAGCAAAGAGACCAATCAGGACAATTAAGCCTTTTTCCTCATCTCACCTCTGTACATCCAGGGTGTGAACATCAACAAAACCCATCCCTTTCTGCATCCAGACAATGCAGCAGCTGCTGCAGCCCCCAACCACAGCTGTCTCATGAAGGCTCTTTCAAGACCTTTCTTTCAAACTCTGCCCCAGGTCTGGAGAACATTTCTTAGAAGTCAGTTTGAGCTCTTCCTAGGCAATTTTGAATCCCAGCAATCTCTTTCTTAGCTGTCTTACCATGAGAGGCTCTTGGCAGCTCAGTGTCTGGGTGAGAGGCTGGTCCTTCCCAAAGCTCTGGGGCCCTGAATGCAGCACAGCTACTTCCAGATGAGTGCTATGTAACCTCCCAATCCAAGTAATTGAATTTGAATACACACAGAAAACACATATCAAATCAGACAGCCCAGTGATACAGTCAGAATAGCAGTGAGGACTCCTAGATAAAGGATTACATTATTGGGTTACTCTTTTATTTTGATGCCCTGTTTAGTTACCAATTTGCTCTACAGTATTTCAGTCAGGTCTACAGCAAGCTTCCTGAAGGGTTTATTCTAAAAAGTAATGCAATTTGAAAAGGTAGAAAAATCACAGCAAACTCATTTAGTTTCACTCATTGTTACTAGTTTGCCATTCTACATTGATTTTTCTCCTTCCTATTATACATGGACTATGTTCTCTAATGGGTTTACAAGTCTACTGATTAATGTGAGTAAAAATAATACTTGCTTTATTGAAGGGGTAAATAATGTCTTAACTACTTTGCACCCTACAGCTCTTTCAGAGCACTAATCTGACATGGCACTATCACAATGACTTCACCTGCCTCCTTTTCCTAAACCCCCTTAAAGCCTTTTTCGTTCATTTTATTCTCATTTCCTCTGAATATTTGCTCAACACTTTTTAAATGGATTTGCTTTCACAGTGACTACACCTTTTGTGGGCAAACATTTCAATATCCACCTTGTCCTGTTGGGAATATTTGCAGAAAGGGAATTTTTGAGTCACTATACAAATATTGAAAGAGTGAATTTAAATTCAAGGCACAGATATTTGGGGTAGAATTGCTACTGAGATTATCTGTAGAAGGTATAGCAAAAAGTTGTTCATGATCGTTTCAAAAGGTCATTAATAAACTTTAATTCTGCTCCCATCACCTATTTCCTTTTTGTGGTCAGTGCTGACTTCAGCACGTTTTTTCAGCTTCTTGAACACTTTAATGACAGCATTCCTGGTGTGTTTCTATGTCCCTCAAATGATCAGATTTGTTCCACACACCAATACTTTAGGTTCCACCCATGATCTTAGTCAAGACCATTGCATGCAGCAGATACAGGTAGTTCCTACTAACCAGTGGGGTTTGGGATTGAAGGGACCCTACAGCTCTTCTCCATCCAACTCCCTGCCACAGGCAAGGACACCTTCCACTAGACCAGGTGGCTCCAGATCCTTTCCAGCCTGGCTCTGGTACCATCATCTCATCCTTTGTCTCTCCCTCCTCCCCTTCCCAGCAGCAGGCACTCCCCTAACATGAGCACATGTAATTATTAGGAGAGAACAATTAATAGAAAGGTAAAAGCTAACAGCAAAATGAGGAGTGTCGGGGGTTCTTTTGTTAGAATTGCACAGCTGGTTAGAGGTAACTGAGCTAGACAAAACAGATTTATCTCAGGTGGTAGAAGCAGCTGAGTTGTTTCAGTGATGAACTCCAGGCAAGATAATTAATTTTGTCTTTCAGACCTTATAGAGCTTGGGGCCTCTAGTAACCAGGCTGGGCTGTTTACAGTGAAACAAAGCATGACTGCATCATGATTATGCTGGGGGTGGTTTGCTTGCTTTAGCAACTGCAAGATGGTTTCTAAACCAGAAACCAAAAGCCACAATTTCCATGCCCTGGTACTGCCTACCCTGTCTCCTGAGAGGAATATCACACATCATTTCTGGCTCTTCCTCTTATGCCATCCACTCAGCCTTGAGCCCAGGAGTTTGTGCCAGAATTTTTGCAAGCCTAACACTGTTCTTTGTTAGTCAGCATTGACACCTTTTCTCCAAACATTAAATCTACAGGGCAAATCAAGCTTTTTTTCCTTTTTTTATTTTTTTTTTCCCTTCTTAAGTGTCATAAGGAAAGATGACATTTATAATGCTCTGACATGAGGAAAGGTTAGTATAGTTGAATCCAATATGAAGTAGCTGGAAAAACGTTCACACTTTTTTTTTCCTGTTTTTGCAACATTTTAAGGATGTGTTAACAAATATGACAAAAATCACTCGGGAGTCTGAAATACTTTATTAAATGTTTTCTTTTTTCAATTTAAAGCATTTTTATTTCAACAGTATCATAATATTTTTGCAGTTCAAAAAAATTCAAACCTCATATCATGCTAAAACCATTTTTTTTTCTAAGCAAACAATGGCAGACCTTTTAGGAAACTGTTCTTTATCTCAATTGGGCTTTTTTTTTGTTGTTGTTGTTTTTTAATTTTTAAAAATTTTATTTAAATTTCTATTTTTCTTCCGAAGAGAGGAAAAAGTGTTGATAATGGTAGGCTGTACTGACAAATCACCTCTTTCCCAACACATTAGTTAAAGTATAGAGAATATTGATAAAGAAGGGAAGATTTCAGAGATGCTATCTACAGTTTTCTAGGACATGCACTTGGTTAAAGGTCTTTTTAAGAGAAAAATATTATTCAGAGAATATCTTTACTTTTATTTATCAGAGAAGGAAAATTTAGAAAACAGGGATTTTTTTAAAGGGGCATTACTTTCTGAACTTAAAAAAGTCATAATGATGATTAGTTCAACACCAGAATTTTTCTTTCTGACACACCCTATTGGTAAACAAGGTGAGAAGGCGGATGGCAGTGACAACTCTCTGATGGATTTGAAGGGAGCCTGCATGGAAGATGGAGAGAGACTATTTACAAGGGCCTGAAGTTACAGGACTACAAGGAATGGCTTTACATTGACAGATTTAGATGGGATATTGGGAAGAAATTCTTCCCTGTGAGTGAGGTAAGGCCCTGGCACAGGTTTTCCAGAGCAGCTGTGGCTGCTCCATCCCTTTAACTGTCCCAGGGCAGGTTGGATGGGGCTTGGAGCAACCTGGGATAGTGGAAGATGTCCCTGCCATGGCAGGGGGATAGAAGGAGAAGAGATTTAAGGTCCCATCTAATCCAAGCCATTCTGGATTCTGTGATATAGCCATGTAATTAATGGAATAATAGTCATCCCCCTAAAAAGGTGGCTAAAAGTCAGAGCAGTGTGTGGGTGTGACTGAAGTGAGAGACATCCTCTCCCACAGCCCAGGCTTCCATGCTCAGCTGAGGAGAAATCAGCACGGCTGCAGTCAGTGGATAACTGACTGAGCTGAAGGTTTAGCTGCCAAAACACCCTTGGTGAAGGAGAAACACTTTACTAAAGTGCCTGGGGATTAACATGCAGATTAGGGTGAAAGAACAAAAGGGGTTGCAAAACATAATCATAGTCTTAGAATGGTTTGGTTTGAAAGGCACCTAAAAGATCATCTAGTTTCAAACTCCCCCACTATGGGCAAGGGGTGCCACCCACTAGATTAGGGCCCCATAATTCTACTTTCCATCTCTTTATGTATTTAAAAATTCAATTAAGACTGAATTTCTGAGATTGCAGAGTGTGTCACAAAAGAGAAAACGAGGGTGAAATGGAAAAGCAGACAGAGCTGACCAGTCTCATTTCCTTCACCAGACAGGGTGAAGAATGAACACAGAGTGTAACTGCTGCCATGTCACTGAGGTTTCAAAATCCATGCCTTCTGTTAGCAGTGGGAAGATTTCAGGCAGATAGGAAGAGATATATCTTTGTGAAATGCTTTAAATGTTGAATGTGATCTCTATCTTGGCAATGTCCTTTTGAAAGTTTGAGATCTAGTGTTCTGGATATGCAAAGGAATACATTTCAGACTTCTGCATTTCAGATTCTCTCTGAACAAAAAAAAAAAAGTTCCTGTTTGAATATGCATTCTGCATAATGTGCCTCAGACACAGGGTATTAGCAGCAGAGCCAGTGATTATGTTATCCCCTTTGGTGGTGGGACATTTTTTCTTTTTCTCTTTTTTCTCTTCCCACAACTGTTTCCCAAAAAAGGAAGAGGGGGAGAGGGTGTATTTCCAAAACCCATCTCTCAGCTTCTTTATTTTTATACAGTCTCCCCTCCCCACCCAAAATACACTGAATAGTCCTTTATGTAACTTCAATTAAAAAAAAAAAATTACAGCTGCTCCTCTGAAGCCATCCAAATCTAATTAACTACAGAAGCCAAAGTTATATTAAGCTTCTCACTTTCTTCGTCTTACCATCTCCATTCATACCTTCATTCAATGTGTTCACAAAAAAAAGGAATTTCTAATAATTGTATCTATAGTCTTGGAAAAAGAAAGCCACTAATCAGGAGGCCTGTGAAAGAGGAGAGATCGGAGCCTTGCTTGAACTTGGCAGTCTGGCCCCAAAAAACCTGCAGACAAAAGGGGTGAAGGGAACTGAAGAGCTTAGCCCTAGGTCTAAGGAAGCTGGTGAGAATTTGTTCAGCCTCTGAATAGAGATCTTCATTTCAGTCCTAAATTGTGCCTGCACAGACTCATTGAAATGCCTTCTCTGAAGGAAGAGGGGGCGGGAGGCACGGGAGGGAGAAGGGAAGAAAAGTTTGCTGAATATAAATGAGGTTACGTGTGGCTGAAGAGCGAGATAGAAGCTCTACAGAGATTTATTCCTGACTGACATACAGTAACACAAAGGCAATAAAATGTGTCCTTGGCAAGAGGCATTAGGAAGCAGTAAACTTTATTCTTCAGAGAGCTGAGATGATGCTACCCACCTCAGTGGAAAATACTTTCTCATTTGTGGAGTGCGTTATTTAAAATGTGTTTAGCCAGTTTAAAGAAGATATAACAAGCTATCTTGCCATGCCATGACCTTGTGATTCAGGCAGTCTGCAGAACCACAGGACCAGAATAAAGACCCTCGAAATTTTCTCACCAGGGGACTCAGCAGTCTTCCTTCACATTGAGTCTCATCTAGAGAAAACTTCAGAGTCTTGAATGGGATTGCATCTCAGATGAGTTTTGTTCAAGGGCCTTTTATATTTTTTAGCTAGCAAAAGATGTATATTCAGTCTGGCAGTCTGGTACTGGTTATTCATATTAATCTCTTCACTTATATTCACACGTCCTGCTGCAAGGAGCCCTGAAACTGCAGCATCACTCAGTAACAGCAAAGAAACAGAAGCCTGATCATTAAACAAAAATATTTTCCACTGCACAGAAGAGAGAGTACATTAAAATTAGCATCATTAAGATACAAAAATGTGAATGGTGCATGAAATCCCTAAAGGAAACATCACCTGTCCTGATCCTAACAATAGGAGATTCATAAAACATTAAAAGGGAATTAATTTGCTTGACGTTCTGACTGAATTTATTGTAAATTTTTTGTTTTCCCACTTCACATTAACAATTAGGAAACAGTATAACCTGTTCCCAGCTCCTTGCACTCTTGCTCTGAGACTCTGGCAAAAGGCTGAGAGTTGATTTCCAAAGGTGGGACAGGAAATGCGAACTAATGCATGCTGTTTTCTAAGAAAGGAGTAAAGTCACTTCACCACCTTGTACTCTTTTCAGAGGTTGGATAAATCTTATAATGGTAAAATGAAGAGTAGTCTTGCATTCACTCTCTACAAGGAGTATTCATTGGCCATTAATCCAAGGCACAGCCCTGAAAATCTCCTTTCCCTGCTCTGAACTCAAAATCGCCACATTGCTGGAGGCTTAGAGCAGCTTCCCAGTTGCTCTCATCCTGCACAGACACTCACTGGATAAATGGAAAGTTATTTTTACTCTGCAGCTTAAACAAAAAAAGTAAACATTTTGTGAGGTTTATGCACTGTTTGCTATGTCTTTGAAAAAAAATTTCAACTTTCCCCCACCACTCACCCTGGATCTGTCTTTAGCTCATCTGTATCTGGATTTTCTGCTACGTAACTAAGGACATTTACAGCAGATACAAATTTCATTATTGGGCTGTAATTGCATTAGTTTTGCCCTGCTTTGATGTTAAATATAAAGAACCCCCAGGCTACTCCATCTAACACTGGCCTGTTAGAGAAGACTCCTGCTAGGGGGAGGCAGGGTGCTGTATTTAGCCTGATCTGGAGAGGTGATGTTTACCAGACAGCTGAACGAGCTCCTAAATGAAGGAAGGCACCATCCATGGGCTCATGCACCAAATCCAGCCCCAGAATACCTAAGGACATCAATCAACTTTGCATGTGGGAAAATGGGTGCGTTTAATTTCTGCAAAAGCAGATTAAATGGAGAAGCACAGTTCCTCCTTGGTGGGATCACCATCCCTGAAACTGCTCAAAAAACATGTAGGTGTGGTACTTAGGGAACATGGTTTAGAGCTGGATCTGGCAGTGCTGGGCTAATGGTTGGACTCAATGGTCTTAGGGGGTCTTTTCCAATTTTAATTATTCTATGATTCTATTTTGTATTATTTTAGTGAGGGCCTTGCTCATTTTGACAGCAAGAACATTTTTATTTATTCTCTCTTCCAACACCTTCCTCTAGGACAACTCTGAACAACTTCCTGGTTATGAATGCTATTTACTCCAAATCCATAAAAAACATACAAATAAGAAAAATCTTTAATCCTTTTCTCTTAATCTGTACATCAAGAATTTTATCCCTTTCAAACATACAAATAACTAGAGGAGTCCCTTAAATAGGGAAGAAATAAAGAAAAAATACTTGGACACATCTTTCAGAGGTGTCCCAGAGGTGTATCAAATTGCCAAAGAGGGAAAAAAGGTGTTAAAAGTAGAACAGAAGGTGCATGAACATCAACAATGCCCTGCACAGACTGCAGAGAGGATACAGCCTTCATCTTCCTTTTCCCAAGGAGATGGACTGGCATGAAATCTGCAGCAGAGTGGAGTACATAAAACTGTGCATATCTTTTCCTGTTTATAAGTTGCATGATGCATTCAATTTTATGAGCACTGGCCTTGTAAGCACAAGGACTTCCTAATCTGTAACCACTTGATTTATCTGGGCCAGGCTTGTTAAATCAAATTAAGCCTGATGATAAAATAGCAGTGAAACTGTTGAGGGGGGGGGAGTGTGAGGGGAGGAGGGGGTGGTGTCTGCAGGGCAGTGGTGGAAAATTGTGTTATTGAGAAGCCCATTTAGCTCAGGGGCCTTGCAGCTTTACATAAAAACACACTTTTTGGGGCTGTGCCTCAGCAGTGAAGGAGTTAAAGTGGGTACTTGCTCTGTTCCCATCCTTTTCTCCAGCATGACCACCAGACACTCTTCCTCTGGCTTTAACTAAAGCAGCTGTTTTATTATGCCCCCAGATTCCACCACATGTTTCAATGTGTACACCAATAAGTTTTGAATACATCAAACACACTTTTTATTAGTGCTACTTGCCAGTACGAAGTTACTACCAAGCTAGTAAATATTTTGTCTCAGACCACACTAAGTTCGAGCCTAACCCTTGGTTTTACCACTTTAGGTGGGTGGTCTCTCTTTCTCACTCATGGGGAGAAGTGGGAATGGAATATCCATGGATGGCAAAGGCATTGTTGCAGCTTGAAATGTTGTGTGTTGTCCATGGCCAAGTCAGCTTTCCTGTCTTTTCCCTGCATTCATGAACAAGAGCACCTTGAGCACAAAACGAATCAAACTTAAGGACAAGTTCCCCTGGAGAGGGACTTTTAACAAGGATGTGCAGTGATAGGACAAGGGGAAATAGTTTCACACTGACAGAGGGCAGGGTTAGATCAGATATTGGGAAGGAATTCTTCCTTCTGAGGGTGAGGAGGGCCTGGCACAGGGTGCCCAGAGCAGCTGTGGCTGTCCCTGGATCCCTGGCAGTGTCCTAGGCTAGGTTGGATGGGGCTTGGAGCAACCTGGGATAGTGGAAGATGTCCCTGCCCGTGGCAATGGAGGTGAAATCAGATGGTCTTTAAAGTCTCTTCCAACCCGAACCATTCTGTGATGATTCTCTGATTTCTATGGCTTCCCAGCTAAAGAAAATAATAGGAAATTAACAGTGACATCTCTGCAACCTGCCTGACTCCTGCTCCACAGCAGAGCCAAGCCATCACAATGCTCAAGACAAGCCCTGCAAACTCTGTGATTCATCTGACCCCAGAATTGTGGCTGCTACATCCATTGGGCTGCCTGGCAGTGGTGAGTGGTGTTTGGTCTGAATGGCTCTTTGCTGTCTGTGTTTGCCACGGGAGCTGCTGTGCCCCCTGCACACAGCTCTGAGATCCTTTCAAGGCCATGCAGGAGCTCTGTGCCAGCTCACAACCTGCCAGCACCCCCAGGTTCCCTCCCTGCTGCATTATTTCTACTCCCCCTGTGCAGCTGCCATCACAGAAGAGATTGTGACTGCAGCTCATTCCCGTTATCTTTCACATGCTGATAAGTTGAATAAAATATAATTTCCTCAGCCACTCAGTATGTCTTTGTGGCTCTGATTTCTGAGAGGAAGCAAAAGGCTTCCCATCAAGCCAGACCAATCCTCGCTGAGGAGGATTTGACTCCTGTGCCTGATTGTGTGTAAGGTCATTTCAATCACAGCCTCTGCCCAACGACACGGGCTCAGGGAGCACCAAGTGGCCTCAATTTCAATTCTGCTTTGAATGCAAGTCCAATTTGATTCTCAGTGGTGCTTAATTAGTGTGTATCATTGCCAGGATATGTGGATTTATGCTGAAATACTCTAGGCATCAAGAAAGAGTTGTGCAAACATTCTCTGTCCCTGACCTTCAGGATGCTTTCCTGTGGTACTCATAAGAAAACCTTGTGCCTAGCCCCCTATCACCACTTGATTTAACAACTCTCCATATGCACGAGTTTTTCTTTAGGTCTCAGCACCTGTAATCAGGTTTCCCGAGATTTAGAAATCTCATAGTCAGGGGTAGTTTGAGACTCCTGCAGATCCAACCAGCAAGAGATAAACAGGAACAAGTTAAGTTGCAGTTGCCATTCTCTTTATGTGTTCTCTTCAGAGGGGGAGGACTTGAGCCACAACCTCTGGAGTAGAGTACTCAACCCTGGCAATTTGGCTATCCAAGATGATGGGAAATGTGGAGCTGAGCACAGGCAGCTCTATCAGCAGTATTTCCCATTTTTAGATGCAATCTGAAGAACTGAAAAGCCTCAGTAGCTAAAGCCACAATGACCACCGCAGGACTGCCCTGGTATCTATCCCCAGGACAGTCAGGAGGACCTCAAAGCTGAAACACAGTCCAAGACAAACCCCAGGAGGTGCTCAGCTCCCCCCTGCCTCTTCTGGCAATGCCATTTCAACATATTTAATGTCCCTCCCAACCCAAAGGAGTGTGTCAGCCTGTGATTTCAGGAGCTACCACCTCGTAAGGGGGTGCATGTATTATTCACCAGGTCATTTGTAAAATGCAAAGGCTCATTTCACATTTTCTCCACTCTTCCTGGGTGACCTTGCATGAGTCTCAAAAAGTGGCATTCATCTCAGTCATCTGCAGTCACGCAGTGTTATGGATGTAATCCTATAAAACATCAGCCATCTACCTTTATAAGCAGTAGAGAGGAACAGGTGTATTCAAAGGGTAACTCACCTGGTCTGTCTCAGATAAGTTCTGTGCCTCAGTTCCTCATTTCCCACCTGTAAAACAGGGATGGCAGCACCGCCCCATCTTCCTGGAAATGCTGTGAGAGAGGGTTAAAATACTTGGATAATACAGTTCTGATGTTATGGAAACATCTCCAACAGTCTGAAGTCACTGGGGAAAGAGGATGTTCAGCTGATTAGCACATCCAAAGAGAGAAATTTTTGTCCTAGTTAATTATGGTATTACTAAATTTCTGAGCACAGCATCTGGAATTTTGAAATATTTCTCCCTGAAAATCAGTGGCTGGGGTTTTTGGGGCTGTTGTTTTGTTTTTCCCCAGTGTAGTTAGAGCAATGAAGGCTTTAGACAAATTAGACATTCAGAGAGATTTGAGGCAAGTTGGGATGGATAAAGTAAATCAAGTCACCAGTACCATCTGCTCTGTGGGAGAGGAGGCTGGGGACATCTTCCTCTCTTTTCAGTTAACAGATGCAGGAGATGGTGAAAAGGTCAGAGATAAATGTAGTGCTCACCTCATGCCACATATTCACAGGACTAAAGAGAGGCCAGAAAAACTCGTGTGTACTTTCAACCTTTCACTGCAGGCAGTAAAGAGCATTACAGAGATGGAAAGGACAGACTATTTTTGTGCAAAGCCTGGAGACAGTCACTGTAGCAGAGTGGGACCAAAATAATAAAAACCCCAACCAAAAAATAATTTCCCTTACTGCTTTCATCCTCCCTGTCTCTCCCACACCCCTTCCCCTCTCTTGCCTTGCAGAAGCTATAAATCTAGGCCATCAGAGAGAAGCTGGAGCAGCAGCATATTATCTTGAGAAATCACTCCCAGAAGGGAGCAGAAAGTTCACAAGTAGAGTGCCAAAAAAGGAGAAATCGCAGCGCTATCATTGGATCCGGCTGCGGCTGGAAGGCGTCCAAGCTCCTCGCACTGCTGACATCCCTGTGCATAATCAGAAATTCCTTTCAATTATGTGGGAAAAGGAGCTTCGCATTGTCAGCCCAAATGCCCCTGTGAAGAAGCAGGCTGCCACAGCAGCACCGTAGAAGGTCATGGTGGAGCAGCATCCAGGCGCGGCGGCGCGGAGAGGGAGGGGAGGCACGCGGCAGCAGCGCTTCTGAACCGCTCTGCTCTTCCATTAGCACCTCTGATCTGAGGGCCTCCAGTGCCTCACAGGCATCAGTTGGCCAAAGCTGGTGGGAAATATGTAGGTACTGTTAGGGACAGCATGGCAGAAATGCCCGCTGTGAGGTGCAAGCTGCCCTTGAGTGTTGAGAGATGGTTTCTGTAGCCCCAAGCCTCTTCTTGGTAACTGCTTCTCACCCCAGCAGGCAAGAGGCACTGCCTTGCTCCGAGGTGTGTGACCTGGGGTAGCAGGGACTCAGCACACAGCTTGGGAAGCCCTCTGCATGAACACGTACCCCACAGGCAGACCAAAGGCACAGACTTAAATCTCAGTGCTTAAACAGCCCAGCACTGCGGTGTCTGGGTTTCAAGTGCCCTGCTTTAAATGTAAATCGCAGAGGTGTCTGGGAAGAGATGTCAAATTTATGGAAATTCTGCATGTTTTTCATTATGGCTCCTGAGTGTGTTTACTGAGATGTGGAAAGATGTCCGTTTTCCTGCAAATGGATTCTCTGCCTTTTTCCCAATCTTTTTTGCCAATTTATATCCATTAATAGATTTAGTGGGCAGCCTGACAAAGTTAGGCAGCTGCATGCTGTTTTTCCTGCTAGCTACAAGGGTGTTACAAGAGGTTATTTTAGCCTAATGAACTTACTATCCCCAGACTCCCCCTCTGTTGTCAGTAAAGAGAAATGGTTTCCATCAGGAGGAAGGAGAACTTGATTTGGATGCTGTGACCCATCTTGTGAAGTCTTTTTCCTCTTGCTGGCAATGGAGGGAGCCTAGGGAGAGCTGTCCAATAGGCAAAAGGTGGTTATTCTCCCTAATTTGCTCCACATACTGGTTGGAGATATTACTGCCATATGACTTTTTGCCATCTAACTTAGGTGCTCTGAGTCACTCCCTGGAAGCAACTATTTCTTGGCCCGTACAGAAAATTTAGGCTGTGACTCACACCTAAAATAGATACCCCAAATAGTCTATAATAGGTGGTGTGAATGGCTGCTATTGTCTGTCTCAGTGGAGAGATCCCCACTCCGGGGACCATTGTTTCAGTGTTTGCACAGCGCTCAGCACAATGGAACATTTTAATTGCCTCCCCATACACCCGCATGTCTCCAAGAGTGCATTTTTCATAACGTTAATGAACTATCATGAAGCTTCCTTCTCACAAAAGAATGGGAGGGAAAGGAGCGAGCAGTGTGCTCTGGTGCTGGGCCAAATAACTGAAACCAGGACACTGCACCATTTAGAGGCCTCAGATCTACCCTAATGGGTGTCCAGAACTGTGATTTACACAGCCAAGTCACTCCTCAAAACTACTTTCAGGGTCCTAAATAGTTTGGGGTGGTGTGTTTGTCCCAGTGATTCAAGAAATAGGGTCATTTGATGAGTGTGTAGCTGTGCTGCAAAACCCAACTAAGAATGATGGAAAACCACCAGCAGCAAGAACAGAAATTGCACCAAAGCCTAACTAGGCCCTGTGAATTCTCTGCCCTGGATTTTAACTCTGCAAGGTGTAGACAGGCTTCGGAGCAGGGCGAAGGAGGGTGTGGGAGGTACGAGGAGGGGGTGGCACGTGTTGGCTCTGCCAGTCCTGCACCCAGTGAAGGACCTCTTCACTCCACAGGGCTGTCATTCTGGCGTCTTTCGCCAGCCCTGTCATTATTTTGAATGAATAAATACACAGGAGACTAGCTGCACGCTGGAATGTCTGGAATGCCAATGCAGAGCTCAGCTAATAATGGTTCTATAGTGTAAATCAGCAGCATAGCGGGTCCCAGTTTCACTTGGCTGTGCTCCATGAATAGCAGAAGCGACATTGAGTAACAGTGAATTGAAAATCAGTTTAAAAAGAGGAAGAGGATAAACCCTGAAAATACTCTCTGTTATGGTGTGAACTATTTTTAAAAGCTGAGAATTAAATCTTTAAGTGATTAACTCGGAGAAAATATCTTGTTCTGTGAAGCAGTCACATAACTCTGGCAAGGAATATCTCTGGAGTGAGTTGGTCCCAAGGAGAGAAGTTAATGAAAGCAGTTTTTCTTCAGTCTTACGTGACCTAGGATTGACCCAAAAGAATCATAGTCATAGGGGAAAACACTGGGTGCTGCTAGAATTAATTTAGAACATGACCTCTGATTGGAGTTCCTACTAGCACAAGGAGACAGCTGTTGACTCGCATTAAGCGGCTGGCAGATTGGTTCCTCTTTTTTTTTTTTTTTTTTCCAATTTTTTTTTTAAACTGTGCTTCATATCTGTGTCTATCAAGAACTTAGCAGAGAACTGGGGAACATCTTTTTTAATGACCATTCTGCGTGCCTCTGTGAGTGCATCTGTAATGGGCTACTTGCCGTGAAGTCTTTGCTATGAGATGTTGCTGGCAGAGCTTCTTTGGCTAAGAGCATGAAAAAAAAAATTCAGATGTACCCAGCCAATGTATCTTTGCCAATAAAATCTTGCTGTAGACACAGCTATGCTGCTCGATGAGGTTTTCACAACTAAGTTGGCAGGATGCTGGCCTCTGAGGGCTGTCACATTGTCCCTGCTAGGAGAGGGCACTGTACTGCAGCAGCAATGAAACAAAGCCACCCTAGGAGGATATTTCTCAAGGCTGGTGTAATTTTATTCAATTTCAGCTACTAAGAATCACAGAATCATTAAGTGGTTTGTGTTGGAATGGACCTTAAACATCACCTCATTCCACAGCCCTCTCATGGGCAGGGGCAGATTCCCCTGGACAAGGTCACTCCAAGCCCCGTCCAACCTGGCCTTGGACATTTCCAGGGATGGGGCAGCCACAGCTTCTCTGGGACACCTGTGCCAGAGCCTCATACAAGTTAACATCATTTGAGAGCATCCCAAAAATCACTTAATTATGTCAGGGATATCCCCATGAGCTGCTCATCCCTTTTGCCAGGAGCTAGTGGTAGAGAGGTTTGCCTAGACTTAAAATTCAGGCTTTATAAGAGACTTTTTAGCAGTTAATCAGAGAGGGGGAAGGAAACACACTGTGAGAAAATTGAAGGTTGTAGCTGGAAAATTGTAACAAGAGTCCTGAGGAAAATTAAGTCCCAAATATACCGTGTGGCTACCTATAGTCATTAAGAGTTGTAAAATGTGTGTGTAATTGTAAATACACTGTCTTAATGGGCTGTGTACCTGCTTGTAAGTGCTGCTATGCATGGAAGATGTCCCTCCTGTGCCACAGCAGTGAGTTGGCTAGTGCTAAAGCTGTGAGGCTACCAGGTTTGCTGGCAGGTGTTTGGGGTGCAGAGCATGAAGCAGAGACACAGGCAGTGCACACAAGCAGAAGAGTGTACTACCTATGGAAGAAAAAAAATACGAGTATGAGCTGGATCAGTCATTTCCATCTCAAAGGGGATGGGAGGGAGAAGTCTGTCTCTTGAAGTAGCTGCAAGCAAGAGGGTGGAAAAAGAGTCTCAGAAGAGGGAACCTTCTGCAGAGATCACAGCAAACCCTACGGCTTTTGCACTGCTCTGTCCCTTGGAAATTCAGTCAGACAGGAAAAATACCTCAAATGAGGAGTGACTGAAGAGCATCAGGTAATCCTAGGAAACACCCTGGCAGGTCTTGTCTGCTCAGCAGGGATCCCCATGTTAGGAGGTCCTCCTGAGACACCAGGGAGCTGGGCTTTCTTAAATTCTGGGCTGGCATTGTGGCAGGCAAAGAAAGTGAAATGCTGCTTGCATGGATGGCAAATATATTCACAAGCAGGAAATCTAGTCAAATTTAGCAGCCTGGAAGAGTAAGATTTTACTACTGCTCATAAAACTGCATGGTAGGCATGGTTCACTACCTGGGTATACAATGTGGACAAGAGCACAGGCTCCCAGAGCTTTCTCCAGCTCTTGGCAGAGACATTGCTCTGCCAAGGAAAGACTGCAGGGAGTGCAGCTGTGCATGTCCCTGGCAGCAAAAGCCCTTCAGTTACAGGCTTTCATCTCTCTCCTTCCATTAGTCAGCATTGCATGTGAACTGCAAGATGCTGCAGCAGCTGATTCCACAGGGCCAGACAGCTCCCCACACTGGAGTGCAAAGATGCACTAAAATCTGGTTCCAAACCTAAATGTTCCTGAGATTTTTGGGTCAAAGGCCTCTTTTACTAGTAAATGAGTTACTAGTCCTCATTTGCTCAGAATTTTGCCAAAGCTTTCATGTGGTCTGAACCCTGAGTGCTTAACATCAACCAGTGACCTGCGACCACAGGAGACACCACATTTCTCTCAGTGTGCCCTTTCCCACATCAGGTCCTCTCTATTGTGCTGGCTCTGTCCTCAGCAGCAGCAGACACAGACCAAGGGTGCTGAGCTGCCAAGTAGCTGTTTGCATTTTAACTTCTCTCTCCCCTGGGCTCTCCCTGACCAGGTGTTTTCAAGATGCAGTGGTTAAAATGTCATTTTCCACAGGAGAATGTGAAGCAGGACAGCTCAGTAGCTACCACGCTGTCCCAAGACCCTCCAAACTGTGTCCTGTTCCCATCTCCCTCTGAGAGCAGCTGTTCCAGCAGCTGCACAAGTCACTCCACATTTATTTTCTCTCCCACCCTTTATTTGTCTCTCCTATTTAGACTACAAGCCCTTTAGGGCAGGGGTTGTCTCTGAGTACAAGTTTATGCCATTGAGAGCACAATGAAGCCTTGATCTCAGCTGGGGACCCTCCACATTATTTGGACTTCAGCAATAACTGAATTTTCCTCTCTCTGGGACTGCACCAGTCTGATGGGAAACTCCAGTGGGGGAACGGGGTAGTGTGCACATAGTCAAAGAGCCCCTTGTCTCTAGAGATCAGGGAATAAAATATATTCAACAATTTCAAGTGTCCGTGGCTCCCAGCCCCCTGAAACATGACAGGCCATGTTCAGCACATACAAATTACCACTTCATGCCAGAACCCAATGTCCCTTCATTAGTCAGTGTGGGAACAAGCAGCTGGAGTTGTATTTTCTGTGTTACACATGTTCAATTAGCTGACAATCATAGTGTCAGTAGAAATAGACATAGATACACATGTTACAAGTGGCCATGTTTTAAATTAGCACCGTATAATTTTCAATGGTTTAGAGGCATGATGGACTTTCCATATGAGAAGCTGCAAAGACTTGGATTATTTAACTTGGAAAGAAGGATAATTACATGAGCTTAATTGGCCTATTTAAGATGATGAATAGTGTAAGAAAAGCTGATCATTCCTTCTCTTTACACTCCACAGTAATATGAGAACTGGGGCTCATATGTTAAAATAAATGGTAGGTAAATTTAAAACAAATAAAGGAAATACCCTACAGCACAGCCTGCCTGTGGAACTCATTGCTCTGCAGCATTAGACTTGAGGATGGATCTTAAACCGGGTGAGAAAATTTAACATTTAGAGGACGTGATTAAAATCCTGTGCTCACAGGTGCACACATGATGCTGGTTTTAGGAGCCCTGTCAAAGCCAGGTTCTTCATTCTGCCAGTCCCTGTCTTTGCCTGCTGTGACCCAGGAAGTGTCTCTGGACCACTGGCTGGTGAGGACTGAGCAAAAATGTTATTGAGCATTTCAGTCTTGTGCATATCCTGGGCAATCAGGTCTCTCCTCTCTTTCCAGAGATGATTCACATCTTCCCTGCTCTTCCTTTTACCCCTGACATACCTATAGAAGTTTTTGTTATTGCCCTTGTCCTCCCTGGCCAGATTTAATGTTTTCAGGACATTATCTTTCCTTTATCTTTTCCATTATCTTCCCTGATTGCTTGGACAATGTCTCTTGTGTTCCTCCCAGGCTACTTGTCCTTACCTTCATCCTCTGTAAGCCTTCCTCTTGTGTTTGAGTTCACCCAGAAGCTCCTTGTCCATCCACACAGGTCTCCTGGTAATTTTACCTGGGTTCCTACTCATTGGATTTCATGGCTCCTGAGTTTGGAGGAGGCAGTCCTTGACTTCCTGGTCCCCTCTTTCCTCCAGGTCTCCATCCCACAGCACTCCAGCAAGAGCACTCCCTGAAGAGGCCAAATTCTGCTCTCCTGAGGTCCAGGGCAGGAATCTTGATGAATGCCATCCTCATTTCCCCAGGGATCTGGAACTCTACCATTCCATGGTCACTGCAGCCCAGCCTGCCCTTGAGCTTCACATTCCCCACCAGCCCCTCCTTGCTGGTGAGAGCAAAGTCCAGCACAGCACCTCCCTAAAGTCTGAGGAGTGAGTGAAGATGATTTTTTCTTCTCTATCAGGGGTGGCCTTCACTTTTGGCTGCAAGCCTTAACAAATCAGTGATTTCATCAACCATCTCACATTCTGCTTTAATGTCCCTGATGAGTGTCCTGCTTAGACTTTATTTTAGTTTAGTTCTGGTTTAGTTTAGGAAATCTCATTGCCACTAAAATCCTAAATTCTTGGTGAAAAATCAACTCCCTATGAGAAGCAATCAGATGGCAGAAATATGAGCATATTGTAATCATTTCTTTTTGAGATGAACAGAATAAGTACAAAATATTTGCACTTTTAAATTTCTTCAGACATCTTAAACAGCCATGACAAAGCTGCAGCATATGGGAATGCTTGGGAAAATTTATGCTTCTAATCATAAAGATCCATCCTGAAAAGAGACATTACAGTATCTTTAAATTTTATTTGTGTTCAAATATTTCACCAAAAAAAGCTTGATTAGTGCCAACAAAATTCCAGCCATGCAGAAATAGGATTGCTGTGTCAGGCAAAAACAGATTTTTACAGGTGAATAGACAGAACTGTCCTAACTGACAGAAATTAAGTTATCTGTTTTGTTCTGCTAGTTTTGCAGCCCTTAAATATAAACAAGTTTATTCACTCCGTCTTTCCTTTGGTGTATCTCAAGCCATTTTATTTCCCCTCAATATTTCTTAGCTGATGCCATTAATTTGGTCTAGACATAGCACATTTCAGCCAACCAGAGGCAAAGTCACTGTGCGTGGGGAGCAGAGATCTCAAGACTAGAGAGCCATTAACATCCACAGCTGCAAAAATAAACAATGCATTTGTTAAAACATTCAAGTGACTCTTGAAGGTGATCCAGTAAAGGAAAATGAGAAAATGCTGGACATATAACCACTAAAAACTCAAGACAATGCAGAAGCAGATACCTATATGAGGCTGGTGGCCTGTTTAGGAAATTCTGCAATGTGATGCACAACCATGTGAAGTGAGAGTGTGCAGGATACACAAGGCAGTGCTGGAGGAGGAAGTTTGGACTTCTTAACTGTCTCCTCTAAATTCCTCCTTGCAGAGCCTCTGAACATTATACATGTTTCAGAAATGGAAATCATCATCTCTCTCTCTCTGTTCCCCCATGTTGGTAGGCTGGAATTTCTTGTCACATCTTGTATGGATTCTGCAGATCGAAAAGACATCCTGGTTCCTGCAGGGAAAAGGAATAAAAGGCACAGGTGATCACAGAGGAGATATAAAAGCTGTGATTGTGGTTCTCCTTTACCTTTTACTTCATTGCTTGGCAAGATGTTTTTTAAGCATGTGTTCTTGAGTGCTGCTGGGGTTTTTTTTTGTTTGAGTTGCTTCTCTTTTGGCATCAACATTTGGTACTAGATTGTAGGAATGCCCAAAAGTCTGATAGTGGAGGTTTTTGTGACTGTTTAAGGTTAGTTAATACAAACACCTGTATTATTCAAGAAAGTGAAATGCATAATTTAGGCATTCCCAAGCTTAGTGATAGAGTTATTAGATTGAGTTGAATTTACTACAGATGCATGTTTATTATAATTTAGTGAGGATTTAGGAGACTTAAAATTTGAGGAAGATGGAGTCAGGAAAAATTCTGTTTGGGAACAATCTGCCCAGTATCCCTTCCACTAAGTCAACTGGCTTGTGTGTAGAGATTATTTCTTTGCCCCAAACATGCTGAACTCTATCTCTCTTCTCTCAACAATGGGAGAATAGAGATTTTACCCTTTTTTCTCTCCTTCTTCCTTGACTCCCTGTTTTCAGCCACACAAAAAGGAACTCTCTTCTCATCTTAGGCCATGCTTTAGGATGATGGGTGAGGCAGACACTCTGCATCCTCTTTTGTGAGCACACTAATGGTCTGTGTGAGATCAGCCACTGGGCTGGGCTGGGGTTGTCAGTGTAATGAACGAGGAAGAGGAGCCTATAGGATGGATGATTAAATATACCTGTGTCTCCTATCACCCTGCAACAATCAGCATTGTAAAATGTGACACCATTTTTTTCACCATTTATAAAGTTACTAAAGATTATTTTAAAAATATAAAACTGAGAAAATATATGAAAATCACTCCAAACTGTCAGCTTAATTTCACCAGTAATTATGTTGATTTTTTAGATTTCTGTGAGTTGGGATAATCTAATTACTCTGTCATATGCAATAAAAAAATATTGATTTATGGAAGCGTCCTCACTTACAGCAGAAGGGTGACCTTTTCCTGTGTCTAAAAGTCCTGATTTCCTACTTGTCATTCATTACACTTCTGAAAGTTGGTGTCTTATTTGACCTTAAATCCTTGGAAAACTCTGCATACTTCTTTGTTGGCTCATTTTGCTTCCCCTTTGAAGCAAATCCATTAGACTCAAAGAATTACTCATTATGATCACTTCTACAAAGTGAATTTCTGGCAGCAATTAGTTCAGACAGTTAGTTTTACACACTGATGAATGCAAAAAAAAAAATCTGGCAAAACTTGCAGTACTTTATACACTGTGTTTCGTGTTTCTTGCATAGAACTTGAAAAACACAAGCAATTTTAGTTAGGAATCCAAGGTCTTTGACTTAGAAATTAGCACATTATTTTTTAGGTTTAAATATAGAGTAGCTAATTCACCACATACTCTGAAAAGCTGCTATCTTGAATTTCCAATGGTAATCCCCTAACAGGAATTTACTGATTTGATAATATAGATATTCTGACTTACAGTTAGATGGTTTTTTTTTCTTTTAAATCAAAATTCATGCAAAATATTTCAGGGTTGGTGTTGGGAGATATATGTATATAAATATACACACACATAACAACTGCAGAGCAGTTTCATGGGCTTTAGACTGAGTTTAGACTGAAACACCTGATAAATTATGTACTGTGCTCAAAACCAGGCAGCAAAAGCCAGAACAACCAAGGACTGGATCAAACTTAACATCTGGGCAAGACTTATGGCCCAGGGTCAAGCCAAACTTCAGGAAACAGAATCAAGAGGGATTCAAACACGTGTAGTACAGCCAGTCAGGAGTGAGAGGAGGGGAAAAGTCCATGCTACAGGGAAAGATTATTATTTTCAGAGGGTAACAGGATCTATGTGCAGAAGGCAGAGCTCCAAGTTTGCTTCCAAATAGAGACTCCAGAGCTGGAATGCCTCATGCTCCCATTGTGCATGTTAGAGCAAAAAAAGCCTTCTCAGCCACAGTGTGCCCAGGTGGTAAAACAGGATGGCAAAGCATGGAAGAACTTGGGATAAAACAGGCAATTATTCAATTTTGAAACAGGCAATTTAAGAAAGAACAGTGCTGTTGGTGTTGCTGCTTGGGTGTATTGCCCAGTCCAACCCCACCAGCAGGCAAATGCCCAGCTCTGGATCAGTACTGTATCAAGGGCTCTAACTGCTTATAGCCTGGAAGTTCAGGTTTTGTGATAGATAAACACCTAAATATAGTGATATTTTCCCAAACAAACAGTGTTTTTTCCTCCAGTTTAAAAAAATTAGTCAGGATAGCAGGGTTCCAGATATCAGGAGTATTTCCAGCTCTTGTTCAGGTCCCAAACCCTGCACAATCTGCTCTCCTCAAAGCAGCACAGACCTTTTGTTTCTCATTACGCCCAAGAAAGAAAAAGGTGCACTAGTAAAAATAATAGTGTGCTGGAGGAGGGGCACAAACCAAAATTTTTTGCCATTCTGAAGGCCTGCATTTAATTTGCATGTTACTAGCAGTCTCTGGCAGTGAAAGCAAAAAGAGGGTTTTGTCCATAAAAATATACGCCCCTTTAATTACAATAATGCATACTATAAAAATAATAAAGTACTAGAGCAGCCAAAAAAAAAAAAAAAAATTAGGCTTCCAGGAAGGAATGAATAACATGGGGTCAAAGTAAAATAAAAAAATTATATCTTTCCTCCTCTAATCTACATTTCTAATCTGTCTTGGGGTTTTCTTATGAATTAAAACTATGTTAAGGCACAGTGAGCTAGTTTAAGATATGAAAACAAACATGATCTGAAAACCATGTCTTTTTGAGCAATTGGTTTTCATTAATTGTTCCCTTCTTTAAGTTTCCAAGCAAGGAGTGAAAAAATATATATCTAGGCATAAAGTCAAAATTCCTTTAAAATGTGGGATGGATTTTTTTTTTAATTTTGTTTTAATTTATTGCAAGCTAACTCCAGGAGGTAATTACAGCCAGTTTTTTGTATTATTTTTGACATTGAGCCTAAAGTTTAAACTGAGTTCCATGAAGGATTTGACATCTGTAAAGCAAGTCAAAATTACGGCCTTTTCCTGTAGTAAGTTATGACGCTGGAAGCCCTGTGAGAAACAAATTTTCTAAGAGGGTTTGCTGTTCAACTGGACTGAGAACGAGCCAAGAATCAGACCACAGGACAGCAGTGTTGTTCTGGAATTAGGGCAGGTGGCTGGAGGGAAACATTGGTGGGTTAAATGTTTCCTTGTGGACATGAACTAATTTAAGAAACAACAACAACATTGACTCTGATGCTGAGCTGTGTGTGTTCAGATGTGCAGGTTGACACAGCCCAGATTAGACATTCAATAGCACAGACACCTCCCCCCCCCAAAAAAAAAAAATAAACCAAACAAACAGAAAACCACCACCCACAGCATTCCCCAGATCTCCTCAGCTAAAGCTGTAAAAGGAGTTCTTTTCATTAAGCTATAGAATGAGTATATTTATGATCAAACAATGGTGACAGGCAAACAAATCTTAAATAGGGAAATATTATAAGAATTGTGCTGTTAATAATGATTGCTTTTCCAGATTCAAAAACTCTCTTAGGAACACCCCTAAGTCAAAAGCACCTTGACTAGAGGATCACCTTTCCTTTCAAAAACTTCCATTTATAACGTACTTTTCAAAGTTCAGTTAATATCAAGATTGAATTTGGTATTGTGATCACACAGAGGAAAAGACTGTTTGTTGAGAAAAGCCACACTTTTCTGCAGGCCCTCTTCACTGCCTGCTGGAAGAAACATCCTCCATGGAAGCAGTTAAGCTCCCCTCCAACAGGGCACTTGGGGAATTTGCTGCAAAAGGGTTTGGTCTACTGCAGGACAGCCAGCTAGTCTGCTCCTCTTTGGCAACTCAGCAGGATCAAAGAGGCAAAAACACTGTTGGTTGTTGAGATCTGTGCAGCATGAAATGTAGGTTGCCATTCTCGGCCCATCTGCCTGCTGACACCACCATCACCTCCTGCAAGGACTCTTGCAGGCTGTGGGCTGAGCTGTAGCAGCTCGAGAGCACAGGAGGATGATTCACATGCCCTGTGTCAGGTGGTGAGCCGTGTCCCTCCTTGCTTTGGAATACTCCTCTTTCTTCACTGACTGTGGGTAGAGACACACTGAAATGTCTGTGAGGCAGAGCAATGAGTTCCACCCTCAGGGCTCTCACTGACACTTCCTTCTCTCTTCCCTACGTGTTGCCACAAGCTTCAGCTTGCAGTGTAGACTAGATTACCTGCCCTTATTTTAGACTCAACCTGATTGCAGCTTACTCCATTCTAGAGATGTGAAACCTGAGTGTGTCTGTACCTCATCTGCTCAGAGGCCATGTCCATCTATTTTTTCCTACCCTGACAGATCCCTGCCTGTGTAAGGGACGTTACTTGGAACACAGCAAGAAGATAGAGTCAAAAGGGGTCTTCATGTAACAAAGACAAGTTGGCAGCCAGTTTTGTGCTTCTGCTTCTCCATACTCAGCTCTTGAGCATTTTCATCAAAGTGCCTTGGCCTCTTTATCTCTCTAACCCATGGAACCACAGAGCCTTGGAACAGTTTTGGGTGGGAGGAACCTTTAAAGGCCACTGTGTCCAACCATCCTGCAATGAGCAGGGACATCTTGAACCAGACTGGACTGGTCAGAGCCCTATTCACCTCTCCATATACCTCTCCAGATCTACAACCTTATGCAGATTTGGAGTGTGAGTTGTGGCCACAGGGAGGGCAAGAAGATGTGAAGAGCTTCAGCAATGGAAATTGCCATCTCAGTTTTTCTATTCTTGTCCTGTGCCTCAAGAACAGGGAGGGAAAGATCACAGCCCTGGGTGCCTGGGAAACCTCAGCAGGGCTGTATGGCCCTTTTAAATACAGGCAGCATGCAGGATTTTCAGCTTCTCATATAACACACGGGAAATTGTCTGGAAATCTGTCATCAGAACAAAACACTGTGCTCAATGAGGCTTTATCTTCAATCACAGGTCATCCAGGTGAGACTTTCAAATGATGGTTAACTATTAAAAATAAATAATTCAGAGAATTCAGGAGTTCTCTTTATGCAGCAGCACTGAATACATTAGCTCTCTAAAGTCTTGGGAGGTGAAGGGGAGGGATAAAAATCTATATTCAGTTTCCTGAGAAAAATTGTTCCTCCTCATAACCATCTATAAAAAATTATTGTCTTCATTTTATTTAATTATTCCATATGAAATAATTAAAAGAGGATAACCAGCTAGTTCAGTGGTGATAAATGTTTCAAGTGAGAACACAAAGGAGACTAATAAATGCATCACCAGTCCTCATCATTATTAGGACCTTTACATCTCTAATATTACCTTTATTTTTATTGCTTGCTGGAAATTAATTGTTTGTTTGTCTTCCCAAGAAGGTTTACTGCAACTCTGTCACTTCTGGAGGCTTTACAGCATGTGCCAGGCTGTAAGTGTCACTGAAATGCTCTGAGCACAAGCAATTCCTGTATAATTCCTGAGAGGACAGGGAACGTGCTGGGTCAGGACACTGATCCAAGCCCACAGCAACTGGTAGGGGTGCACCATTCTCCAAGTTAATGGCAACTTTGAGAACTTTCTTGCAAGCAGAGAGAAGTGGCCTTTAGAGTGGGGTTGGAATGGGTGAGATGCCCAGAGCTCACTGCTCCCTCTCAGTCACCACCAGGACATGTGCTGGTAGTGCACTCTTTTTCTGTTAAACTCAGTAATTCTGCCCAGCTATGCCTCTTTCTACCTTAAAGTACACAAATGAAGGAAATGAAAGGATGGTACAAGCATCATCTTTGTCATAATGTCCTTCCATCTGGCAGTATAGATGTCAGGGAAGGCAGGAAAACCAAGATTCATTGGTGCTTCAACACATCCTTCCATTTCTTACTCACAGCACACACAGTTTCTTCAAGGTAGGATGGATTTTTGTAAGCATCACCAAGGAAGTCTGAAAAAAAATCCAAATTTTGGTAGCTTCCTAAGAGAAAGATGCACATTTGTAGAATCTTTGACATTGCAAAAAGACCTCTAATGCTGATGAGTTAAAAAATTTTGAAAATTAAGGTATAGTGATTGATATAATTACATATGAGAGTGATATTGGTGAATACACTGAAGGACTTTGAGTAAATTTAGTTTGTATGTTGTGATAACACCCAATAAAGGAAAACGTTGTCACAATCCTGCTAAAAAAGTATTAAAATTAGAACTGAATTTTATATTAACAAAAATCAATAATTTTGGAAGGAAAACAGGAACCATTCACAACAGCTGATGTTTCCCAAAAGTGGTGCTTACTGTATGAGAGCCCACATGCCCCAAATCCACTTCTTTCACAATAACTCTTGGTCTATACTGCCCCATACAGGTCCTGCTGGACTAAGTAAGCCTACAATTAATCTTTTAACCAATGGGTCCCTTGTAATTCAAGGCGGTTGTGCAGGATTTGTATGTGTTCCTTCCCAACTGCACTTTCTGAAAATCCATCTTCCACCTCAAAGCCCCGTTTCATTGCATTTCCCTGTCATTCCACCTCATGTTTGCTTAGTAATTACAGGACAAAATTTTCCAGTGATCAAATCAAACTGCATTAATACGTGCCTGTGTGCAGCTCAGTGTGAAAGAGCCCTCTTTCCACCCTTCGGGAGCTCATTATTGCATACACAATCTTTGTGTTTTTATTAGTCAGACTTATGATTTGTGTGGTAAGGGGGACTGACAATATTGTTTCACATACATCAAAGGCTGAAACGTACTTTAACAAGAGCCAGCAGGTTACACACAAGCCCCAAAACACTTGTTATAGGTGTGACTTGCCCAAACCAAACCTGGCAGTGAGTGTTGGCAGAAATTATTCCAGCTCTCTGCAGCAGCAGTCAGATCAGCACATGTAAAATGGGAATTATTCTTTTTTTCTTTTTTTTTTTTTTTTAAAGTCTACTTCTAAAGCGTCACTTAATGCAAAATCTTAGTCCAGCAAAGTTTGGGTTTGGCTATGCCTTGTTGAGACAGTTAAGGTGTGCTTAATGGCTTATATTGTTCATCCACAAAATTCAATCCTTCAGCCTCTCTCTCTCTATGATTAGTCCACCTATGATCTAGTTTTCAAATTTTTCTTCCTAATCATTTTCAGAACAGATGAGGAAAAAGGAAAGAGGAAATGCTCTGTATGCAGTTAATAAGGAAGGAAAGGAAGAAGGGTTTTTTTTTAGTCTTCTAAGCCCTTTTAAGCATACTAATTTTGGGGGGTTTTATTGTGTGTTCTCCTAAAAAATAAAATTTTTTTATTTGATTGCTGAGTTTCACAGAAAAAATATCTCCTCCTTTCTGTTCAAGGGCAACTCACATGTCGTTTTCCTCAAAGTCTCCCCAAAGGAACCCAATTTTAAGAAAATGTGTCACAAATTTCCCATAATTGCCAGTGAGATCACTTTTTTTTCTCTGCTTTGGATACTTTACAGGGAACAGAGACATTTGATCAGATGGTTTTTCCACCCAGTGAATCAACACTGGGCTGCTCTGGAGCAAGGCTCCCATTGACTTCAGTGCAAACAAATTCTGCAGATTGCACATCTCCATTCTTTACACAGGGTGTGATCTAACCCCACCATGGCCAGAGATAATCTTTCAAAATGGGTTTAAAGCAACACCTTTAACTCACAGGCACATTTTCAATTGGTCCTAATGGAAATAGTGATGGAATTTCTTTGAAAAATTATTATGTTTCTTGTCTGAAGACCATAATCTGCAGTGGTTCTAAGAAAGGTTCCTATAAGAACAGGAACATGGAGCCTACCCAAAGCTTGGAGAGTTAAGACTGATGTTCTGCAGCACTTTTCAAATTGATTCAAAGATTCTTGTTGTTGTTGTTGTTGGCAATTTCTCTTTTTTGTTTTTTTGGGGGATTTTTTAAAGCCATTTTAGAAAAAACAGGTGCATTTTCAAAAATCTCCCTCTACAGACCCACTCTTTGGGGTACCAGATATTCATCTTGTACTTACATGGGACCCAAGTCCTTGTTTCATATGAATTAAAATCATCTGATCTTAACTTTAACTGAAAACAAATATTTTGGCCCTGATAAAACTTTCTTGACAGAAGTTTAAGCAGAGCAAGCACATTCCAGTCAAGAAAATGTTACTTTCTTCCCAATTTTCCATTGAATATTGACTCTGTCAAATATTTACAAGCACATCTACTTCTAAAAATCAGACAGAGGACCCAACATCACGGGTATTGAATCCCAGTTCTATGACTGATTATTAAAAAACTTAGATGAGTCTCGTAGTTAAACCATTTGTGCCTTGATGGAAAAGCAAGAGAGCTGCAATGTGCTGGTGAAGGATGAAAAACCCTGGATTGGCCATGGACACTGGGAAGCATCATATTCCCTCCCTTCCATCCCACCATTGTAATTCTGCACTTCAGAGGAAGGCAACTAATAATATTTGTTATTTAATAATTATAATATATATAATATATTATGGTCAATTATTGTAATATTTGCTCAACGTCTTCAAAACATAATCAGGGACTTTGGAAAAAGGTACAGAGTGACAGGACAACGGGGAATGGCTTCAAATTGAAAAAGGACAGGGTTAGATGGGATATTTGGAATGAATTATTGCCTGTGTGGGTGGTGAGGCCCTGGCACAGGGTGCCCAGAGCAGCTGTGGCTGCCCC
>WBNO01033378.1:119790-132304 GCA_013400575.1 Peucedramus taeniatus
GTCACTTAATGCAAAATCTTAGTCCAGCAAAGTTTGGGTTTGGCTATGCCTTGTTGAGACAGTTAAGGTGTGCTTAATGGCTTATATTGTTCATCCACAAAATTCAATCCTTCAGCCTCTCTCTCTCTATGATTAGTCCACCTATGATCTAGTTTTCAAATTTTTCTTCCTAATCATTTTCAGAACAGATGAGGAAAAAGGAAAGAGGAAATGCTCTGTATGCAGTTAATAAGGAAGGAAAGGAAGAAGGGTTTTTTTTTAGTCTTCTAAGCCCTTTTAAGCATACTAATTTTGGGGGGTTTTATTGTGTGTTCTCCTAAAAAATAAAATTTTTTTATTTGATTGCTGAGTTTCACAGAAAAAATATCTCCTCCTTTCTGTTCAAGGGCAACTCACATGTCGTTTTCCTCAAAGTCTCCCCAAAGGAACCCAATTTTAAGAAAATGTGTCACAAATTTCCCATAATTGCCAGTGAGATCACTTTTTTTTCTCTGCTTTGGATACTTTACAGGGAACAGAGACATTTGATCAGATGGTTTTTCCACCCAGTGAATCAACACTGGGCTGCTCTGGAGCAAGGCTCCCATTGACTTCAGTGCAAACAAATTCTGCAGATTGCACATCTCCATTCTTTACACAGGGTGTGATCTAACCCCACCATGGCCAGAGATAATCTTTCAAAATGGGTTTAAAGCAACACCTTTAACTCACAGGCACATTTTCAATTGGTCCTAATGGAAATAGTGATGGAATTTCTTTGAAAAATTATTATGTTTCTTGTCTGAAGACCATAATCTGCAGTGGTTCTAAGAAAGGTTCCTATAAGAACAGGAACATGGAGCCTACCCAAAGCTTGGAGAGTTAAGACTGATGTTCTGCAGCACTTTTCAAATTGATTCAAAGATTCTTGTTGTTGTTGTTGTTGGCAATTTCTCTTTTTTGTTTTTTTGGGGGATTTTTTAAAGCCATTTTAGAAAAAACAGGTGCATTTTCAAAAATCTCCCTCTACAGACCCACTCTTTGGGGTACCAGATATTCATCTTGTACTTACATGGGACCCAAGTCCTTGTTTCATATGAATTAAAATCATCTGATCTTAACTTTAACTGAAAACAAATATTTTGGCCCTGATAAAACTTTCTTGACAGAAGTTTAAGCAGAGCAAGCACATTCCAGTCAAGAAAATGTTACTTTCTTCCCAATTTTCCATTGAATATTGACTCTGTCAAATATTTACAAGCACATCTACTTCTAAAAATCAGACAGAGGACCCAACATCACGGGTATTGAATCCCAGTTCTATGACTGATTATTAAAAAACTTAGATGAGTCTCGTAGTTAAACCATTTGTGCCTTGATGGAAAAGCAAGAGAGCTGCAATGTGCTGGTGAAGGATGAAAAACCCTGGATTGGCCATGGACACTGGGAAGCATCATATTCCCTCCCTTCCATCCCACCATTGTAATTCTGCACTTCAGAGGAAGGCAACTAATAATATTTGTTATTTAATAATTATAATATATATAATATATTATGGTCAATTATTGTAATATTTGCTCAACGTCTTCAAAACATAATCAGGGACTTTGGAAAAAGGTACAGAGTGACAGGACAACGGGGAATGGCTTCAAATTGAAAAAGGACAGGGTTAGATGGGATATTTGGAATGAATTATTGCCTGTGTGGGTGGTGAGGCCCTGGCACAGGGTGCCCACAGCAGCTGTGGCTGCCCCNGAGGAAGGCAACTAATAATATTTGTTATTTAATAATTATAATATATATAATATATTATGGTCAATTATTGTAATATTTGCTCAACGTCTTCAAAACATAATCAGGGACTTTGGAAAAAGGTACAGAGTGACAGGACAACGGGGAATGGCTTCAAATTGAAAAAGGACAGGGTTAGATGGGATATTTGGAATGAATTATTGCCTGTGTGGGTGGTGAGGCCCTGGCACAGGGTGCCCAGAGCAGCTGTGGCTGCCCCTGGATCCCTGGAAGTGTCCAAAGCCAGGCTGGATGGGGCTTGGAGCAGCCTGGGACAGTGGAAGGTGTCCTTGCCCATGGCAGGGTGTAGAACAAGGTGAGTTTTAAGGTCCCTTTTAACCCAAACCTTTCTATCTCTGCTCACACTAGACCAGGCTGCTCAGTCTCACCCCATATTTACAGCAATTGTCCTTCCCAGCCCATATTCCTGGAATCTGGATTAAAGCTTGGGGTTGCAATCCTGCTGCAATAGTGATAAGAGTGTGTCCGAGATTGCTTACCCCTGACCTAAATAAATAAAGACCACCCCAAAAACATACACAGGAAACATTTTACTCTACTTTTCTTGGAGACATCAAAAAGTGAATTTTGTACTTTTTGCAGTTTCTGGTACCATAGCAACTTTAACTGGCTAATACTCTTCTCTGCCACAAAAAACTGTCTCTTCTAAACTGTGGTTCTTGCTACTGTTCATCTCCCCTGGATATGTTGAAAGTTGTGCTCCGTGGTGTGACAGCTTTAGCTCAACCACAGATGATTGGGCTTGATGCAAAATTACTGGGTGACATTTTATGACTCGTGTTATGCAGAAGGTCAGACTAGATGATCATAATGGCTTTAAAATTCATTAATCTGTGTGCAGAAATATCTGTGAAAGGATTAAAGAGAAGTTCCAACATTTATTCTACATGACAAGCAAATTGGATTTAAACAAAGGTCTTTAAAGCTGAAACGTAAACATCAAGCTGCCAACTCCAAAGTTTGAAAGGTCACGTAGGGAAAACTTGCCACTGAATGAGACTGACTTTGCCTAAATTGTTCTTGTATTCCTCAAAATTTCAAGGCACTTTCCTTTTTAATTTAAAAAATGAAAATACTTCCATTTGAAAGAGACTTACCTTTTAAAAATTGAATTACATCTTAATGATATATTAAGATGGTCAAATATTTCATATTTATCTAAAAGAATTTTTGACTAAACCAGAGAGATATATTTTTTCACTTTGAAGATTTTTTTTTTTAGGATTCCAAGATCTTCTCTCTTTTCTGGATGTTTCTTCAATATCATAAAAATATTCATGGGCTAAGGAAATCACTCCCCTTTGAGCACTATCAACCATCAAAACTTGGCCTTGTGATTTGAAATTTCAAAGCATCCATGCTGTTTGATGCATACTGAGCTCCAGACAGAGAAATCAATCTGTACAGCTCTGCCTACCTTGGTAGTTGCAACGTTCTGTACACTCTTTGTTAAATATTTAATAATTAGCTGTGGTTTAATAATGTGTGTCTGAAGTAATGTTGAAGGTTGGGAGAGGGTAATGAAAGAATGTTGTGTTCTGAGACAAATGCCTTGAGTTATTATAGATTGTACTGTGGTTTCCCCACTCAGCAAATTGAGTGACTTTGCCACTGGGGGGGAATCGGCAATTGTGTCTAGCAGACATCTGCTTTTGTAACCTCCTGTTTCCCAGGGAGAATCCATTTAGAGACCTGAGTAGAACCCAGAATGGTAATCCCAGGCCCAAAAACATTTCAGGGGAAAGAGTTTCCTTCAGACTGCTCGTGTTTCCACCATATAAAAGCATCTTCTATTCTATCCAGTGACAGAATGAAGCAAGGGTTGTGTGCAGACTTGTGTGCTGTTCATGACATACAGACCATCCTATTAACATACAAAAATCTGCTTGTAAACTAAGGACATCCAGGCAAACCCTACTATTTTCTCATTATGTGGGTTTTTTCCATTTTTAAAGTCTTTTAGATCCCAGGTATGTTTAAAACAGAGCCATCCATGATATGAAAACCTCTTTACTCAACCGCACTTATAGAATTTTCTTCAGTGAGAGTGTCTTAGAGCCAAAGCTTGGATTCTGCTCCTGGCTAAGGGTGCAGGCTCAGAGCTAGAAAGGCTGGAATAGGTGTGGGTCAAACACCATGGCTGCTATAGCTTTTTTGGGAAGCCCTGGTCTATGCCTGTTGTTGTTACGTGTAAAGCAGAATTAGCAGGTCCTCACTGTGCAAAAGGAAGTGGCTGTGGAGCTTGAAATCTCTGATTTTTATAAAATGCTACATGCATGTGACATGAAAGACTGTAAGGGGACATGGAAGAGAAGATAAACAGATAAATGAGTAAGATCAGAGAGTGTGGGGAGCTTCCAGTGCAAGTCAGCTCTGTGCTAGCAGTGATTTGTCCAGAGCTCTATCATCACTGGGTGCTGTATTCTCTGGGCTTGTTGAAGGACTGAAATGCTCCCTGTGAGCACAGAGCATCCTTTTGTTCAGTTGCATCACAGACTCAAAAGAAGTCACTCCCCTTCCCCAAGAGATTTCAGTTACCACAGGATTGACTACTTTTTGTAAAATTCTGGAGCCCTTGTGGCTTGTGGAGGGACTATGGAGTAAAAGGTATTTTTAATTATTACTTTGCACTGCAATATAGCTGGGATTTATCCACAGGAGAGGATAAATCCTGTGGACACTCTGGCTTTCCTCAAATTGCTGGCTGTGCAGGGGTAGAGAGGGTGCACAGCATCATTTGCTGCTTACCAGGTTCTGTCTTGCTCATCCCTGATGATTTATTGGATGATGTCTACAGTTGTTCCCTCAAAGGACAGGTTTTTTCTTCTCTTTCATAATATTGTATCACTATTTCTTGATTCATTTATTTAAGAGGGACAACAAGTTGGTGCTTCAAGTGGGCACTTTGTGACCAGCCTTAGACAATTTCATCCCAGTAGGAATAATTTTTGCCTGTGATAGTGCACATTTTGTACAATTTAATTTATCTCAACTTCATACTGACCAGCAAATATCTTTGGAATAGATATGCTTTTCTTCAGTACCTAGTCTAATTTGAACATCTCCTGTAATTCTGTGGGTTAAAGACTCTGCTCTAACCTTCAGTGAAATAAGGGAATGGTGTCCCCTGACCCCATAGTGTGACCTTCTGTGTGAAACAAGGTCTGCAACTTGTCTCACAAGAGGCAATAACAGAACAAAATCCTCCAGTTTAGTTTTAAAAAAGGGAATATGGAAGAATAACAAATTCAAAGGCACTTTCAGCTTTCCCTTACGAGCAAAGGCCAATGGAGGGAATCACAGCACGAGCCTGTGTGTCTAGTGGGCATGCAGCTTTGAAAAAGCATCTCAAAGTGAATCAGTAAGAAAGATCTGGAAATGCAGGAAATAAAGAAAAACTGTATCAGTAAATACACAAGAGTAAAATTGTAAAATACATTTGTAAAGAACATTAAAAAGCATGTATGTATATGCAAATAGAAATGGAGGTGTGCATCATATAATCATTGTAGATAATATAGAATTGTTATCGAGTTTAGGCTGTCTAAAAAAAACTTTAGAAAATATATCTCTAATCCACTACAATATTTTTTAACATCTAGACAACTCTGATCATTTTTACACAGGCACAAAATACAGTAAAGTCACTTCACATCTTCATTTACACCTGTGCAGCTGAGTTCCAAATTCAGCTCAAGGTAGACAGGGCCTTCTGTTCCTTGACCTCTTTTTACCCTCCCCTGCATTGCTGGTGTGTGACTCCCATTACCATTAATGGCAGCCACAGCCACATGCACAGGGTGGGACAGATCTGTGAAAAAGACACCGGCACGTAGGTGAACACATCCCTCACATCTTACAGTCTTTACATCAACTCCCCCCCAAATTCCCAACTGATTTCAAGGTTTTGCTGTGTATTTTTAAGGCATTCAGCAACTATGGCCCAACATATCTGAGAGAACTTTGGTCACTCTGTGTTTCTGAGGGGCAGAATCAGCAGGGCTCCTCAGCCTGTCCAGGGAGCAATCTTAGATCTTTTTGGAGATAAGATCTTCTAGCAAAGGTATGATGTTATTGAAAGAGCTATTTCTGAGGTGCCTTCTTTTGTGCTATTTAAGAATAAAGCAAAGTAAATGCATTTTGATAGGTTTTATCCTCATTATATCCAAGTGTCCTGTGATTTCAGATGGAAATATTATTGGAAGGGGCATCATTGTCAAAATTATAGATGCTAAAATCTCATTAAGTTCTTCCACAGCTCTTCCACCTTCTACTAGGGTACCTTACTAATCTACAGGTCAGTCAAGTGTTATTTCTTTCACTGCATTTCCTAATGCTTCCTCTAACCTAGCTTGAAGATAGACCAAGAAATGTTATCTAGCTTTTTTTCTATAAGGAAAAACCACATCCCATGATATGCACCTTACCACTATGAACTGTCTCCTAATACCCATCCCACATTTTCCATTGTACACATCCATCCATTAAGGAATATCATTCAAACTTTTTAGTCTTGCATTCAGTATAATAGTCTTAACCAACACCATGAGAATAATTTATTGAAAATAAATTCAACCTTTCTGTTTAGAGAGACATATTTGCTGAGAAATGAAGTGAGGGGAGATGAATCCTGGGTTGGATGTTCAGAAACAGTCTGTCACTCCTTCACAATCAAGATTCAAAATAATATTTATTATTTTATTTTTTAATGCTCTTAAACCAGTAAGTGTCTCTGAGTGTTAAGAAATCAAGCTGAGCTGTTTATCTTTAACGAACTGGAAGTTACACACTCCTGTTTAGGTTCCCCAACTAGCTGAGTTCAACTCATCAGGACTGGGGCTTATGTAACCAACGCAGATCTGAATATTTCAGAGGCAGGAATGATGCAGGAAACACAGCAGATAAAGCTGAATCTAAGGATTATAGAGGTTTTTAAAAAAAAAAAAATTATAAACCTTTTTCCTTCTGGACTGCTCATCCTTGCCTGAGGCCTCACTTATTAAAAAATGTGTATATATATATATATAACAAATTAAGCTCCTTTAAGATTTATTAGCTGTGTGCAGTTTAATTTTATCTTGTCAGATTCAGTCTAAACAAGCCTCCTTGCTGTGAAGGTAGCAGTCAGATTCGTGTCTGTCTTGTCTGACTGTCACTTTGACAGAGCTTTGGTTGAGGGCTTTCCTGGTGATCCCATCCTCCTGCTGTGCTAAGCAGTGTGATCCCATACAGCTCCCAGTGCAAAGTCTGGAGTTACTGTGAGCTTAGCTCTTGTTTCCTCCCTCATCTCATGCAAGAGCTCATTTGCTCACAGGAAGAAGCTGTCAAAAAGGTGCACACCCCACAGAAGCAAATGCAAGTTTAAATGGGAGGGAAGAAGTATTTTGTGCTGTATTTTGTGTGATGGGGTGAGCTCTTGGGGTGAGCACAACTGCTGTTTCTTAAGCTACTCTCTGCAAAGCTCTTACTCTGCTTCAGTTTTATTTATAGGCTTAAATCCTCCTTTGTTTTCCTGAAAAAATAAGAGCCCCTCATTGGCCAGTCAATAGATTCTCAGTTTTACTTTGCTTGTTGATTTTCCATTTCATTAATTTTTGTGTTGTGCCTATAACCATTTTCACATAGATAATAAATACTAACTCACAAACTTAACCTGGTTACTACACAGAAAGATAACATCAAAATGCTCTAGAAAAAAATATGCATATTTGGATTCTTTTACCACGATACTACTGTTCAATAGGAAATTGGTAAATAAGTGTTATTTGACATCACTGGGATCATTCATAGAATCAGAGTGGGCTGAGTTGGAAAGGATTTTAAAAATAATCTCATTCCACTCCCCTGCCATAGCAGTGACACCTTCCGCTATCCCAGGGTGCTCCAAGCCCCAGCCAGCCTGGCCTGGGACACTGCCAGGGATCCAGGGACAGCTTCTTTGGGCAACCCTCACCACCCTCAGAGGGAAGAATTTCTTCCTAATAGCCAATCTAAACCCACTCTCTTTCAGTTGAAAGCCATTCCCCTTCTCCTGTCACTCCAGGTCCTTGTAAATAGTCTCTCTCCATCTTCCTTGTAGGATTCCTTCATGGACTGGAAAGCCACAAATTAGGTCACCCCAAAGCTTCTCTTTTCCAGGCTGAACAATCCCAATTCTCCCAGCCTTTCCTCACATGAGATTCAGTAGTAATAACCCTTTATGACCATTGATGAGCCCGTGGCCCTTTGTGTAAGGCCCCTTTTCTCACATCCCAGTTCAATGAACAACTTGACAAAAACACATTTGCCTGACTTTTCATTGCATTTTATCTCTGTGTGTGCATAATATTCTAACCCAGCCCAGAAAAGGGTGAGTTCAGGCACAGTCAAGAAACCCCTGAGGCTGTGGAGATGTGAGCAGAGAGGCAAAGCCCAAGCCTGAGCCTAGAGCATGGTGTCAGCTGGGCACAAACCTGTGTCTGTGTGTTCAGGAGCATGAGAAACAAGCAGCTGGGGTGAGGAAATTCAGGCAGCAAAATGTATGGGAAAATTGCCCCTGACTCATCCAGGGGCAATCATCCATTCCTGAGGCTCACACAAGGCTCTGTTGGAGGCTGTGACATCTGTTTGCAGCTTTCCAAAGTCAGGACAGCTTGACTGGGGAGAGGTTAATCCATCCATGTCCTCGTGGCTGGTGTCGAGTTTGCCAAACGTGTAGTTGAGAGCTTTTCAGATTAGAGGGAATATACCAAAACATAAAGAGGTAACAAAGCTGGTCCTGTTGAAAGTAATTATGTTTCCTTTGACTTCAGTATCACAGGGATATTAATCAAGTTATAGCTATTATATAGCTATAGAAATAGAATGTTATTCCACTCCTCCTCAATGGAAAGGATTACATGGAGATGTCTGACCACAGCAAACATTGGTTCTTGGCTGAAACAGAGCTTCCTCTTTTCTAGTTCTAACATCAATTTCACATCTGTGTCATGACTGGGAGATTTATGTTCTCCTCTACATACATCATTAAAAAAATGAGTGAAGCTGCCATCTGATTGCATTTTTTCAGACACTTTGAGAAAATGGTTTGAAAAGCTGATTGTCTCCAATCTTTTCTTAATTCCCACAACATCTCACTGAAGGAGAAGAAATCTAGGTTTTTCCATAGCTTAATTTATTATAGAATTATTGAGAACGATTTTACAAGGCAGTAAGAAACTTCAATATATTACCAAAAAAAGATAAAATTCAAACATATAAATCATAGATATTTTCAAATCACTAAACAGGAACTTGGAGAACTCCAGTGGTATGTTTTGTTGGTCCAGACATCATGTATTTTATTGTTTTAAGATGCTTCTCTTACTCACCTGGTAGTTTCTTAACATGCCTCATGTTAAATTTAACATGCTTCTTTCTTTCATTTTTTTCTGAGCTACCCTTTGATGAAATATGGACCCACGTAGTCAACAGTCTTTGACTAGAAAGTGAAAGAAAGATGTTTCTTGCTAACATCTTTCCTCACTGGCCTCTTGTGGGCTTTTCTTTAAGCTCTCCTTTCATTTTTGCAGATCCAACAGAGACAACAAATTCAGCAAGCACCAGCATCCTCAGTCACCAGGGTTTAGAGTATGAGACCTCTGCACTGAGTGTGGAGAGTGAAGCCTGACCAGAGCACATCCACTCCCAGCCCCCGTGACATGAATCATGATCACTGGCTTGAAAAACCTCTTTTCAGCTGCCTGGCAGCTTCACAGCAGTGCAGTTTTCAAAATTAATTCCCTCTGGTCACACAACTGGGCCATTTCTCCCTTTTGCTGTGCAGAAATAAAGGATGTGAGAAACCACAGAGTTTTCTTCTTGCTTCCCCTTGCTTCAGGGATCCCCACTGCCACATACCAAGCCTTCATTTTTCCCCTGAGAGGCAGGAAAAGACAGAATAACAAAACAGCCACTATTTCTTTCAGCAGGAACCTTTCAGAAGATGCAGCAGCCCCAGTCCTACATGTTCAGTGCAGCAAGCACTGATTCATGCTGTGTCTTAGCAGGTTCTCAGGAGACAAAAACAGCAGAGGACCTTGACCATTGTACAATGTTCTGCATAAAATCTATCTAGATGTGAGTAATCTCCTGCTTGATTGCTGTGTCATTGGACTATGAGGACAGGCAAAAATGCTGTTCACCTTCCATGAGCTTGCTAAGGCACACCGTGCACTGAAGCCTCTCTTGGCTGTGTCTGTCATGCAGGTGATTACTCCTGAATTAGTCATTTTAGGTTCCTATAGAGATCTTTTGGGATGTGATTCACTTCACCCTGAAATAGACCTAAATTCACCCAGATGAATCGTGCCTCAAAAGCTTTCTTTCCACCCATCCACGCTTCCCCCACCACTCACTACAAAGGGAGCCCAGGATGACCAGCTCTGGTTATCATTCATGTTGGTGGATGTGTAAAGCTGGATCCCAATCTGGGGACACATTTTATTGTACTGTGTGAGACCACATGCACTAAGACTGTGGTTCTCTCTCTAAGCATTGTTGGTGATAGCAAAGTAGGTTTTCTCAGTATAAGTGACAGTCCCTGTGGGAGAACCCTGTTTCACTAAAAACATGGCACCACAGCAACTTGTCATTTTAAAGGGCAGATGCAAAGAATTGTAAGAAGACATCCTTCAAAATGCAGTTATCTAGAGGAAGTAATGTGGATGGCACAGGTGTTACTGAGGTTTCAATGCTAGGTAAGAAAAAGAGGATTTCATGCAAGGTCAATTTTAACTACTTTTATGGATCCTCATTGTAAGAGACTACACATAAAATAGTCATCTAGACTTCTATTATCACCAAAAAATGTAGCCAAAGCAGTTAACAAAAAGTAGGAAAGGACTCATCTAATCAAAACTTAAGAATCAGCTCAAGGGTGAAATTAATTTTGCCCTAATGGCTATTAACTGCCCTAATGCCTAAACCTACCAGCTCTCCCTGAGCACAATGACAACTAGCTCACATGTAGACACCTGCACTGTAGACAACTATGTTTAGCTTAGGTTGGTCCTCTTTAGGTCTTACAACATCTAAATTCAAGGTATCCAGCATCCAGCATCCCTGAGGGCCATCAGACAGAAATATGCTTTTCGAGACAGTAATCATCTGACTGCTTTGAGCACCCCTCTGAGGCTGGGATGAATCACTTTGCAAGAGTGTCTGTGTCAGGATAACCATTTTCTCAGCATGAAGGTTGCCTTTATTACCTCCTTTTGTAATTTGAACTACACTTTTGAGTTTATCTGTATGACTAGATATTTATTTCTATGACAAGAAGTCAAGGAAAAGAACTTCTTGAACAAAAGAACTGCAGTCACCCATTGGATATAAATGATATGTCATTTTAGTCATAAAGGTTAGAAAATTGAGGAGGGAACTTTTGCATATTTAGAAGTGCCTTTTGTCTTTATTGAAGAAGCTCCTTGAAAAGACCTGGCCATTGGAACAGGAGGGTGGTACTGAACAGAAGGAACTCTTGTTGTGCACCTGGAAGATTCTTGATTTGGTCATGCCAAGGATCCTTGACTCAATAATATTTATATATCTGGAAATAATAATTAATACCTACATCCTCCACGGGAGAGCCCCAAATGCTTTAAGGCTAAGAGATTGCCCAGAGAAATTATGGTTGCTCCATCCCTGGAGAGGTTCAAGGCCAGGCTGGATGGGACTTGGTCAAAGTGAAGATGTCCCTGCCATGGCAGGGGTGGAATGAGATTATGTTTATACTCCTTTCCGATCCAAATAATTCCATGAGCCAATGATTTCTATGATTCTGTGATTTGGCAGTCCTTTCACCCCATTGCACGAGAGTGTGATTTGCATCAGTTTAAGTGCAGACACAAGACAAAGATGTTTCTCTTGCTCCTTGGGGCTCTGGTTTCTCTAATTTGAGTGCAGCCCTGTGTGGGATTCAGGGACACCAGCAGGGAGAATTTCTCCCACAGCTCTCCCTGTTCTGGTGAGGATGGTTCAGACTACTCATTCCCTGCAAGTAGTTTTACTCCAAAATCTCCAGTCTTCCAGACATTTTTTTTCCTTCTAAGAAGGTTGATAAGTAATTCCTGAGAAATAACTGTTATACAGTTATAAATTCCTGTTATACAGATAGAGAGACTGAGACACATAATTTAAGGAATTTGTCCAAACTGAAGGTTTTGATGACTTGGTTCATAAAAAGCCCTGGTCTCCTTCTCCTTCTTCTACTGTTGTTATCATTTCCAGATGAACCCTTTTTTTTTACCCACCAGAAATGAGCATTCTTTTTACCTTTCTCTTCATTTTTATCCTGTATTTGAACAAGACAGAACTGTAGAGAATGATAGATTCTTCTTATGCTGGTAACTTTTATGGAAAGGAGGGCATTTCATCATGGTCTGCTTGACAGGTGATTCAAGGTTTCATCTCAACATTTCTGAGGAAGAAAAAAGACAAAATAGGAAAGAGGATGTTAGGGGTTTTTTTCACTTACATCCAGGTATTTACATGAGTAGCAGAAAACAACCAATATACTCAAGCAGAGATTTTCAAGAAAGCTCTTTCTATGGTATTTTTCCCGCATTATTAATGATAACTTGCCCTTTCTACCATAATGATTATCTTAAAAGTCTTTTTGGCGTTGAAGAAGTTGTGAAGAAATATAATCTGAAGAAGTTTATTACCTTATAATTCTTATTATTCTTTTTCTCCTTTTCTTTTTTCT
>WBNO01033380.1:0-18611 GCA_013400575.1 Peucedramus taeniatus
CTCCTTTCTTTCTGCTGCAGCCTGCGTTCGGCTCTCTCTATGCTCTGAGGTGATTTGTGGCTGTCTCTAGCTTGCTTTTCGCTCTCCAATGTTACAAATTGTAACACCATCCAAAACATAGTTTTAAGCTGGACTTCTTATTCTTTTCCAAACTGTATAATCTTAGTCCCACAGCGTCCCAGAAATTTAGAGTAAGCATCTCAGATGTATTTATGGTCGGGAATTCTGTGAAAACCCACCTGATGAGTTTTTTAAGCTGTTTCTTCTCAAATTTTACATCTTGAATTTCTAATTTGTAATTCTAATAAAAATAAAGATCCTTCTCTGCTACAGATAGCTTGTTCCCCATATTCTTACTCACCAAAGATGGTTTTCAGAGCAGCTATCGTCCTTGGTCTGAACTCCCCGGGTCTGGAAACGCAGCGATGTTCAGCAGTCTTAGCTCAGCCAATAGCAGCTCTCTTCAAAGAGGTCCTTAGGACTTCGCAGTGTGTTTTCCAGCCCGTCCCGGTTTCAGCCTCTTTTAACCGGCTGTAAGACTTCGATCTGTGTGGCCCCCTCCAACGGCTTTAGATCTTCCGTAACCTGGGTTTTTTTTTCCTCTGGCGCCACAAAAACCCAGTAGCAGGTCTGCACTCCCCAGAACACAAGACCAAGGAAAAAATGTCCTATTTTGATCGAGGGCAAATCAAAAATTCCCAAATTATCTCTCTCAATATGAGAAATCACCAGTCTGGGCATCATGTAATGCATGACTCTTCTAGCCAGGTCTTATGAGCTCTCCGAGAACTTATCACACCCGAGATAGCCCAGCTACCCCAAATGTCATAAAATTAGCAGGATGGCTTCTGAGGTAGTGTTGGAAACAGAAAAGTTTTAATAAAAGTCAAAATAACAAAGCTCTTTACAGAGAAAACCCGAGCAAGAGGGTCTTGCTCCTGCTAAAACACTCCTCAAAAGTGATTATTTCCTTTGTTCTCTTCTTTTTCTAGTGAATTACCTAGGCGGGACCTTTTGGCCTCTGTCCAATTGGGCTGCCCCGGGTCTGAGGTGGAGTTCCAAAGGTCCTATGAGGTGTCTTTTTACCAAATTGATGAGAGAAACTTCTGGGCTTTTTGCCTTTTTAAACAGACAAAGAATAATTTGGTCACTCCGTCAACAGGGGGCACATTCCTACAGTTCGTTGTAGCCAACACCTTGTGAAGCAGATTGAGGGAGCCCATTAATGTTTGTTTCCTCAAGTCTGGGCACACCCTCCCATCCCTTAGCACTGCCAAGCCTGGTATTTTCTCCTCTCCCCCTTCCAAGCTAGTTTAAAGTTCTGTCAAGAAGCCCCATTAGCTCCTGTGCTAGAATCCCTTTTCCCCTCTGAGAAAGGTGCATCTTATCAGGTGTCAATAAAACAGGTGTTTAGTAGATCATTCCATGGTCAAAAAACATCAAATTTTTCTAATGACACCAACCTCAAAGCCCTGTGTTGATCTGATGGATCTGCTGGCTCCTTTTAATATTATTCCTTGCTACTGGAAGAATTGAGTAAAACACTACCTGTGCTCCTGATCAATCAACCAATTGTCCCAAGGCCCTGAAATCCCTTTTTATTGCCCTCAGACTTCTCTTTGTTATTTCATCACTACCAACCCGAAGACCCAATAATGGATAATATGCAAAGGATCTTACTAAACTGGAAAGTTTTCCAGTAATGTCCCTTACCCCAGCACATGTGAGACAGCAGACTTCCCTGTGAGTTGGGTCTGCTCTGCATATCAGGCCATCCATTCCCCTTAGAAGAAGTCTCCTATTACAACTACCCTTCTTTTCCTCTTAACAGAGGAGGTTGTGATACAGGGGGTTGATTGTGCTGCCTTAGGTAGTCCCTCTATCCCAGAAGGACCTCTGCCCACCTCATCAGTTGTCTGGCCTTCTAGTTCCAGAGCATCCTACCTGTTATAGAAGGTACCAGTCCTACTTGTCATCAAGTTTTCAGGAGGAGGAGCCTTCCTCCTAATATGGGCTTCCAGTCTTCATCTTTAACAGACCCTTGACTAACTACTTGACAGGGTTCCAAGTCCATCTGCATCTCCACTACAATGGAGTTTCAAGACTCCTGAGACTATAGCATCTCTGAAAATAACCTATCAATCCCTTACTTTTTTTAATACCACATAGCACATTCACTTCCTCCCATAGTTCCTTCACCTGGCAACACAGATCATCGACAACAGCACACCACATGCAACAGGAATGACTAGAAGGCCCAGCCTCAAGCACAAGTCTGCTGCATCTATTGACTGCTCTGTGAGGAGCCCTTCCTGCCCACACAAACTGCCCTGCCTTGCCACGCCACACCCCAGTTGCCAGCCTTAGTCACCAACATTCCCCAGAGCCATTTAAATCTCCCACCCTGCTCCTGGCAATGCCCCTTCCTCACCTGATTGGCTCATGAGGAGTTTCAGGTCCTGACAGGGCTTGAGGCTGCTGCGCAGGTGTCCCTGAGCTCGGGAACCTCCCTATAGAGCTTGATCTAACCCTCGCCCCTGGACTTACATCATTTGCTACTACTGCTGCTACCTCACCAACTTCCTCCCACCTCCACCTTCTTCCCAAGCTCAACTTTACTCCCGACTCTTCTACTTTCCTCCCCTGAGAGGCGCTGGGGGATGAGGAATGGGAACTGTGGTCAGTTCTTTACGTGTTGTGTCTGCCACTCCTTCCTTCCTCATGCCTTTCCCCTGCTCCAGTGTGGGGTCCCTACCTCAGGATACAGTCCTTCATGAACTTCCTCAACGTAGGTCCTTCCCACAAGTTGCAGTTCTTCACTAGCTGGTGAAGATCCTTTCCACAAGATGCAGTCCTTCAGAAGCAGACTGCTCCACTGTGAGTCCTCTACAGGGTCAAAGGTTCTGCCAGAAAACATGCTCCTCTGTGGGCTTAAAATATGGACTGCACTTCTGTGGATGAGTGCACAAATAGTGTCTGTATAATAATGTTTATATCTGAGTTGTAACAAGATACTATCCTACTTTTTAAATAGTCTTGAATGGTGATGGTAACTTCATTTATAATTTTTCCCCAGTAAAACAACACACTGTTAAAAATGACCATATAATATTGGCTTTCACATTTATGTATTAGCTTTTGCATGTTGTTATTGATCATAAGTATTTAGATATGGTACAAATTATAACTCCTTTTAGCTGCTTGTTAATATAACATAATCTATCAGTTTAAGTATGCACTGTATAGCTCATAGAAATAGTAGTGTAATGAATATATCTATGTACTGCTTATAGAAATAGTGGCGTGATGAATGTATTATACTATAGACCTTAGCAAAAACATATGTTAAAAGGCTTTTGTGTAACTAAGAAAACAGTGTAAAGCCATCCGCAGACTGACCTCTCCAAGTGATAACAGTGACACAAGACAGAGCACTGGAGGAGACTGGGAAGAGCTTGTTAACTCCTCTTATCAGAAAAGTGTGAAGCAACAGGGAAGGAATACAATTTATTGACTTGATCTCAGAATGTCATGCAGATAAGTCAGGATGAGAAACCTAAACATGAAGAGCCCCTGCAACATCAAAAGCTCTCAGGAATGTTTGAATAATGTATAAGCTAATGAATATGCATGTAACCCCAGCAATGTAACCTTATAAAGAGAACATGATTTTAAGCTATTTTGGTGCTCTTTGGTCATTGTCTGAAAGCACCCCAGCACCAGAAATATTGTCCTTCTTTTATCCTTTAATAAACTTTTTAAATTTTTAAGAGTGAACGCTGTTTTTCACAACATGGTGTGTCAGCATAATTAGAACCCATTTTTTCCCACAGCACTAAATTCAACTCGGTGAGTGCAGCCCTAATTGTAGTAGTTCTCTGCATACCTTCCTTGTACATACAGGTATCCTAATTTCTGTAACTTGCATGTGTAAAGAACCAACTAGTTCTATATAAGCAGTCATTACAAGATAGATTACCATGCTGTGCAGCATTATTTGCAACTGTGAATAATAGCTATTGGGGACAAGAAGGATTCTGCTCAATTATGAGTTTTCCCCTGATGCTTTTTAAATGATGCATTTATCTGTTCTTTATTTTTCTAGGTATCATCCCCAGCTATGCAGCTATTCAGCAATATCATGTATACTTCTGCATTAGTAAATACATAGTAACTATAATTGTGGCCTGAGTATTCAATTGTGGTTTTAAAAAAACCCCAGTATACTCGATTTTATCACACCCTTCAAATTTGGATCACAGACATCATGTAAGAAATATTTTTGTCCTTTAATGAGCTCACCTGCAGATACAAATAGATTATATCGCCTATGACTGACAAGGGATTTTTCAGAAACATTTGGGAAAGGATAGTGATGATCACTGCAGATAAGGGGTTGGCTGGAGCTGAAACAGAATTCGAAATGTAAGGAATAGGGCAATATTAGGGTTACTGATAACAGGGAGGAAGATTGCAGATCGATATTACACCTGTTTATTCTAAGCTATTTCAAGGAGAGGAAGTACATAAGTAGGTGAAAACAGGATTAAGTGACAGTATAACGGCAGCTTTAAAAAATATTACTAGATGTGTTGGAGCTCATGTTGGATACAGATGTAGATTAAACTTAGTTGCCACCACATAAATGCTGATTTATATATGCACAAACACAAAACTATATAAATGTGTACATCTGTGTCATGGGCTGCAGAGCAAGATGTAACCAAATGTATTCTATCACCATCCGTTAGAACTGGGATGGGAGATCTTCTGTTGATAAGCCAGCTGATAAGAAACCATCCAAAGGCAGCTTCCCTTATCTCTTCCAGGACCAGGGATAAATCTTCTGTTAATGGCCCATCAGGCCTTATCACATCCCATTGTGAGATGCTCCGCCCAGAGGGGGGAACAAAGCACTCCAGCCTGGATATAAGCTGAGACTCTGAACACCACAGCAGCGCTTGCCTACTGGACTCCCAGAGGATAAGAGCTACTGCTGGATTGTCAGACCCATTTTGTTACAGGATCACCGCTTCAACAGGACTCTGCTTGGTCTGCTATCACCATAGGGTGTCAGGTTGTATTCTGACTTTGTCAGTGGTTTTCTTATTGCATGTCTTTTGTTTCCTTTTTGTTTTATTTTCCCTTTTTCTAATAAATTGTATTTCTGACTTGGGTTGTCCCGCTGGTCTTGCTTCTCAAACCAGAACAATCTGTATATAAAGACAACTCCCTGTTGTTCATAAAAAAATCTTAATCAATTGAAATTTGTTGGTTTACTGAGATTATCAATTTAATAATTTTAAAATAGAAAGGGGAAGCAATGCAAAATTTACATTTAAAAATTCAGCAAAATATAAACTAGCATGTATTACAACTGCTTTTAATTTTGGCATAAGACATCACTCAGTTTCCACAGCTGTGAAAATACTTTGTTGCCTTAAGGGAGAAGTACGAATCTTAACTAACTACCATTAAATACATTGCTATGAAATATCTAAATGGGGATATCATAGATACCTAGATAATTTATTTTTAGGCTTTGAATTCTTTATGTTTTTAAATTTTTAGGTATATATATATATGAAACAGAACTGGCAGGGGGTGGCTCCAGTGAGGCAGCACCTGCAGTAACTTACGTGCAGCCGGCAGAGAGCGTTAGCGGGTTCCGGCAAAGCAGATGGCTGCTCACTCGGGGCCAGCAGGGGGCACTCCAATGCAAGAATGGGACCTCCCCAGGTGATGATGGCATCTCAGATGAGAGAGGGGGGAAAGGATGACTTCCCCCAGACAATCATGCAAGTGGAGATCGGTCTTCGGCACAGCTAACAGCAGCTGGTACACGCTGGGAAGGGAGACAGGGCGTGTAAAAAGAGATCTGGCAGGAGCTGCTTCAGCTTCAGGAGGAAGGCTGCTCCAGAGGAGGTGGGGGGAAAGGAACAACTCCCCCAGGGACTCACGTTGTACGGAAAATCACGCTATGAATAGCCCGTGTCCAGAAAGGAGACAAAGGAGTCCGTAAACTTCATTTGAATAAAGAGAGAGGCCACTGGGGCACACGCCCACAGGGTTTTCTCTCTCGAGGTTTGGGAGGGCGCAGCCTCCTTTTATCTTAAACTCCTGGCTGCATGTTCCCCTCTTACTTTTTCCATTGGCTGAGGTACTAGGAAGGTACAGCCTTCCCAAACCACCTACCACATATCCCCCCTTGAACCTGTCATTTTACCCCAAAGTTCAGAAACTCAAGCCTGTGCAGACCCATTTGACTGTTTCAGGAGCCAAGCGGTCTGGGCTCTGCAACAAACCTCCTGCCCAAAGTTCGCAGAGACATAAAGACCCATTTCAAAGATGTTAACACCCATACCTTCACCCATCAAATTGTTTTTAAAGAAATTAGCACACATCTTCCTTATCAATGTGGACTGTGCTGGTCTCCTGAGTCAATGGGGCAGCCGAGACTCTGTCTTGCAAGCAATGGGCTTACAAGCAGGCGGCAGGGAGAGCCCCACAGCAGTGCTGAAACCGCTCTGCATGAAAAGTTCAATGCCAAAACCCCACAACCGTCTCCACTTCAAGCCGGGAAAAAGAACTGCCCCCCCCAGCTAAGAACTGCTAAACTCCTGTTCCCCTCTCCAACCCAAGCCATTACAGTAGTATGTCAGTGATCAGCTATGCCTTTTGTTCACTCAATCACCTACCATTTATCCCCAGNTCCCCCCCCCCCCCCCCCCCCCCCCCAGCGCCTTTTCAAATGGGAAAAAATTCATTGAGAAAACATAACCAAAACAAATAAACCCCAGTACAAATAATTAGAATAAATAAAGCCTAATATGACATCAGGATCTTCTGGTATAGCATTGTTATAGGTATATTAGTGATTCAGCCAATTTAGTAATAAAAATCAAAGTTTTATTTCGAGATCAAAATATAATTTGGATAGCCACAATTAAAAGGACAGCACCTAGCCCAGGATTGGCACTGGGCGAACTATGGTCAGACCTCTATCGCATCAAGACCCCCTCTGTTCACTAATGCCATTTCCGTAGGGTTGGTTTTTATACAGTTTTTTTTGCCTGAGGCAGAGGTTCTATTCGTTTCTTGCTTCATGCATTCATGAGGCCTTCTTTCTCTGTGTTGGACTTGGACAAAGATGTTTCCGAGAAGTGATGATATCAGATGCCTATTTATGGGAACCTGGTATTTAGATTCGAGGGGCTAACGACCTTGGTTATCTCGATCTTGGGCCCTTGTCAGTCAATCACCCAGGTGTTCCTCAATCAGTCCCAGGAAGAGGTTCATCTCTGTTGGAGGTACGTCTTTTGGTTTGTTAATCAAGCCCTCCTTCGCTGCTGCTCGTGGTTTCGCAACCCTGTAAAGCAACCTTCCCCCTTCTCTGCTTGTGGGGTTTAAACTTTTAGAGATTTTTCATACATGTACCATTTGTTTATGAACATAAGTTATTTCACCATTATTTTATATTTCACGGGAGCAGGAATTAATCTACACCATCTATAAAAGTGTCATACTCAGTGTGGGTTTAGGTAATACATATACCACAGGTAACACCCGAACAAATGGCTACTGTGAGAAGACCTTAATAGCTAGCAATGTGATGCCTTAAAGAAAAAGGCTACTATGCCTAAGCCACCTGGTGGCAGATAATATTGGAAATATTGGACACTGCATTAATAGAAAAAGTCTGTAATACCATGACTAGGAAGCTCAGACGCAAATTGACCTTTATCTTCAACACATTTGATTCACAAAGAATATCCTAGGGTGACATTATGATGCTTGTATCCCCAATCATGTGTTCTGTTTATGCTGGATATTATATTCTGTGCCTTCAAGACTGGCTCTGAGAGTGAAGACAAGTAGAAGAAGAAGCACGGAGTTTTGTTATCAGCCTGCTCACTCCTCCACAATCTGCTGGAACACAGAACTCCACTGTGGTGTCTGGGCATGGACAGGGCAGAACACAGTGCTCCTTTTGCTTTATAGTTAGTTTAGCTCGCTGAGGCAGTCCGAGTTTTCCCTGGACTGTTTTTTTTTCCCTTTTCTTGGAACCATTCAAACCTGCTCTGGACTGGGACCCGGGGAAACACTGAGAACTCACATTTTGTAGCCTACTGGGGCCTACTCTGGCCTGCAGCCTTTCCCAGCGCCGGAGGGACTGATAACAGAGCGACCACCCACCGGAGAGACTTTCTGAATTTGTCATCTCTTCAGAGCGACAAATGAGTTTTGTCATCTAGTATTGTTCAATTTTTTTGTGCTGGGGAGTGCTTTGCCTGTTAAACAAACAGGTTTTTTCTACTTCTCTCCGAGGAAATCTTCCCAAACCGGTTGAGGGGAGGGGCCGTGAGGGTCTGCTTTCTGGGGGGGGCCCTTTTGGAGGTTTTCTCCCAAATTTGCCCAAAAACCAGGACAAAGAAGCAGCTGATGTTTTGTAAAATAATTTGGGTTTTTGAACTGACTGTGTCCTACTTTGATATTTTTGACAGCTTGCTTGAGCTATAGAGGGTAATATAACTCAAATGCCTCAATTCAGGCAAAGCTCCAGAGGGAAGAATGAGCTCCCTATGAAATAGAGATTTTGGAGTTCACTTGAAATAGCAATATAAATTGAGCATTTAAAATTTAGTCTGTAGACCTCTGGGTTGAAGTTTAACCTTTTTACTTAAGAAACCCCTGCCATGGTACAAAGGGCATGGGCAAATGCAAATTTCTAAGGTTTCTTGCATAGAAGACAATACCAAGAGGAGATGAAGAGATACAAAAAACCCAGATAAAGAAACCCCTCTGTCTCCAAGTATATTAAGACCACGGAATACCCAGATAAGGACCGAGGGACCAAGAAGCGCATGCGAGAGGAGAAAAGGTTCAAAAGTTCATCCCCGCGGAAGACTACAAATCTTCAGCCTCAGAGACCCCCAGAGACCCCCGTGCAACCACCACAGCCAACAACGCATGCCCAGAAGGGCGTGGACCTGATTACCATACGAGGCGAGGACAGGCGGGGCTGGGGGTTGAATATGCATGAGAAAGTTGTGCAATCTCTTACATATGGAATACCTTTGTGAATAAAGCCGTGGGACAGCCCAAAGCTCGGGGCACAAGTCTTTATGAGAGCTATCTCACTTGTGCCAGGGCTCCAATACATACCCACTTCATAACTAAACTTAGTTGTGGAGTCTATTTATTCTCCGTATTGCTTCACCTAGGTCTGGGGCTGCAGGCAGTGCCTGGTGCAGGTGGAAGTGATGTCCTCATCTGCAGGGAGGTTGTGCTGGCCAAGGACTTGTATTACCAAATTAAGGAGATAAGTGCACAGACTGTACAGCATCAGGGAAGATAATAATAAAGACAAGATTTTCACAGAAACCCTGCAGAGACCAAAGCCTGAACCCCCGACTGCACAAAACCAGAGATAGCCAGAGACTGTTCAACTGTGGGACAAATAGAGACATAGAGAGGGCTGGAAGCAGTTAACTTCTAGTAACAGAAGGATGACTCCCATTTTGGCAGCAGATCTGGAATTGCAGACTAGGCTCAGTACCCTGGTAGCAGGTGTGAGAGACAACTGCTCACTTAAAAATTTTAAAGATTTCTTAAACCGTAACAAAAATACAGCAAAAGGACTAAATAAGGAAAACAGGCCTGGGAACTTCCCTCGTGACTGCCTACCATGCAGCTGGCTCATCTTCAAGAAGGATGCGTCACCTTTTATATCTCTAACCCCTCCTATAGCCTTGTCAGTCAACTCCTTCCTTGCTGTTCAGTGGTAGAGGTCACTTTCTTACATTCTGATTGGAGGTCAGGTGCTGCCATAGTAACAAGCCAACCTTCCCAAATCCTAGGATTACCAAGACCATCCCATGATAACACATACTGGGGGGAGCACATTGCAGTAACATAACTATACATTTATAAAACTTCTTTTACCATACCTATAATGTTTACCCCTTAATTGTGGGAAACAACCATTTAGTCATCTATAACACAGGTGAGGGGCAGAAAGCCCTGTCTGGAGAAGCATCAGTAGCATCTGAGCCTGGATCCTGCAGGAGCACCAGGAGGAAGCACTGAGTGATAGTGGGTGATTCCCTGCATCAGAAGACAGAGGCCTATAGGTACACAGTTTGTGGTAATTGGGAGTGAGGCTGTGGCAGAGCCTCATCCCTAATGGGCTGCAACTGTGAAAAGCAGGTGAACAGTATTGAAAGTAATGAGACATGGAGTGTCAAGGTGTACTGACCAATCACGAAAGGGAACAGAGGACACACAGGTGCAATACATGTAAGATGAAGAGTATAAAAGGTTGGGCTAAATAACAAAAAGGGTGGATGCTTGGAGCCTTCTGAGGTGTTGTTACTCTGCGTGGGTAAATGCTTAAAGCCTTCTGAAATTGCATGGTGATACTCTGTGTATCGTGGCCATCTCAACTGTGACATATGCTGCGACAGAGGCCACCATCTGTTGACCTAACTTGCTGTCTAGGAAGGTTTGCAGTTTGCTGGGGACTTATATCTGGAATGTTGTGAAAAGACAGACAAGGCTTTTCCGGCCCTTGGACTATTTCTCCTTGCTGCTCATCCCTGTGGATAACAATACAACCAAGGGAGACCTTGAGCATATTGAGTGATTGCATGGCTCTGGGGAATGAGGGTGAAGGGCATGAGGGCCCAGGTTGCATCTCATCTATACTGTTGGTGAAGGGGGAAGGCTTGGAGAAGAGCTGATGGACCCTGCTGAATTGTTAAAACTGAAAATCACAGACAAATACTCTCTAACTAGTTAAAGTTAGAAAGTGGTATGTTTATTATGCCAGCAGGCAGCACAAGGGGGGGTTGTCCCTGAAATGCGTGACCCCACTCACAGGGTTCTTTGCCTTCTATTTATTTCCTAAAATTATACATATGCATAACCCCAGCACCTCCCATCCCTGCTTTGTATTAAAATAACAGTTATTAGTCCTTCACATATGTGCAATTATTCTCTTGAATTGGGTTGGTGGTCTCAAATTGGGTCAGTGGTCCCAGGGATGAAGTCAGGAAGGTCTTTGTCAGGTCTCTGTGACCCTCTGGCACAATCCAAGGCCCCCTGCTTTGTGATGAATTAACATAGAGTCCAGGTGTTGGGCATTGTTCTACTGGTTTCAGTATGTTCCTATAATGGTTCACTTGCTCCACTTCTTTCTACGAATGAGCTCATAATATAACAATTAGCTTTAGCTTAAGCATCTTATAATCATTAACCTATTGTTGGTATACCTAACTTCAATATGAATTGGTTCTAATCCTCAGCTAAAATCTTAATTTTTTAAAATCATGATTCACTGCAAGTCAACACTTGGTTGCACAGCTGGTTTGGGGTTTGGCTTTTATGACCTACTTTGTGGACTGATAACTGCTAGGAAGAGATGGTGTTGGAAATTATATAAAGTTTAACATTTGTAATGTAACTTTAGTCAGTTTTGCTCGCCTTTGCTCTGGGGGAAGGGAATTGAAGTTTCTTTTCAGGGGACTGGTCCTCTAGGTGAGGTCTGATGAGGTTAATATCTCAATAGACTGGGAGTAGCACAGAAGATACACAAAAGATAATGACCATTAACGACCATTACTGAACATCAACTCCAAACATCACCCCTGGCATAGTCAAATACATCTGGTCTGGGAAAAGAGATATAAGAATGAGGACCTAATTAGCATCGGAGGTGAAGAAATCCACATCCAATAGGACACCAAATACTAAGAACTGCCCAACTTGGGACCAATGAACATTGAACCAATGAATTTCTATGGGTTTTGACTGTATAAAATATGTGAAAACTAGTAAAACTTGTGTGTGATTGAATGATTTTCTCTGCAGAACCTGGGCTATGTGTGGCTCAAATTATTTCTGCTGCACATCCTGACCAGAGCAGCATCCTGGCCAGAATAAAGTAATGCCTTGATTCTCTAACACTAAAAATGTTGTTGGAGGGTTTTTGTTTTTCCTGCAGTTACGATGACAATGGGATCCACCTAGCAAAGTGGCGCAAAGCATCTTTGTCAACAGGCTGGCCAACCTAGTGAGGAGAGCTTTAAACTAAGAATGCATTAGCAACGTAGAGGTATCATGGGTGGAATGGGAGCTACAGACTGTAACAGCCACAGTGCCTGCAAGGCCTCCCTGGAGATCTGTTGCCTAAGATAAGAAATGCCTAGTCAGGATGACTGGACCAAAAGACCCCTCTTCCGCCTTGAACCCTCATTATCTCTCTGTAAGACCATAGCTCATATTCACCTCGACCCTTACTATTGGACTGTTTCCCAAAACCCACATACCCTATATAAACCCCTGCCTCTGCCCAGTTTGGCAGAGGAGCTGTCACTGTCACCCTTCACAGAGGCTGCCAATAAAGACACATCTGTGTGTAATATATGTTATGGAATAATTCGTGCTTATGCGAAATATAAATGCAATAAGTTGTGTATGTATGAAAAATCTTTGAAAGTCTTAACCCGCAAGCAGCCGCTGGGGAAAGATTGCTTTGCAGAATTACGAAACCGCAGATGGCAGTGGAGGGAAAACCTAATTAACAAACTAAAAGATGTGGCTCCAGCGGAGATGGATCCTTTCCCAGGACAGATCTGGGAACACCCTGGCGATGATTATTCAATAAGTATCTACGATCGAGATAACCCGGGGTTGTTAGACTCACGCATCCGAATGCCAGGTTCTCGTAACTTGACATCAGCATTCATCGCTTCCCAGAAACGTCTTTGTCCAGCCCAGCACAGAGAAAAGGAGACTACATGAATATGTGAAGCGGCGAAAAGAATAGGAGAACCTCTGCCCCAGGTGAAAAAAACTGTATAAAAACCAACCCGAGGGAGACAGCATTTGTGAACAGAGGGGGTCTGACACGGTAGAGGTTAGACCAGAGTTCACCCAACGCTGATCCCGGGCTCGACGCTGTCTCTTTGATTGTGGCTATCAGGGACCGTATCTTGGTCGCGAAATAAAAACCTATTTTTTTGATTATTAATTTGGCTGTATCATTTATTATCTATAACGTGGAACTTCACACAGCTCTTCTTCTCTCTCCTCCCTGCGTCTGCCAAGGCACTTAGCAAGCAAAGAGCTGAAATCACTAAAGGACTGAATTCACTGAAGAGCTGATCTCACTTAAAGATCTGAGTGGCTTGCTAAGTTTGTCTGCATCTGGGAGCCTGCCTGGGGCACCTGGACAGGTTGTGCTTAGCGGGACTTCACTATCCAGGACACCTACAGCAGCCCGGATCGGACAGACCCCAAAAACCCAGCCATAATACAACAAAGTTTATAAGAGAAGCCCTCCCGTTGAGTCATGAGGTGCAGAAAGGATCTTGCTTTCTAAACTCCTTCTCAGAGAAGAGTCTGGGTGCAGCTGGATCCAATCTGTCCACATTTGCAGACAACACTAAGTTGGGTTAGAGTGTTGATCTGCTGGAAGGTAAGAAGGCTCTGCAGAGGGACCTGGACAGGCTGGATCAATGGTCCAAGACCAACAATATGACATTCAACAAGTCCAAGTGGTGGGTCCTGTACTTTGGCCACAACAACCCCCCTGCAGCACTACAGGCTAGGGAAAGAGTGGCTGTAAAGCCATTCAGTAGAAAAGGACCTGGTGGTACTGGTCAACAGACATCTGAATGTGAGCCAGAGCATGCCCAGGTGGGCAAGAAGGCCAATGGCACCTGGTCTGTATCAGCAATAGTGTGGACAGCAGGACCAGTTCAGTGATCATTGCCCTATATTCAGCACTGGTGAGGCTGCACTTTAAATACTGTGTTCAATTCTGGGCCCCTCAAATCAAAAAGGGCATTGAGGTGCTGGAGTGAGTCCAGAGAAGGACAACAAAGCTGGTGAATGGTCTGGAGCACAAGTCTTGTGAAAAGCAGCTGAAGGAGCTGTGGTTGTTTAGCCTGGAGAAGAGGAGGCTCAGGGGTGACCTTATCACTGTCTACAATTCTCTGAAAGGAGGTTGTAGCCAGGTGGGGGTCAGCCTCTTCTCCCAGACATCTAGTGACAGGACAAGAGGACACAGTCTTAAGCTGTGCTAGGGGAGATTCAAGTAGAACATTAGGAAAAAGTTCTTCACTGAAAGGCTGATTAAACATTGGAATGGACTGCCATGTATCAGCATGTATTTGCTGGTTCATAATCACTTCCAAGATTCCTGGATGACTGGGGTGACTATTTGAGCTTACTGTGTGATCAGTGTGACTCACTCTATGAAGCATCAATTGCATGATGTGTAAAGGAGATAGAGGAGACCCTCTTTTTGAACATCGAAACCCAGCAAAGGTAACTGGGGTGCCAGGGGGAGCTATGCTTCAGTGCCAATAACTTCTGAAGCAGCTTGAACCCCTTCATAAGCTGCCACTATCTCCTTTTCAGTTGGAGTATAGTGGTCTTCAGATTCTCTGTATCCCCGACTCCAAAACCCCAGGGGTCAGCGATGAGTTTCCCCTGGCACTTTCTGCCAGAGGCTCCAGGAAGGACCATTCTACCTAGCTGTAGAGCACATTTTTTATATCTTGCCCTGTCTGGACTGTTCCGAGGGCTACAGCATGAACTGTCTTCTGTTTGATTTGTTCAAAGGATTGTCATAGCTCAGGGCCCCATTGGAAATCACTATCTTTTTCTGGATCACTTGATAAAGATGGCTGACAATCAGACTGTAATTTGGAATGTGAGTTCTCCAAAATCCCACAATACCTAAGAAAGCTTGTGTTTCTTTCTTATTAGCTGTTGGAAACTCTGCTGTTATCTTGTTAATCATGTCCTCTGGGATCTGATGATGCCCATCTTGCCATTTTACTCCTAAAAACTGGATCTATTGTGTAGGTCCCTTTTAATGGCAAAACCGGTTTTCAGAAGGATTTGGATTATTTTCTTCCCTGTCTCAAAAACTTCTGCTGTAATCCCCCACACAATGACGCTATCAATATACTGCAGGTGTTCCAGAGCTTCACCCTTTTCCAGTATAATCTGGATCAGTCCATGGCAAATGCTGGGGCTGTGTTTCCACCCCTGGGGCAGTCGATTCCAGGTGTACCAGACACCCCTCCAAGTGAAAGAAAACTGTGGCCTGCACTCTGCTGCCAAGGGATTGAGAAAAGTGGCATCCCCCAGGAATTTATGTTGGGCCCAGTCCTGTTTAATATCTTTACTGATGATCTGGATGAGGGGATTGAGTCTACAATCAGAAAATTTACAAATGACACTCAAGTTGGGTGTGAGTGTTGATCTGCTGGAAGGTAGGAGGGCTCTGCAGAGGGACCTGGACAGCCTGAATAGATGGGCCAAATCCAACAATATGAGGTTTAACAAGACCAAGTGCCAAGTCCTGCACTTTGGTCACAACAGCCCCCTGAAGCACTACAGGTTGGGGACAAACTGGCTAGACAGCGACCAGGCAGAAAGGAATCTGGGGGTACTGATTGACAGCCAAGTGAACATGAGCCAACAGTGTACCTAGGTGGCCAAGAAGGCCAGTGGCAGCCTGGCCTGTATCAGGAATAGTGAGGCCAGCAGGACCAGGGTGTTGCAGACATGTAAGGAAATTATAAAAGAAAGGCCTCATAAAATCAGGCCTGCTCTGCTAAATTAATAGCTGGCTTGTCATTTCTTTTAAGTGCAGCTAAGTATTTTGCAAGTTCCCATGCGAAAAAAATCTTGGTATGAAAGATTCATTAACAAAACAATCTATTCCTGGGTGAAAAACAACTAGCACCTGCATAAACATTAAATCTGTCCCATGAGAATCAGTGAAGAAAATATGTAAACAATTCAAGAATAGAGAGACTTGATAGACAAGTAAAATAGCTTTTACTAACCAATAGAGTAATTTGCAAGAAAGCTATTAACCAATTAAAATTGCACACGAGGTCTGTAAAAACTGTATAAAATGAGTTATGTGAATAAAGAATTGGCTTTTCTCATATGAAGATGCTGAGTCCCAGCTGCATTATTGCAACCCCAGGGAAGTAATCCTTCCCCTGTACTCAGCACTGGTGAGGCCACACCCTGAGTACTGTGTCCAGTTCTGGGCCCTCCAATTTAGGAAGGATGTTGAGGTGCTGGAGCGTGTTCAAGGAATGGCAACAAAGCTGATGAAGGGTCTGGAACACAAGTCCTGTGAGGAGCGGCTGGAGGAGCTGGGGTTGTTTAGCTTGGAGAAGAGGAGGCTCAGGGGTGACCTTATCACTGTCTACAATTCCCTGAAAGGAGGTTGTAGCCAGGTAGGGGTCAGTCTTTTCTCCCAGGCAACCAGCGACAGGATAAGAAGACAGTCTTAAGCTGTGCCAGGGGAGGTTTAGGCTGGACAGTAGGAAGAAATTCTTCACAGAAAGAGTGATTGGGCATTGGAATGGGCTGCCCAGGGAGATTGGCGGGATCACCATACCTAGAGGTGTTTAAGAAAAGACTGGATGTGGCACTTAGTACGGTGGTCTAGTTGACAAGGTGATGTTAGGTCATAGGTCGGAATAGATGATCTCAAAGATCTTTTCCAGTCTAGTTGATTCTGTGATTCTGTAATTGTGGCACTACTTGGCTGACTTTTACTCCAATTTGTACTGAAGTTTCAGCATGTCCAGTATGGCGGCACTCAGTGATGTTGTGACTTCATTCAGGCCATGATAATCTTAGTCTCATGATAATGTTAGTCTCCATTCTCTGTTAGACTTCTGCACTGCCCATATGGTGCTATAAAAAGGTGAGTGGATCCTGCTGAAAGGAATGAGATGGAGGTGTACTTACAAACAAACTGTGGGCATGATGGTAGATAAGGCCAGATATGGCAAGGTGAAAGAAGCAATGGGGGAAACCATAAATTCCATAGTGTTATAAATAACAAATATAGTTATTGGCTTTTGCATTTATGTATTAACTTTTGTTTTGCAAGTTAATATTGATTACAAAAATCCTGATATAGTACAATTTGTAATTACTGCTTTTGATGTATGTTATAGATTAATAGTAATGTGATGGTTGGGTCTCACAATTAAGAGATGGATATTATGTGTATATTAAGAGAAGTTTTGTAGATATATAGTGATGTTATTGTAATATGTCCTCCCATAGTCCTCTTTCCCCTCCCTCTTGTAATAGCCTTGGTAGTCAGGGCATTTGGGGAGGGCCAGCTTATTACAAGGAGGAGAGGCATAATGACACCTGACCTCCAATCAAGATGTAAGAAAGTAATGTCCACCAATAGATGGCATAGAAGGAGATGACTGACAAAACTTTAAGAAGGGCTAAGGGTATAAAAGGCAGAGCTTTTTTTTTGTAGATGAGCATGTGGCTGCTGGTCACAGACTCCCAGCGCTGTAATTTTTCCTTATTCAGTCCTTAGTTGTATTTTTGTTGAGGATTAATACACCTTTGAAAATTTAAAAGTGAGCGTCGCTTCTCACAATATAGTATAATCTGTCCGTTTATGTATGCACCGTATAGCTTTTATGAAGAGTAGTGTGATGTATACTATCTTAGATCACAGCATAATAGAAACTGTGAAATGTTGAAATGCTTTTTCATGTTACTAACTCAGAAAACTGTGTAAAATAATTAGGTGATTTCCCACATTAGGGGACTGTCTTATCTGAAAGACAAGATAATGGAAACAGAAACCAGAGCACAGAAAAAGAAGAATTTATTGACCCTCATTAGCAGGGAGTGAAAATACAACAGGATGGAACCACAAGAAGAAATAAAATATATTGGTTTAATCTACAAGATGGCATGAAGACAAGTCAAAGGTTAAAACCAAGCAAAAGAACATTTAAACTCAAAGGAATGTTTGAATATATATAAACTCTTATGAATATGCATGTACCCCCTGTAATGTAGCAGCACATAGAGAACATGGTTTAAGTTAACCGTGTGCTTATGTCAAATAGCCAAGCACCCCAGCGCTGGATTTTATCCCTTTTATCCTTTAATAAACGTTTATAAAATTTTTAATTAGTGAGCGGTGTTTCTCATACATAGGAATTCCACTAACTGACACAGACTGTTACTCACTCAAGACTGTGCTAAATCTCTGTATTTAGAGAAAAAGGACAGAGACACAAAGAAAAAGAAAAACGGGGGGAGGGCGGCAGGGAAATACATTAGAAGGGGTCTTAGGTATTAGTCATATCGGGAAGTCTGTACCTCTCAAGTACCTCAGCCAATGGTGAAAGAGAGAGCGAGAAATGCAGCTGGGAAAATAGGATAAAAAGGAGGCTGTGTCCACGAAAAATTTGAGAGACCCCAGGGGAAATGCCCCATGACCTCTCCCTTTATTGGAATAAAGCTACAGGAGTCCTCTGTCTCCTTTTTAGACATAAACCTCTGGTGTTTGTGGATTCATTTTCCTGACAACCATTCCTAAGTTTAGGCATGGGATCACAAGAAAAGCAGTATTTCCAAAGAGTATTTCCACATTTATGAATGACTCACAGAATAAATCAGTCTTTGCAACCAGTCCACATAGAATTCCAATTCCTTTTCCGAGCCTGGGAAAGCTAAAGCTGGGGCATTAATCAACCTTTCTCTTTATTTTCTTAAATTCTGCTTTCCTTCTGGTGTCTATA
>WBNO01033382.1:3010-20290 GCA_013400575.1 Peucedramus taeniatus
AGACCCAGACCCTGCCAGGAAAGCAGATAGAGCTTATGTGTTGAGCATGCTGAAACCAGTAGTGATTGCAGCTTTGATCCAGGGAAACATGTACACATGTTCTGAGAAATTTCATACACAATCTTAAGCTAAGCTTACACTTAACAAACCTTGACTGCATTTCAGTGAAGCAATCTCAAATGCAGTCCTGATCAAGTACCTTGAAGAAAGGAATACTAATTACACTTAATCTTTGCTTCATGGCATGGAATAGTACTTTTGAATTATAGCCATTTTGTACTTCTATCAGAAACATTCAAAACCACATTCCCTAGTCTTAAAAATGTCTTTATTTTTGTAGATTATGCCTTGTAAACCCCAATATCTCTTTTCTATCAGGTTTTGTCTTTCTTGTTATAAAAATCACAAAAAACATTGAATATCTGATAAACACATAATAAAAATTTTAAACAATCTCTTTGATTCAGTCAAATGTAATTCCCTTTCAATGGCATAAAATATTCAGAAAAACAGGTCTCCATTTGTTTTTTTCAGGAGACAAGATAAAGATGCAACCAGTTCCATGTGAGGCTAGTGAATAATATTATTTTCTGGCTGGTGTAAACTCAAACAAATATCTGCAAGGTTCTTACTGCTCACTTTGATAAGTTAGCTCTATTATTGCAGCCCATGATGAGACTTCTGAGCTGTAACTCACAAGAGTTTTCCCTCCAACTCTTTTTGTTAATCATGATCATACTTAAAGCCTTAACTGTTTTGCATATTTCACACTGGATTTGCAGGATTGACAGAAAAACCACAAAAATATTTTCTTACCTGTAGTGTTTGGTACAAAACCCACTGCACAATGTTTAATATGACTCCCTGGTGTGCCATTTGTGTATGGTTACTTTCTAGAGAAAGATGAAGCTTTGCTTAAATTTTTCAGTAGGGCATGCTGCCTTCAACATTTTAAAGACAGTGTTGCAAGTCCCTTTCCATTTGAGTAGGAAAAGTTTCCTGGAAGTGTGCTCTGGAGTGGTAGGAGTTTTTGATAGGGTTTGGATACAGCCTCTGTGGGAAACTGGCTCCATCTCATCCTCATGCTGGGGTGGGAGATTTTAATCTCTCAGTGACACCAACAAAACAGCACTGAAGTATTAGATGTCTGAATCATTGTCATTATTTTTTTCCTCTTTGGATAAAATCAACAAATTATCACAGTCATTTAAGAAGAAGGGAGACTTACAGGAACTTCCATAGGAAATGATTCAATTTTTTGTTTATTCATTTGTAGTAATCTTTGATGACCCCATTTGGGTGCTTATTTGTTAATGACAATCCAAAAATGGATGTGAAAAAATGCACACTTTATTTTGTTCAAATATTTTGTTTCTTTCACATTGTTTTTCTTTTCCAGATTAAAAATGTTCTTTTGATATATTGAAAATAAAATTCCATTCCTGACTGGGATTTTGCTGGTGATTGTCATAAAACTGAAAAATCTATTTTTAATCCGGTTCATCTATTAACTACAACTGGTTCTGAGCAACCAAGGACCTCATTTTCACACTGTATCTATTCTTCCATTTGTAGAAACTGATGATGCAAGCATAAAGGAAGGAGTCAGTTAACTGTTCATCCTCTCTTCATGGATTTTTTTGTGACACAGAAAACTCTAAAACTGGCAGCAAAAAGCAGTTAGAACAGATCACTTTGTGGCCAAGGTAATAAAATACATGAGCTTTCAGAATAAGCAGATTTATTGTATGATATTTAATGTTCATGGCTGACTAAGAAAAAATGGTAACAGCTTTTCATGGGAGATAAGGTGTACATCTTTTGGAATAGCAGTTTACAATTTTTGGGTAGTTTGTAGAGCCTCTACTGGATGAGGTGTGCACCTAGAAGAGGGGAAAGGGATCTTTAATTACCCTAGACTGCCAAGCCAAATGCCTCTGCATCCCAAGCTGTTATTTTAAATGCATGTATTCATGAGTGCAGAGGAAAAAGCAATGTTGTATTTTTTTCAGAATTGCAAGTAAAATTCCAAAGATTTTGAATTGTGATTTTCACCTGTGATTTCTGAGACATGGCTGTCCTCAGTAAGGGTGAGTGACCAGCTAGGAAACAGTCAGTTTTCAAGCATTCAGTTTTAACTGGGATTTTTTTTGTCTTATTTGTAACCTCTGCTACCAGTATATAAAAATATGACTTGAAATTTTGGTTAATATGTTCTTTACTGCACCATTAAGCTTGTCTAGTTTACTAGCAGCATAGGGAAATTCACAAATACAACATTTTTTTCTACTCTCCAAATGCAAATAAACAAGCTTGTGCAGGCATCCTCAAGGACCTGCATCCTGAAATACATTTATAGAAGTTAATGTTCAGAGTATATTTATGGGAAAATTGAAGTAAATAATGTCAAGACTCCTAACCAAAGGTGCTGAATTAGGGAAAGAATTTATTTTAGTGGAGATAAGATATCCCTCTAGCCAGAGAAAGGAGATACTCCAGAGCACTGGACTGAACACAGGTGCCTTGTCATTGAAACCTCCATGGTTTTCAGCCAGGTTTTTACTGTGGGTCTGTGTATGAGTGCTCCTCTTGGAACTGAAGTTTTATGAGAGGAATTCACAGCATAGTAAATACTGATGATCTTTCTCAACTCTCGTCTACCTCATTTGTCAATATGATGAATCTGTGTATGCTCAAGGTTTTAAAAGATAATGTGGCTTGCTATTGGCTCTAATGGGTACTTTTTTTTAAAATAGCATGGGATGCTGTGGTTCAGAGTAATTTTATTTCAATATGCTTATTTTTAGTGTAAACAGTGGTCTGTTGCCATTTGGTCACATACATGCTATTCAGCTACAGAAGCTGTTCATCAAAGTGTTGACATTTCATTTTAGTGCACATTTGGAAAACAGATATTGTTGTTGGTGGTGATTGTTGTTATTTTGCTTTGACTTGGGAAATGCCATATAGTGTATGTGAAAGCTCTGTGCACTTCAAGGAGTTTTCTCCTAAACAAAAATTCCAAGACATTTTAGAAGGAAAATTAACCACTTCAGCCCCACCTTCTCTCACACCAAAGTGCAGCCTGCAACAATGCAGGCAGACTTAAAACAAATTAAAGGAAGCGCTTCCTCACACAGCATGAAGTCACCCTGAGGAGTGCAGTCACATAGTTCATAGATTTGATTTTTGAAAGAGATGGATAATTTTATGACCAATAATAATATTTTTAGTTATGCATGCTAAGTGAGATATAATTGAATTTCCTGCTTCACAGCATCAGCTACAGGGTCACTACATCACTAAAGGGGCCAGGAAGGGATTTATTTACACGCACCCGCTTATGTTCACACCCATGCACACTTCTGCATGCAACAATGAACTGCAGTGATGTGTACCATGGAATTCTCTGAATCATTGTGCATAAGCCAGTAGCTCTGAATAGCTCAGGCTGGCATCTACATGTCAACAGGAGCCATTCAGAGGAACTGTAGTAATTGCAATACATGTGGAGGGTGCAAAAACTGTGGGCACTTTTTCCATTTTTCAAATGAACAATGGCAAGTCTGGACTCAGTCACAGGAGGAAAGAATTTGTGTAAAGTCCAGTTTTTATTATTCAAAAGGATTCTGGCAATATGAAAGCCTCAGTTGATACCAGAGTGGCAGCTGTTGGCTGTAGACACAGTCACAAAAATGTGATTGTGAGTTTAATTAGCACATCCTTCATTCTCCTATCATGGTCATTTCAGAAATCAACAGGAATAAAAAAATAGGGGAGCATATAATGGATGCAACTTTTAAAATACTACTTTTTTAGTAATTCTCTCAGTGAACATTAAAAATTGATTTGAAAATTCAGAGGATAATTGCTGCAGAGATAGTCCAGGCTATGAGTATGACAAAGTAGCATGTGAAGCCTCTTTTTATTTTACTATTTTTCCTAACATGTTATCTACACTAGCACATGAACCTATGAAAGAATAGGCTAATTAGTAAGGTTATTAAAGGTATCGTATATCATTATCAGCTCTTTTGGCTACCAGAATAAGATCTTGAAACCTTTTCTATCACTGAGACTCTCTGAAGAGCAGGAGAAGGGTCAGACGCCAGAAACAAGCCAATTAAAATCTGTATGTTCAGCATGCAGATGCCTAGAGCATGCCAGAGGCAAACAGTGATGGCCAGGACAAGCCCTATATCCTGCTGAGGCCACCACAGTTTGGCCGAGTCATTAACAGTGCATGTCACTGAATCTCTTCTTTAGACAGACTTCTTTAGAAAGACTCTTCTTTAGAAAGACTTCTTTATATTTTTTTAAATAAAAGTATAACACTCATTCTGTTGAAATGCAAGAGGGTAAAAATCCTTACTGGACTATCTGTAGTTTAAGCCATCCTCCAAGTCTGAGTCATGGGTTCAGTTTCGTGAGGAGCCAGGGCATGGGCAAACGCACAGGTACGTTGCTATAGCATGGTCTGTGGTCCCTGATTGTGCAGGAAGGAATTAGGTAGTTGCTGCTGAATGGAGACAGAGGAAGCTTCCAGCTGGATGCTGGAGGAAGTTTCATTGCTCCTCAGAATGGAATCACTGGGAGGGAGTCCTCAGTTCTGCTGCCAGAAATGTATCTGCTAAACAGAAAATAATGAAACAGTCAGCAGTAGATCCAAGCACTCCACAGACCTTAAGTTCTATGGTCTCACAAGGTTTTATTTAGTTTATCTCCAATTGCTATTTCATTCACCTTGGAAGTAATAAGGAAAGATGTGAACTGCAGTTCATACCTCCGACAAATCAGCCTCTTGCAGTTCGCCGCATCCCTAGCCAGCCTGCCTACACTGTATTGTAAAGTGTGATTGTAGGTAACACACTCATAACTGGAAATCTACAGCTAGAAGCATCCCCTTTTACTTACAGTCTATCCCCCTTACAAAATGGGCACACTGTTCAGACTTTTACAATAAACTCAAACTATACCATGAAGCTCAAACTAATAAAGTGCATGTAATCTGACATATCACTCATACCATTCATCAGAATGGTATGGCTGGAACGGACCACAGTCAATAATATGGTACAGCCTCAAGCAAATGTAAGTTATGAACTGGATCATGCAGGTGATATTTAAATTGTCTGAAGAGTCATAGACAAGAAAAAGGTAAAAGAGTTATAATTACAGAAGAGCCAAAGACAATTTTATTACCTTAATGATAGGACTGATATCAAGAATTATTTGACTATGATGAAACTATCAAACATATGTTAAACAGAAAGAAGTAGGCCAGCATATTATTGTAGCAAGGTGAGTCCAGAGGGCAGAGAGAAAAAAAAAAAAAAAAAAGATAAAAAAAATTTGTTTAATTTTATCTGGGAAAATTTCTGACTGGTCACAGAGGGTATTGGAGAGTCAAGGGAAAAGCCCTCCCAGTTCTGTGAAAGGAGAGGGCAAAATTGGTCATTATGGTCACGTTGGTCATAATTTTTCTGAAAGATAACAATTCACCTCAAAGAGCATCAAAAAGCAGTATATTTGTAGCATAATACAGAGGAAATACATCAGTAACGGGTAGAAAATTTAATTTATACTGAGATAGTAATTTTATTTGTTTTGTTGAATCCTTTCGTAGGATTCTGCACCAGGAAGAATAGTCGCCACCACCATAGTCAAAAACCCAAACAGATTGGAATACATGTGAAGAGAACCACTACAAGAAGACCAAAGGATTAGATGGCATTTTTTATGACAGAAATGCAAGGGAATTGTTTATAGTATTTTAGACTACATGGTCTGAATTCTGTTGAATTCTATTCTGTGTAATCCAGGACTCTCTATTCTTCTTAAAAAATTGGGCCTCCAAATTAAATGCTATGTTTTGCCTAATTGTTACTGAAGGCCAAAGATAAAGCAGAACATTTGGAATGGTATTATGCAGAGTCAAGCAAGCCCATGAGCTTTCATTCTGTTTTAATTCCTGGAAAGGCATCATTCCTGGAAAGGATGGATGAGAGTGAAAAAAGCAACAACATGGAAAAGGCAACAGAGTAACCTAAATACTTTATGTTCCTTCAATTATAAATATATACTAGTTTATGCCATACAACATTTTCATTTGAGTGAACTATCAACAGGGAAATGGGTTGCATGTGTGTTTGTACTGGGTGTCACTGTAGCAGTCTCATTTTCTGCATACTGTTGGTCTAGAAGACGATGACAAATGTTATGGAAAGGTTCTGCAACTCATCCCAAATGAAAGAGGAACTGAACTTCCTTTGCAGACTTTCCTGAATGTTTGTTTTCGTTCCTTCCTTCCTTGTTTTATTGTTTTAGAACCCCAAACCAAAAGTAATTTCCAGTGAAGTTTCTCCTTTTTGTATGGAAAGCATAATTAAATTACTGATGCTTTAAAAGATGGAGTTTAGATCCTGTTAAGCAGATTTCTATTTGTATTGATGAATTCATTTGACATCTGCTTACTACATAAAATATTGCTGCTATCAACTAATGACCAGACATTCTGGCTCCATTCTCTGGAAGTGTCATTTAATAGCTGCTCTTCAGCACTAAATGTTGCATTACACAGAACAATGGAGTATTACAAATTTAATATATTTTAATTATTTTTTCTAATGTCACAATTGAGCATTATGAAGCAGGTGCTCTGTAAGAGTCAAACATAGTGCATTATCTACAAAGCAATTTTATTAAAACAGTTAGAAATGTTTGTATTTGAAGTGTCTGAAAGCTTTAAAATTCATGTAGGGATATTATCCTCTGCCCAGTCATTTCCTTGGAATACAAATGCATGCAAATTTTCATTTCCTTACACACAAGAATTTTTCAAGAGGAAATGAGTGTTCCTTAGGTTTTTCCATTTAATTTGCAAACTCTCTAACATTCTCTCTGCCGTTTCTGAATGCTAAAAAAAATATCCTATGAATCAATGGAAACACTGGCAGGAGTTGGACTGGCACAAAACACCGCATCTAGCTGGACACTAAATTATTTTTATGAGATGCTGTGTACATTCACTATGCACTGCTTCCGTAGCAAATGAATTGGACTGCAAATAAACTGGCAATTTTGGATTAAGAAGAAAGATGCTCAACAGGAGTACCAGCAACAAATGACCCTTTAAATATGAGGTAAACTGAGTTACTCAGTCAGTAATACTACTTGATTTGGGAGATTTAGCCATTCTTTGCAGTAGTATGAGAACATTCCCCTTGGACTTTTGATCAGAAAAGACTGATGCTATGTTTCAGGGAAGAAGGAGAGAAAATTACAACAGCCCTACCCTTGAATCAAGGTTAAAGGCCTTCTTCTTTAATGTCAACAAGTATAGTGAAATGTTGGGGTGGGAGGGAAGGAGGAACTTGGACTGGGCGGGAAAGTGGATGGTGATTCTCTAATAATGATGCTGTCAGAGAGCTGTGGGAAAAGGCAAAAGGCCTGAGGAATGACAGAAGGCTTGTTTGAATATGCCCTTGTGTTAGCTAGGTGGTTTCAAAGATTTAGCTTCAGCATTGACATCACAAAATCTCTAGGCAGACCATGGGACAAAGAACCACACTTTGCACAATTATTGTGATGAGGAAAGGACAGCAAACAAAGTAACAATATCCATTTGTTATAAATTGTATAAGTAATTATATAACTATAATTGTATAGTAATATTAAGGTAAATTATATAAATTGTTGCAGGAAATGTGAAGCATGGGATTATTTGGGATTATTCTATAAAAAAAAAAATAGGATTCTGAAAAGTTTAAGGGTATTCTATGATTCTATGATCTGTGGAAAATAATTGGACAGGTCTTTTTCACTATTTATCCATGTAACCAAGAAGGTTTTGCTACAAGGAAAAATACATTAAATACTTTGCTCTTAAAGTCAGGATAAATACTTTCTAGGAATTCTGTGGCCATTCCTTGTATTCTCAAACACAGATTTATTTTTTTTTTAATTTTCCAAGGTTTTAGTAGAAATGCTGTAGCATGGGAAGATGGAACACTCTACACTGACCAAGGAGAGATAGAATCTACAAGGCAGTTGCGGTGGGAACTGTAAAGCCTCTGCGCCTTAGCCTCACTGTCTGTGAAACAGATATGATAGTTATCTATCTTTAAAATCTCTGGTGACTACATGTAGAGGAATGTTTGTATTACTGAGCCTGAGCTGGTGATGTTTAAATGCAGGTAGAGTCACATTGCCTGCTTTCTCTGACAAGCCTAGTGAGATGCACACTAAGATGGACACCATGGCCTCACTGGACTCAGGAGAAACACTCCCAATGTGTTAATTAGGCTTTAATTCAAAATATTAGCATGTGCTACATTTTTAAAATTGGCAGTAACACTGCTTTCTATTCATGAATTCATGTCAAGTGTTGCTTTGTCAAGGCAGTGCAGTGTTTTGTTTACAGATCAATTTTCTCAAAAGCAGTAAAAAGTGTTTGACAAAATAAGAGAATGTTCTGGTTAAAGGTGGTAAACCTTTTCCAATATGTTGTTCATTGTATTTCTTTTGAAATTTTACTACATGAATTTCTGTGTTGACTCTAAAGTGTTGAAATCACTATTTGAAATGAAAATATGACTGATTTTTTATCTCTCCTGTTGTATTTGATTCTGCATTTAACATTTCTGAGTGATTACTTCAACAGTGTAAATCTTCCTAATAAAAATTTCATATGTTCTGTGATGTTTGGAGAGAAACTACCCTTGCAAGCAAGCAAAAGGCAAATGAAAGAATTCATGTCTTATTAAATGAAGTGAAAACTTTTTTTTTTAACCTTAAAAACATTTTTAGTTTTCATTAGTAATCGTTCAGTGTTTTTTTATTTAAAAGTAAATTAAAAGGTTTAGGAAAAATGAAATCATCACCTTTAAATACTCAAATAGCAGATCTCAATTCCCAGTTTACTTGTCATATGGAACAGAATGAAATCAGCACTGTGTTTAAAATTTCAGATTTAGATTTTTAAAAGGTGGATTTAGGAAGAAGTTCTGTACAGGTTTGAATTGTGTGTATATACATGCATATACACATAGTGATTTAGTTTACATACACATGTAAAAACCTATTCCTTATTTTTGCTTGCAATGACAGGCTCATGAATGACACAGGAATGAACTGCCCTATCTATAATTCAGTAGCATAATAAAATCATGCATGTAAAGTAATTTCCAGAGTAATCCTTTTCAAGTTTTTTGCCCAAAGCATTTTACAGTCAATGCACAGCTACAGCTTGTACTTCCTAAGATGTCATCATACTGTTTATATTGATTCAGAGATTGAATGGAATATGACCTAAACTACATGAGGGACCAGATGCTACAAAGAGTTCCATATATAATTTCTACTGCAGTCATATGTATTCAGATCTATTAGCTAGCTAGATCTGGATTTCAGAATCACGACTGTGGCTCTGATATTTAGACAAAATTCTAATTTAGTGGCTGAGCCATCACCTGGAGTAAGTCTTCAACTATTGTTCAATCTTGCATAGTGTTGACCACCAGAAATTATTTTTTGCAACTTTATAACATCTCTTACTTCTTCAAATACCTCAACAAATCACAATTTCAATTACATTTTCTCCGATTTTGAACTGAGAAATGAGATATTGCATCTTCAGTATATTTTGCACTAAAGAAAAGATTCTGAGTTAATATTTTGCTGTGTTGACTAAAGTAATCATCACATTTTTCAAACAGCAATACTAAAGCTTTGAAGTCTTTTAGTAGATCAACTTCTTTAATGAGAAAGATAAAGTTGCTCATGCTCAGAAACATCTTTTCCTTTGTTAAATAGTAATCAGCTATTTTCAATACTTCCATAATGTACCGGTGCCTTTAGTTACTGAGAGTTCTAAGACTGCAGTACAATTTATCTTTCAGACTGTTCAATTTATATAGCACATTCATTATTTGCATTTAAGATGAGGAGGAGAGATGATCACATAACTTACACCAAAAGCATCAAAATAATCATGCTTAAAATATATAACAAATCTTACCTTAATAGATAAATATTTCTAAGGGTTCAGCAGTACAGAATTCTAAAAGACAGAAATAGCATACACTCAAGAATTAATTAATCACTTTTTCCTTATAAAACTCTTTGAATTCTGTAGCTTACTTCAAATTTAGAGTAGCAATTGAGAGAAGCAATTAAAGAAATCTGTATGAAAAAACATTTCTACTATGCAAAAAACTATCTAACTATATTAAACCCTTCTTCCATCATGAGCTGTGCAACAAAACCACACTGATTTCAACTAAGGACCCAAAAACTATAAAGGTGAACACTGCCAACAACTTTGAGGAATACTGACAGTTTTGTAATTCAGAAGTCTTCACCTGTGTGAAGTTTTCCACTTGTGTTTCTCTTTCAGCATTGCAGCAATATACATACAGATGGATCAAATGAATGTTACCAATTGTTCAATACTAGTAGTTTCCTCCTAAAAGCTCCAATACCTTTTCCTATAGTCTAGCTATAGTATTTATGTATATTATGTATATTTATGTATATTTAGTCACAGCAAATGTTGATAAAAACAAACATCAAAAGCAAGTAACATTTGAAGAACGTCTCCTTTTTGCCTATATTTAGGTTTTGTTGTTTAAAGTACTCTGTGCATCGTAGGCCATCCATAGCCACCTTCAACTAGGAATCTTCTTCTGTTTCAGTGTTTAGCCCAGTATTTCTAAACAGTCCCCACTATCCCTCTGCCCTTAAATCAGAGAAAACACTGAAAGCCTGAAAAAACACCAGGTAGATGGTGGTTCCCTTCCTAGAAGGATTTTCTTTCTCTGGTAGGTTGTTTGTATTGCCTGTTCTGCTTACAACCAATGTGGTAATTACTCCAAAGAACAAAAAGTAGATTTTAACTTTTCTGAAGCATAAAGATACGAATATTTTTCCTGTACTAAGAAGTAGCATTGATTAAATGTATGTTAAATGATATTTATTGACTGCTGTGTTACAGAGCAGGCAATATCATTTAGTCTTATTTTCCCTTAAATGCTGAAGGCAGTGCTGAACAAATGGTAGAAATTAAACCAGTAGGGAACGTTATATTAAAAATTAGATTTTGGTGCTTAAAACTCTTGTCCTCAGTTTCTCCCATTTTGCCTTTTTCCTAATCAATTTCAGATGGCAAACACATTCTTTGAAGTCTTTTAAATGGCATGGTGATGAGTCTTTGCAGAAAATGGCTTAGGTAATCTAAATGTTGCCTTATATCTTGACAGATATATGCTTATTATAATTGCTTACTTTGTGTCCTGTTCATGGAAAGATTGTGAATCTCAGAAATAAAGTACTATGTAATGAATTAGCTCCAGTGATAACTACCCTTTTTATTGTACAGCAGAGTAAACAGCTATTAATTTAAAACACGTAAATTGGAAATCTGAAAACCATATCCCTCCCTGTAGTGGGATGTATTTCTACAGAACGTGATTACTTCCATAATTCTTGAATATATAAGAATTGCTGTGAAGCAGAACAGTCAGACATTCCCATTAAGTGGCATCAACTGCTACCTCATTAAAGGACGAAAGACACTGTGGCCATGGGAAGAATCTACAAGTTATTTCATTTCTAAATTAAAACCTGAAATAGTTTGAAGATAGTGAGAATAAAGATAAAGATTTGAAATCTTATTATTTCCTATGAAGAAATAGCATATTTAGCATATGTTTGCAATGGTTGAAAAATTATGACAAACCTCTGTATAGCTTAAAAACTGTTGCAAGTGGCCCCTGAAAAGTGAGCATGCTTTTAATTAAGGGTACTTTTTAGGAAAGGAAAGAAAGAAAACACCAAAGAAATTGAAACCTGATTCAGTATGTCATAGAAGGATATATGCATTGAAAGTTATTATGCATTTAAAGAGAAACTAATTTTTCAGTTCTTTAGGGTTATTCCAGAGTTTATGCCTTGGTTATCAGTAGCTACCAGTCAGTGTTTATGACATTAGATGCTATTTCGCTGAACACAGAGGAATATCAGGGAGCACAACTCTACAATTCCCTTTCTTAAACTGTCTTCAGAGCAGCTGTCCATTACTGGGATTCTGAGTTGCCCTCAGGAGACCTCTGGGGTGCTTCTTTCATTTAGCTGCTTTATGAATGAATTTTACGATCCTGATTTAGAAAGTCAGAATTCTGTGATGGGAAAGAAATGTGTCTCTTTTGTATACCAGGGTGTCTAACTTAGGCAGTTTGTGTATGATCCTGAAAGTCTTAATGTATAGAGTTCATTTTTTTAGAAAGGCAGAACAGTTGCAAAGATTTATTAAGTAAGACTTTTTTCCTTTGCAAAACTACACTTTTACAAAACTATTTTCCATATTACTGGTTAATATTTTTTTTTCTTTAAATTTATAGCTCAACACATAGTGTATACTAGTAAGACAAAATAAAGCAAAAGAAGTTATATAGCCCATGTATAGTGAAGAGAAAGTCACCTTTGTCAAATTTTACTATAGATTTTTGAATATCCTGAAAAAAATGATAATGCCATTTGATGAGACATTATGCGCATCAGGCAAGCTGTTTGAGCAGTCAGTTTTGTTAATGTAACTTGATGGCTTGGATTTACACACTGAAGGAGGAAGCTTCAGTCTTGGGCTAGCTGTGATGCCTCTCCTGTTTTTTCTTTTTTTACTCTACTCTTTTAGTATGCAGTGCCATGCATTAATTTAAATTCAGTATTTGGTGATGGCCAGAACATAACAGAGGTTCAGTGAAGCTCCTTAGCAGAGACTCCAGGATGCACATAGTCCCCTGGTAACTCCTTACTTTTCCAGTCCCAGGTCCTGACTGGGGGCTGTCCTGAAGATCTCTCCATCCCAGCTCATTGTGAAGGCCTGTGCAATTCCTGCCCTAAAGCTCTCTCCTTTCAAATTTACTGCAAGGATCTGAATTTTTTTTTTGTCCTCAGGCTCTATTCTTTCAGGCTGATCATCAGAGTTTGAATGAATGTTGCCTCTGGGTTGTCTCTTTTCAGTTGCAATTTCTGAACTGGATCTTTTGCTGCACTCAGATTTTCACGTTTCAGCTTCTATATTTGGGTTTAAAGACCCACTGGCTATAAAAGACTTTCCATTTTAATATTTTCTTGTGTCGTGCTTCAGTTAGATGTAGTTGCATTGCTCTTATTGATGATGCCCTTTTTACATTTCTCAATATTCACTGAGTTGCTTTACACAGGATTTTAGTATTATGTGCACTTCTACTTTTACTCTGTCATGCAGTATAGTGAGAATGTTCACTGATTTTTTATTTAAGAATTTTTTTAATCACTTGCAAGTTTTCTTGTATTTAAACATGAAAATTGTCATCAATTTATCTCAGTGATAAACTAGCGTAAAAGTGAATATGGACACATGCAGCCTTTTCAGGAGAATTTTTCGTCTGTTTGTTTTCCCTCAGAACTAATTTACATATCTGAATACTTGAAGCTCAAATTTCAAAGATATTTGTCTTTGTTCCCCTTAACAAAGACTTGCAATTTAGGTTCTTGAATTCAGGCATTTAACATCAGATGTTATTTAACTCAGACTCTGACACCTGTTACAAGAAGGTCACTGAAAATGTTGAATGAATTTCAGTGGGACAGGAGCTTCTGAGGGGCAGATTTATCAAGTCAGTAAAAATGTTAATAAGATTCTTAATTGATTAATAGAAATATTAACTCATCATGTGCATAACTGGTTTTTTTTCAAGCTGAAGTTCATTAGCTGTGAGGACTGCATGAATCAGGCTGCAAGCATGGTTCAGAGTATGAGTTTTGATTATTATTATTATTATTATTATTCAAGATAGTGTCTTGGTTTAAGGCAAATTTGGGAGGAAATTTCCAAATGGGGTTTCTCTAGAAAAGCAAATTCAAGCAGCCCCTGCCCCCACTGTTCCAGGAAAAGATTTCTTTGGAGAAAAGTGGAAAAAACTGTTTCTTTAACAAGCAAAGTATTCAGAAGCATAAAAAATGAATAATATTAAATGATAGAACTTTTTGCTGTTTTGAAGAGATGGCAAATTCGGAAGTTCTTGTTGTGAGCTGTAGCTCAGTCTCTTATCAGTCTCTCCAGCACTGGAATACAGCATCCCAGGCCCCAGTGAGTCACAGGTGCAAGCTTTTGGTGGATTTTTTTGATTTTCAGTCCAGAGCATGTGTGAACAGTTCCAAGAAAAAGAAAAACCACAGCCTGGGGAACTTCTCTGCCTCCGCTAGCTAAAAACTAACTAAAAAGCAAAGGAGAGCTCTGTCCTGCTGTCTGTTTGTGTTGCAGATAACACAGTCGAGGAGCAGGAATGCGGAGGAGTGAGTGCAGTTTCTGAAAACAAACTGTGCGCTTCTTTTTCTCTCCCCTTCTCTCTCGGAACTTATCTTAAAGGTGCAGAACTTAATATCCAGCATAAACGGAACAGACAATTGGGAATACAAGCATCATATAGTCACCCCAAGACAGATGGATAAATCCGTATTGTGTGTGCCAAACACAAAAGCTGGTTTTTACTTTCTTTTTCAGTTCAGTTGTTGCTTTTTTTTTTAATCCAGTGATAACTTCCTACAGGAGGCAACCTCTAGGGTGTGCTTAGCCATCTCCAGAGCACATTTCATTCCATTTCCCTCTACATGTTTGACATAGTTAAAAACCAAACTCTTTCAATCTAGAACTCTATTCACATCGACCTTACAATACCAGAAGCGTTGTTCCTTATGGGTTTATGATCAGTTGCAACAGCCCTCTGGGGTAATAATGATTGATTGGAGTCTGTTGCTTTTATTTCCCTTTATTGTAATAACTTTGTCGTATTTCATTGAAGTAAGGAAAAGACAGGATTTTAACTTCTTGATCTGTTAAAAAAAATAAATAATAAACCTAGACTTGCTAAATTTATTATTTATATTTGTTAAATTTTACTGTAGGTAGTTTAAAAGGGTCATGGGTTGTGGGCATTTAAGAACCTAAGAGTTTTGACAAATAAGTAGCTCCCAGACAGTAAGTAGTTATTATACATGATGTGTTTCACAGCAGGTTTCCATGGAAATATGATTTGTATTGCTCATTAAAAGTTCAGTGTCATTGCTCTTTTTTCAAGGTAAGCTACATCACATTACCTCACATATTGTATGAGATGCTGTAGGAGAGGAAAGACACTTGCAAAATAGCATTGAGTAGCTGAAATGCAGTTATTTATTACCTTACAATAATCTGCAAGAGTATCTTTTAATTCTTGAAAATGGAATTTTGACTCCAAGTCATGTATGTGTAGAAGGAAATCCCAATGTCTTGTTTATCCCCATTTTCAACAGAAGTGAATGGTGCAAAACTATGGAGGAAAAAAGCCAACAAACTTGAAGTATTCCTAAAATAAATAAATAAAGTAGGGGATTTTGCTGATATATATTAAGCATGTGATGTGATTTTCCTGACTGAGTACTCAGCAAAATGCAAAGTTATTTTTCCAAAAATATGTTCTGTGAGACATCTTGTGCAAAGAGGTTGCATGAATCACTTCCTAATTAAAGTTAAGACCTCTTTTATAAAATTATTAATTCCATATAGAAGAGCTAACTAGTGTGCCTTCAGCAGCATAGTATCACCAGTATATGAAATGATGAATGTTAAAAGATTTTTTCTATTTGTTTTGTTGGTAAGCTAATATTACAAAAAATGTTTGAAAAAGGAGTGTGTCTGAAATGCTAATAGGGCTCTGAAAATTCTACTTGGTCTTGTTCAGGATTTGGGATTTGAGAATTCAGTGTGTCTAACTTTTATTCCTTTTTTTCCCACATTTTTTTCAGACAAAAAAGTTTGTTAGCTTTATGTATGTTGGACTATGCTGTGTCTTTATGGACCTCTCTTTTTGATATTCTTAAAAAATACCTAAATAACTGATACCTCCAGGCTTTGACCTCTCATTAAAACCTCAGACCATTGTGCTTGTTTGTCATATTTTCTGTTCCACAGGTGATTTTTTTCCTAATGACCTCTAGTATGTCTTTTTATCCAACCTTTTGAAATTCAAATACCTTCTTTTATTTACCTTCAGTCACTGCTAATAAAAAAAATACTATTTCAAAATGTTCTCTTGGACTCATTATAAATTTTGAGCATCTGGTATGGATTATCATGGAGTTTCTGTTTATCTATTTGGCATAATTTAAGAATGACATTGTCCAAATTAATACATCTATGAAAAAAGCCATGTGCCACTTTGTCTTCCTTCCCCCTCCAAATGGAGCCAAAAAAGGCACAGATTACAGGTTGAGATAAAAAAAAAATTACTGGAAACAGCAATAAGGTAAGCAAACAAAGAGTAAACAGCAACAATATTAATAATAAAGTGTATAAGAAAAAGAAACTATGTACACAGAAAGCCCCTGACAATAAACTAATACCACACCACTCCATCTGCCAGATTTTATCAATTGGAAGGAACCCCGTCTCCTCAGAAGAGAGAGTCCCTTTCTACTACCACCCCTGGCAATGACATGAGGTGGTATAGAATAACAGCCAGGCCCTGGACATTCCCCCACCTGGCTACTGCAGAAAACTTAACCCTGTCCTGGCTGGAACCTGGACACTGTCAGAGAACAGATACAGTGGACCAAGCTACTCTGACATAATATACATTTATTTACAAACAAGATCAGACTTTATTTTACTTGTCCCTATTATACTAAGGACAACAGATTAAAAATTAAGTCACTTTCTCAAGATAAGTACTTCCTTGTGTTACAGTGTAACTGTCTCATTTTGTGGGCAGGTCTTTTTGGATGAAAACCAACACAATTCTACTGAAGACAATTAAAATAAATTTTGCTAACAGTTAGTCAGCAAAATTTTCTACATCTCCCTTTCTTTAATTAATAAGAAAAAGCAGTTGGACAAAGGCACTAATGAAGAAATTTATCATAGAATATACACAAAATCTGAGTAATCAAATACAAAAATTTGAAAATACTTTTGTTAATGTCCCTTATTACTGGTAAATCTACTGCTAAAATTTGTTCATATGGCTGCGGAGAACTTACATATACTCTGTATGGAAGCAATATATGCAACTTTTGACACACCAGATTATAATTAAATCATGCAATTCTTTTTATATATATATATATATAGTCATAGCTACAAAAGTAATTTAATCTTTAATATTTTATTGCTATTTAGATACAGTGTATTTAAGGGTAATGGTATGAAATTCAATGTGTGGAGAAAAAAGGTGATAATATGTTCTGGTTTGAGAAGCAAGA
>WBNO01033383.1:6548-22392 GCA_013400575.1 Peucedramus taeniatus
AAAAAAAAAAAAAAAAAAAAATAAAAAAAAAAAAGCTTTCAAACACAAAAAGGTCCAACTTTCTTATCTTGCTCTCTGCAGGGCTATCTTAATGGCTGCAGTACTGCCTTATCACCACTCATTAACAAGAGTGTACTTGGACAAGCTAAGTCTTGTGAGCAGCTTAGAAAGCAAGATGGAAACAAAGTAATCGCACAACCAAATCAGGCCTGGGCAGAGCCTTCATTTGGCCTCCATTCCCTTTCTTAAAAGAATAGAGAAGTGAAATATCACTTCAAGCACAAGCCAGCAGTGCACAACTAAACACCAGAACTTTCTATTCCCAAGTCACTCACCTGAAAAAAAAAGAGACTTCCAAAGAATGAAGATTTACAGATTTCTAAACGGTGATTACACTGAGCTTGCCATTATTAGTCATATTTGCCCTCTTTGAGTTCAATATTTTGTTTAATACCATTTTATGTGAACTGTATTTGAAGCATGACACAAATTGCAGTAACCACTCAGTGAAAAGCTTAAGAATTCTGGGAATTACTACATCACCACATGCTTTAAAATTTATACAGTCAATGATATCTTTAGAGCTACAATGGGAAAGTCAACATTTACCTTTAAGTATGACAGAAGAACAAATGTAACTATTTTCATGTAACTATTTACTATTACCTGGTTTGTGCATAAACACAGGAGAGCTCTAACAGCTTATATGGGCAAAAGGCCCTCTGATACCTAGCTAAATCCATCCCTCATCCACCTCTAGAGCAGCCAGGCTCACTAAAAAATGCTCACAAACAAGTTCCCACAAGCACCTGTCCTGCAACCCAAGGAAAGTGAATCAAAACTAACATTCCCTTCTTAAATGCTACTGTGAGTTTGGTTACATTAGCCCTGCTGGTTTTCAGTCCCTCAGTTCTTGTACAGCACACAGAAAATTCACTCTGTTTCACAAATGGTGAATTTATAGTCACCCCAGCCAGCAGGATTTCACAGCCTCCTGAATCTCAGTGTCAGCTAAATGATTCATGGATTGCCTATAGGAGGTGTCTACCTTCGACATTTACATAGCTTGTTCTACAACAAAAGGTGCCAAAAATCTTATCAAAAGAGCTGTAGCTGCACATCATTTACTGATAATGTCAACAGAAGCATCAGACCCTTTTGTTGAGGAAGCTACCAGGACTACAAGTACCTGTTCAGAGAGCTAATTCCTCCAGCCAAGATCAGCTGAAACACACATGTTGTAATTATCAATTCTCCTCAATGTTTTGGCGTCTCTTTAAAAGTTTTTCTTTAAAGCAAAATCTTTAGACCTTCATTATTCATCTCAAGAGAATACAGTTTTAAAAAGGTGGAAAAATATAATGACTGCAGAAAAGAAAAAAGACACAAAATTGATTCCTGTGGAAAAACAGAGGCAAATTCTTGACAGTCTTCTTCCCCTTACAGTGAAGACAAAAAAATTCAGTTTTTAAAAGGTCAGAAACAGTCAGTCATAGACCCCACTTCATGAGACACTAGAAAAAAGCAGAGGTCTAGAAGAATCCTAGTATGTTCATGAACAAGGGTGTTAATTTCTCACATACTCCACCATGGACTTCTGAAGAGCATCCACATAGTTACAAAGTGATTTCTCTGAAAACCAGACCAGTTTGGCAAGTATCACTTCTCACTGCGCCGCACTCCACCACAGTACATGGGAATTGTACAAAGCAGAAGAAAAGGAACTGCAGAGCTGGTGGCTTGTAAGCACAATTTTTGAACTGTTGAAAGCATCCTCAATTGTGACACAGAAAATATCATCCCTAATGAACACTTGTACTACGCAATATTGTAGCAAATTAACCCTTTGTGGAACAAAAGTTTCTACAAATCTTTTCTGCCCTGGTATCCACACAAGGATAACTCCCCTGTGGTTAAATGCTACAGTATCATGTCAGAGCATTGCACTAGTAAACAAAAGGTGCTGACAGTAGCAAAATGTTCCGTGGTTTTCAGCAACTTTACTGCTAGCACTGGACAAGTCACTGTATCTGCACTTTTCCAGGACTTGCCTTTCCACACCTGCAGCTCCTAGGACTTCAGGTGCAAACTTGTTAACATTTGACCTGAAAGTCCCAAAAGGAATTATTGAGTTTGTCCGAATTGCTTCCTCACCTTCCCCTAACAGACATCTTAACTCTTTCTGGTGTAACACTATGCATTAACCTTTAAAGGGCCTTCTTTTCCAATGCAGGTGCTTCATTAACCATCATACACATCTAAAACCACTGATCTATCGTTGTGCCTTTTCACAGTCACAACTCTAAACAACCATCACAGGCAGGTTAGTCCATAGCTAAGTATTTTGAGACTGTATCAGACAATTCAGCTGTCCACAGAGCATGACATGTGCTGCCAGCTGTTGACACGTCTCTGGGGAAGCTCCTTTCTTCTCTTCTGCATAGTGTATTTACAGCTACACCACCCAACAAAGACCAAAGATGATCTGAAAGGGAACATTATAAGAGGATTCTTTTAACAGGGAAGCAACTTAACATGGATAATATGGATACTGAGTCCTCACACTTTCAATAATAATTAACTTTTCATAAGGGATAAGCTTTTTCAATTACAAAACACCTGGGGCATACTATACACCAGTTTCCTGCTTTCACACAATTATTTCAGCTTGTTCTCTTGAACAGGGTAATGAAGCTAATAAAACTTAGCTATGCCTAAACTATTTCAGCCTCTACATTTTGTACTCACCCAAAAGACAATGTTGTAGCTGAAGAGCAAGTATTTGTACCAACAGCTGACTTCTGCATTAGAATATCTGTAATAGTGCATCTTCTATGGCACAGCGTCTGCACAGAAGAGAAAGAATGACAGGATTAGGTAAAGAGATCACGAATAAAGGGTTTTTTTCCCAGGTCTCTCTTGCTCTGCTGAGAATAAGAGTACAGTAATCCGTACCATATGCCATCAAAAGGTACTTTCAAAGTCAGCTCAAACTTCCACTGACCCTACACTTCCTTTCAGTATCTGTTGCTTAATAATCTTATCTTTAAGCACCCTGATGTTTTAACAGGGCAGGCACACCCACAATGGGAACTGACTATACAGTTGGCCTACCAAGGTCTACATCAGCAAGTTGACCCTCATCTGCCTTCTTACTCTTTCAAAACCATTTTACTTCTGCAAACGGCTGCTTGGACTTATCCCCAAACCCTGTGGATTGTACATCCAGCAATGCAGCTAGCAGGATATCCAGAGTGGTTACCTGGAATCTCTCAGTGTCTCTGGATTGCTAAATACAAAAGGAAGCTGTACCCAGCTCTTCCATATTTGTGTGTTCCTTTATCAGATCATCTCCTGTAAGAGGTTTTATTCTCAAGAACCAAAGTCCCACTGTTTAAAACTCATCTGCTCTGTGGAGTTTGCTTTGCTTCCTTGCAAACTATAGAGATAAGGTTCAACCACAACTCTTGCTCAATTACTTCAGACAACTACGGCTTTCAGAATATCCTAACTAAACCACCTCTGCAGAAATGCCATGCATAAGAAAAACAGAGAACAAGCTGTAAATTCAGAGCAGGAGTAAGCACTTGCACAGCCCTCGCATTCTGGACAGCTGAGTGCTGCCCAAGACAGATGAGTAGCACTTCAATCCTCCACTTCCTTGAGGTAAATGTCAGTGGAAGGTTTGTAAAGGCAAGGAAACAAGAATGCAGAATTTTCAAACACCTCCTAACTAAGAAAATGTACTGTGCCACCCTGTCTGTCCAGTCACAGAAAGTGTGTAAAAACCAAGCCTATCCAGTAAAGTCTGAAATCCAGACCATAGAATGTACAAGCGAACTGCACCACATCAACAGCTATGAAAAGGTAAACTAGGTTTTTTGTGGTTGGTTGTTTTTGGATTTTTTTTCCTTAGAAAGGAATCTGCTCCTGAGTACAAAAAACACTCCCACTTACAGAAGAAACAGAAATTGGCCTTGAGAATCCCATCCAAAACAGACTAGAATGTGAATTAATACTTGAGCTTGGTATTTCTAGAGTTCAGAGTTGATTTCCATCTAATTTTAACCAAACACTAAAAACAAGTTTTCTTCCTTCACCTTATAACTTCTAATATGCACAGTTCATTTATAGCAAAAAAAATTTTCACTTTTGTTAAAGCAAAGGAAATTGTACTTCATGGCAGTATAGGCAGTGGCTGGAAAGGACCTTCCTACATGTGGCCAGCTGTACCACATAAAATGAGTTTTGTAATTTAGTTACTGACTTTTGCAACCCATCCAATGTTACAGACAAAATTTAGGAACCTTTACAACTGTTATGAATCATAGCAAAGAACTTTTGCTTAAACACCATTCTCTTGCTTGTCTAAGTCCACAACTGAGTGAATATAAGAAAAGGAACAAAGTTTTGTTTTCCCAACTTAATTTCAGTTTCTAGTTCCAAATGGCAATTTATTATCAACAATTAATATGCATACATTTGTCCAAGTCAGTCAGTCTGATGTGCCTGGGCAAGAGAGGAAAGAGAGGGTACAAGAACAGAATCCCACTAATCTGAGCAGGGTGCAAGACTCATTTCCATGAGTGTAATCCCATTTTACAGCAATGCACTGGCTGCCAGTGCAAATATATTCTCCAGATGCAAACACACTGAGGCCTCCATCACTGTTGTACCTCCTCCTTTTGAAAACCAGGAACCTGGTAAAAGACAGGAGCTGCAACTGCAAAATGCACATAAGGAGCATTGCTCTTGGTGCTGCTACATCTACAAGAGAAGGCAGCAGGGTGCAGTTAGCTAGCACATCATTAAATTTCACAGAAATGAGGTTCTTCTGCTAGACAAAGGCTTAAAACATAACCTGAGGCAAAAAAGCAAGCACATCATTTCACAACCTAAAGTACAAACATCAACTGAAGACTTTTTTGTTAGGTTACCCTCCCTGGCATTGGACTTGTATTCAGCTGTTCAGCCCCAGCTTCACTGAAACTATTCACAGGAATAAGAGGATTAAAAGTATCCTTATTGATAAGCACTACTCCCCACCTACCTCACGGTTTTCACAACCAGCTTGCAAGACATTTCTCCACGTTTCAAACAACTGCTAAGATGCCCCACTCAATACCAATCACAGTATTTTAGCAGAATGAAAAAGTAAAATACTTTTTTCAACCTACACACTTCTAAATGCTCAGAAATGATGGGGATGTGTGTATTACCAGTACCAGAAAGAAGCTGTCCTGTAACAGCACACAGCTCCCCAGACAGATATTAGCTTCCAAAACACCTGCCTATCTTCACAGCTGATCTGGCTTGCTCTGTGCTTACCTTCATCAGAATTCTTTTGATGGGTCTTGACAGACCACTGAACACAGTATGGCTGGTATGGGAGTAGCATAATAAATTTGAAGTGCAGGAATGTGATTTTTTTTTTCCCCCAACACTACAAACAAATGAAGCACTCCACTTAAGACTACACAGCCACCTTCCCCGTGTTTATACAAAAAGCAGTCATGTTTCCTAACACAGAAGGCATCTGTTACCAGTTCAGAAATCTGCTTGTCAGTAATTCACTTAGTTCAAGCACAGGCTGCACAGCTATGATTAGGCAATACTAAAAAACATTTGGAAGATTAAAGCAGTATGTGGGCAGCACAGACTAATAACATTCTCTACTGTGTTTCAGACAAAGCAAGTCACATTGTGTCAGCTGACAGTTATCACCCACTCACAGCAACAGGAATTTCTAAAAATTAAATACAGAGCTGCTTTGGTAGAATATAATTTTGCCTCGGTGTTTACAGCTTTAGTGAGAGGGAAAAAATGTAGTCATTCATTGAGAGCATACTGCCATTTCCAAAGCTTTGACACCCATGATTCCACTCTTACCTTCAAAATGCTACAGCAGTGATATTCCTAACGTATATTCCTAACTCTCATAAAACAGATAATGTGATCTATTAACTAATCTAATGTAGATATGCAGAGAAATCCTCATGGATAAGATGTTAAATCTAGAACAACTGAAACAAAGTAAGTTTCCAGATTTAGGTCCAAAAATTCTTTCAATCCTCCAGAGACGTTTACTTTACAAGGCAAACCTAAGTCACACTGAAGTTCCAAGTTCAGCCAATACTTCCACTATATAGGGAGTCCTAATCCTCTTTGCTCGCCCCTCATAAAATACACAACCAATAATCAACCTACTCAGTGGAGCAAACAGCCAACCACTAGCAAATCTTCAGATCAATCCTGTAATCTTGTACCACACAGTAAGAAGTAAACAGTTTTAAGCCTTCCAATGTACCTTGCCAGAGCATGTACAAATGCCAGCGTGCGGGCAGTCAGGAGGTGGCAGGAGAAGAAGGATGGAAAAGCACAAGAGTGGTAGCTTGAGTGTGCCCATGGAAACACAGCACCCCTCTAGTGCCAGCCTATACCAGCAGCACACCTGAGCCCAAAACACACTCAAAGATGAAGATGGGGGAACAGGGGCACAACTGAGGCAAGAGGAAAAAAAAGGTCATTTGCCAAGCTGTTGGCTTCTCCACCACTGTTCATCAATACAAAGCATCAAATCTATGTGAAGCTGGTGAAGCAAATGGACAAAAAAAGAATATGCTGGGGAGCAAGAATTTTTAAAGTACAGCAAGAGGTGTACTTTGGTCTATGACTTGTTTTGATACAACTCAGTTCCATTCCATCAAGACCAACTACATATTCAAAAAGCATCAGTTCATTCAAGATATGGTGCCATTAAAAACAATTGTCATTCTTTAAGGTGCTCAATCATTAGGGGGTTTTGTGAAGGTAAAAGGCAGCCTAATCCCTGACCAGGAAAAATTCAGAGATATTCTTAGGACCTTCTAAAAACAGAACAACTAAGAGGCACCTATAGATTGCTCTTTCCACATCCTAGAGAGAAGCTGACCACCAGAGGGGTCCCTAGTGTTCAGAACAGTATCTGGGTGCCAGCCAACAAATCTTCATGTGAAGGGGTTGAGCTGGTACAGCAAAAAAGCAAGATAAACTGACAAGATAGGATGCTCTTACAGGCTAATCTGCTCCTGGAAACAGACAGCAATCCTACTGATGACTCAGGAACTCCAAGCAAGCATGTGTCATTTTGCAATTTTGTCTCCAAGGAACTCAGACTAGGGCCTCAAAAAGAACAGACAAGCTTCTCTTAAGGAACACAAGTATAGTTTATTTAGTTCTGCTGCAGTTCAGATGAGCAGAGAAATACTTGCTCATTCTTAGAAGAAACCTGAGGATAAATCAAAAAAAGGGTAATTTTTTAACCTGAAAGACTTATGATGCAAGACAAGTATCATTAATAAGTTATCTGTATTTCACGAGAAAAATAATGGCAAGTAACAAATCTCAGAACTCAATGGAAATCATGGCCAAAGCCAGACAGAATTCTTAAGACATCATCTTCTGGGACCCTTATTTTATACTGTGCTGAAGACTCAAAGACCTCAAAGAATATTTCAAGCAGAAGTCACTCCACTGTAAGCATTAAAAAACAATCCCTCAGAGAAGAACAAACCCCAGCCTATTGGGAAGGGTTTCATGTTTCAGTGACCAGGGTTTATTCTATTACTGCATCACAGACTACAATTTAGGAAAACTTGTCAGAAACACACACCAGTGTTTCCAAACCCCAAACAAGGAAGCAGTAATTCAAAAGAGCCTCATTACAGGTCTCTATACCTCACACTCATTATGCTGCACTTTTGACCAAGCCACTACCTCTATGTGGGTGAGCTGCATCCAAAACATCATTTAAGTGCTCAGAACTCAGAGTTAACATTCACAAAGTGGACACTCCACGTTTTTGGGAATGAGCTACATGGTCATCAAGAACCTCTTCTGAACTACCCACTTGACTAACATCACCAATCCTTTGGCATAAAGGCTACACTGCACAACTGTAATTCAAGGAGCAATTCAAGCTATGATTCATGGAATATTTTCAGCTCCATTTGATTTCTTAAACTAACAGAACTACACTAAAGACTTGTAAAAGGCAAGCAGAATTCAGTACTGCTCCCACAGCAATTCAAAAGCTGCAACAGGACAACAGCAGTTCTACCAAATTCACTTTTCACTGTTCTTCATACAGAAGCTACAAAAGATGCAGTTGGCTGGCCTTGCTTCCATGTGAACTATTTATTCCTACTCAGCAAAAAAAAGCTACTACTAATATTAAAAAAAAAAAACAACTGCAAAACAGAAGAAGGTCCAAATAGACCATATTTTCATTTATAAAAACCAGTCAGAACGCCAGTCAATGACACTGTCATTATACACAATAAGTTTGAATTTACATAGTCAATGACACAGTCATGCTTTCCTTTTACTTCTCAGCAAGTTCAAGTATTGGGAAACACATAGAAGCCAGCTAGTCATTCTTAGCAGGAATTTATCCACCCCAGGGTGCAAAACCTGTCAGAACAAGTAAGCAGAATAATCTCAGCTGACCCAAACTTCTCACTTGCTTTCTACTACCTCTCATGAGAGCAGATCCACACCAACTCTCTGTAACATCAACAGCTGCAATGCAAAAGTCAAAGCCTTAATTTAAAAGAACCATGAAAACTGATTTTTTTTTCCCCTTCTAACAAAAAGTTTTGGAAGACTTACAAAGCAAATATCTTATCTGAGTAACCAGAACTTCCAGTTTGGGGAATACTTTTACTTCTGTTTAGTAATCCAACAGCAACAGAACCTATTTCATACACTTTGTCTGCTTCCTCTCATACCTTCACACAGACCAAAAGGTTTCAAGAACAGAAAGGGTCCTTCCATTTGCTACACCACTTCATATCATAAAAAAAAAGACAGGAAGCCACCACCTTTCTTTGCTGACAAATACACTCTTTCTTCAGAGAATATCCTAAACTTTTACACATATTGTGACTTTTCTCCCTTCCAGGAACGCCACTTGTTCAGTCTCCAGTTATATTTTAGTCTAAAAGAATATACCTTCATTTTTTCTTTTCATAAGAAAAAACCCCAGGAGACTGATTATAGCAATATACAACAAAGAAGTGATGAGCATATAATTTGCTTTGGGTTTTGTGGCTTGTTTCCTTAAAAATGTTCCTTGCTTTGGATATAATGTGCAGTCTGTCTACATCCACACCATATTTCTTAGCCTTCACACTGAATATTCCTATATATGAATTTATATATAAAAACATATATATTACATATAATAAAATAGATTTATTTATTTTAACAGTTTAAATCAGATCAAGGTATTTCTTAATTAAAAAAAAATTAAATTCCACAGTTGAACTATGATCTCCAGTAACGAGCACGCTAAGTAATGACTGCAATATCTGGATAATACAAGCCACATTCACCTCTTGTTCTGTTTAAACAATGCTGACTCCATGTCATGGAAACAAGATGTGGAGCTCAATCCACAAAATCTCTTTTTTTTTCCTCCCCTCCCACCCCAATTACCAGGGCCTATGCTTTCAACACCAGAGCAACACTCATTTCAAACGAGGCACCAGGGATCGCTACTTTTTGGGGAAAGGCATGGGGGGTTAGGGGACGATGCTCTCAAAGCTTTCTTTTGCAGCCTTCCACCTCCAGCAGCTGCATTCAAAACACAACCAGGACAGCCTCATTTTACTTGCCAAGGACGACAATCACCAGCTTCCAAGCCACAAGAGAAAATGGCTCTTTGTGGCCACGTAGACAGCTCAACCACCATGTAATTCATCTCTTTACCTCCTTTCTGGTAAAGAAACACACTCGTGAAACTTGCAAAACCCAACTAGAGGATAAACCTTTAAGGCAGCACTGGAAAATCTTAAAGATGTGACAAAACAGCCTTCACCAACGTCTCACAATCCTAGCCACTGCCAGCTCTTCAGCAGAATCAATGTCTCAGCCCAAACACACAGGAACAATTAATGCCTCAGGAGTTATACCAAGCAGGTTTGCAGAGCACCCTGCACATGCTACCACACCACAGGGAAAAGATTAAAAAGACAAAAACCAATGCTGCTTCAGGACAAGCCCATGCCTGAACAGCTTCAGCCCTTCCCCCAAGAGCCAGTGCTCTGGCAGGTCGTGAGAAAGCCTCGACTGTCTCGCCCAAAGTCTCTGTATCCGCCCCTGGGGAAGGAGGAAAAACAGGCTTTCCACCTCTCAAGATGATGCCAAGAACAACACTGTGCCATTTAGAGATCAGGGCAACAAAGGCTGAGAAAGGACGCAGTCAGTGCTCCTTCCAACACAGACCTCAGTCTCTGCAACAGCTAATTACAAACACGCCAGCAGAATTAGAAGGTGCAGAGCTTAGACACCAACACTTCCTAACCTGTGCCTTCAGTAAAACAAGAAGAGATGTGCTCACGTTTTCCATCTCCTGAGGGAAAAAATGTGACAACACAGGAAACTGCCACCTGAATGGGGCAACAGTAGAGTGTGACTGGCTACTCAGGCAGCACAGCTCAGATAAAACATCACCACAGAGCTGAACTACACCTTCCCTTCTCACTTGCCCCAGCTGGACAGGCTCTCCCAGTTGAACACTCTCCTGTTTTCCTCTTGGTCAAAACATCCTTTGCAAGCTCAGCATGGTGGACACTTAGCAAAGAAAGCTGCCTTGTTGTCTTCCAAGAGTCATCTCACCAACTGCTTTCCAAGAGTCATCTCGCTAATTGCCTGCCATTAGTTTCAAGTCAGACAACTTTTTGGATGAGCCTTCTTGCTCCACAGGCTTGCCACGCAGCCAAACTCAAGTAACTTAGTACTCAGGGCAGGGTAGAAAGCTTTGCTGGTTTTACCCTTTATTAGATACAGCTATATCATTGCAGGCATATTTCACCCCCATTAAGTCCCTCCCTGGGCACCATCTAATAACAAACAGCTGAGGGAAAAGCAATATGCACCCAAAGAATCAGCTCCATATCCGGGCAGCCAGAAGGCTGCTGTCACATAAAGACCTCTAAGGCGTCTCTCCTCAGATCCAAGTTACTTGAGGCTATTCCCTTTGTTTTCTGTTCCAGAAGCTTCTAGATGTCAGTGAACATATTTCAGTGCCCATTTTATGCCCCAAAGCAAGAATATACAACTTGCCAAGCTGAACAAATGAGGTTTTAAAAAATTTTAAAATTCACAGCATTCAGCTGCCTCCAAACACTCTGCTTCATTCTGTAGCTGCAAGGGCAGCAACTCAAACACCTGACTTTGTTACCTTCAAGTCCATCAATTATTTAGAGAAAGCTCCTTTCCAGAGAGATTCAAGTATTAATTATTTAGTCTTTGAGCAGGAAACAAAAACTCTTAAAAGAGGAAAAGAAATTTCTGGAAAGGGCTGTTGGGCCACATGCACATACTTAGGGTTGTACACAAGCAACCTGCCTGAAACAGAATGAGAATTCCAAAATAAAACAACCCCTAAAGCCAAAAGCTCACATGCACACACAAGCTCATCATTGGCCAGAGCCAATTAGCATCAAAGAGCTCCAACTACATCAGGGGGTTTCAGGACAGCTCTTCCCATGGAAGACCTTTATCACTTTGGTATAAATGCCTGTTCTCTAGCCCGGGAGCATAAAACATAGAGAAGCTCTTTTCTAATACCACAGAAGCTCTTTTACAATACCAAGACAACATTCAGCAATGCTTACTACAAAGATCAAGGGGAAGCAGAGCCCTGTGTTTATTACACCCTTGCCTTCCCCACTCAGGTTCAGATTAAGGATGGAGACATCCCTAAGATTTTCAGCTTTTGCACAACTTCTAAAGACAATGACACAGAAAGAGCTCTCCAAAGAAGGACAGATAAAGCATTCACCTTAGATAAGAGCAGAAATTCTTCCACTCACATGTATCATACATAAGCTGTGGTACAATAAAAAGGGCAAAACACTTTGCTTGGTTCCCAAAGAGTTGAAGAAAGACAGGAAACACTGAAGCAAAACAAGTGCTGATTCCTTCGCCCTGCCAAACAGGGGCTGAGGCACACTTTGGACCAGAAAAAAAAAAAACTATTTTTAAACCCAGTTAAGAGCCCTGAGTTTGGATATAGTTCCTATTGTGGCCAGCATATTTTATTTTCATTTGTTAAAGGTTTTCTGCACAAGTCATAACAGGATTCACATGTGAATAATCAAGCAGAGTGGTTCTTCTATCTGAGGGCTTCAGTTCCAAGATTTATGTCAGATTGGTCAACAAGTCTAGCAAAAGCCTGGCCATTCAAGGCAGTTGTTTCAACTGCAAACATCACAATCTCTTATGCAGTCAACTTGTAAGGAACACCACTTTTGCAGGTGATCCTCAACATCTGCACTTTGATATTACCCCCACCTGTGCCACTCCCAAAATAGGAGAATTTGCCCAACAAGGATTTTCAGTTGACTGACCATCTGAAAGCAGATTTTACCCAGAATAAAGTTGTTTTACAACACAAAAAAGTGCAAATATGACATTCAGCCATAGTCAAGTAGTTAAATTGTGCATTTAAAATTAAGTCATCAGACCTTAGACATTTCAGCCCCTCCCCTTCTCATGAGATTGCTGAATCAAAATTCAGATTCCTGTATTCTTGGGAAGATACAAACTGTTACTCCTCAAAACCCACACATATCTCACCTTGATAAGATTAATCTATCTCTGACATTGTTCTTAACCTTCATGAGATACTTATGTCTGAACATGAGCAAAAGAACCAAAGAGAAGGATCCTGCTCCTGTCCAAACTGTGCCAGGGGCTGAAGGCAGCATCAGTAGCTTCACCAACAAGCAGAGCTTTGGAAGAGCCAGAGACTTTAGGACTGGGCAACACCAGAGAGGAAGACACATGACCATCCTTTGGATCTACAATATAACCTCTGCATCTGGAAATAACTTCTGCTTAATTCCCTTTTAGAAACAGCCTGCACCATTTACTGTTTGAGGGTCTAATTTACTTCACCTGAGCTACTTCAGCTTGAAGCAAAATGCAAACCACAACTTGTTCATGGATTTTGTGAACTGCAGCTCTCTTAGCCTTAGAAATGTACCACAGGTGGCAAAGTATGAAAGTCTGTTCTACCAAAAAACAGGAAGTTTTGACACAGGAAGCCACAATGCAAAGCAACATGGCAAAAAGAGCTCACAAGTAAAGAGTGTCCGAAATCCACAGATTTTTCCATACCCCACCCATGTGAAACATTTGTAAAAGCAAAAAAATAAAGGGAGGATCTGTGGAACAGTTTTGACAATCACTCTGTGAACTCCATTTCCCTTCACATACATCCCAATGAGAATTCTGAACTAACACAGGGAGATCAAAACAAGAGTTGAATTTATTCACACTTACTGGTGCTCAAACTGTGCCACACCTAATCCACAATGAGAAACTTGACAGACTATGAGAATCAATTGTAGCAGTTTGTCAGCACAAAAATTCCTCTTTTTTTCAAACACCCATTCACAGCACACTAGTAGCCAGCCACTAAAGCTTCACAAACTAAGAATACCCTCTAAAAATATCAGAGGTCAGCCTCAAAACAAAGTAATCCAATATTTCTCAGTTATTTATTAGAAGCATACAACAAACTCATTCATCATCCAGATATAACCAAATTCATACGACACCATGTCAACAATTTTCTTGCTACACCCAGGAACAAAAAGTTATGCCTTCAATACCAAGGAAAGCACCCCAATTAAACAGCATCTTAGGGCTCAGAGCAAGGGCTTTTTACGGTCCTTTCAGTAAGTATTACAAGGCCTAACACTAATAAAAGGCAGCCCAGAACACACCGCCCTTGCAGTCCTGTTAGGTATGTTACCCAATTGAATGGGCACTGCTCCTAGCAAAAGATCTCACTTTTTCCTTCTTTTCTGCCACCCCCCTGCTCCCCACAAGGAGGCAGGAAGGACAGGAAAGAGGCTTTAAACAGGAAACAGTTAGTTTAGTTAGTCTACAATGCACTAAATGTCAGAAAAAGCCTGTGCCCAGAAACAAGAACAAGACTTCAGTGAGTTTTCTTCTGATTTGGGGACTGGAGATAATGCTACAACACAAAGGAAGCCACAAAGGAAGATAACTGGATTGACTTACACTAAAAAAACCAAACCAAAACAGAACACACAGAGCACACACCACCCAGAAAATCAGCTTTCCATGACTGCGATTTAGACCCAGACTGCACCTTCAGCAAATGTACCTAGGAAGAAGACCAACAAACATAAAACAAAATGCTAACTGTGTAAATTACTTGTTTTTACTTGTAACTTACATCATTTTTTCAATATAAACGCACTTCCAAACCTTTGGAAAGCTATTTCTAAAAATTCCTGTTTCAGTGGCATTACAGTTTCGAACAAGACAACAGGACAGGCAATAACACTATATTCCATCCTCCAAGAGCAGAGCTAAAAGGATATAGATCACACCCCAAAAGTACTTTCTTCTGGTGTCATTAGCCAAAGGATAAAGAACACCACTCTATGAACACGAGTGTCCTGAATTCCTCTAAGAAAAGCCAAAACACATAAACCAAATCAAAAGCTGCAAAGCAGTTTCCACCTCAGCTCATTCCTGCTTCACACCAAGGACTAGACCTGAATTCCCACCTGATCCCTTCACTCTGCATATAATTGTTCTGTCAAGTAGATAATGCTAGCACCTCAACCTTCCACACCAAAAGCACTTCAAGTTTCACACGTTTATTGTGAGTATGAAGTGTCTCAGTACTGATGCCTTAGTCCCTGCTGGAGATAGCCAGAAAAGAGATGGATCATCTCACCAGACAGCACTTCGGAACAAGACACGGCCCTCTGCTTCCATCCTCTAGGAACTGCTTTCCTTCCATTTTATCCAGAGTTACAGGTCACAAGGCTTATGTCACTGTAACAAACACCGAACCAAACTAAAAGGCAGGGCTGGAAGAATTTTGTCGCCAGTTATTTTATTTTATCCTCCATGCCTCCACCATCACCTCCTTGGAAGAGCCACCAAAGAAAGGAAAAAAAAAAACACACCCAAGCAAGCAGCCTCTTTTACAGCATGGGATAGGTTTATTTGTGAGGTTTTATTTTATTTTTATTCACAATGTCTCAGAAAGCTACACTCTACATGGAGCATGTAAGATAAAGCAAGAGGCAAAACAGAACTGACCACGGAGCATCACCTCTGCTACCCCCGCGCTCCACGGCCAGGCCTGTTAGGGCAGGAGGCTGAAAGGGTATCAGAGACGTAGATCACTACCACAGCCAACAGGCAACTAAAGTTAAAATAATTTAAAAATTAAGTTATGGGCCTCAATCCTGATACACACTGCGCCGCTGCTCCCTCCAAACAGCCTGGGCTCAGGGCAGGCTCTGCCAGCAGCCCGGGCGGAGCGGGCAAACTCCGGCTGCAGCACTCCCAAAGGCCTTTCGCTACTAATAACAAACATTTTAATTTTTGTTATTATTATTATTTTTCTCCCTCGTGGCACCTCAACGAGCCTCTCGAGCGTGAACTCCCAGAGGAAGCCTCACCCGGCCTCTCCGGCTTCCTTTAATGGACAAGGACAATGGCAGGGGCTCGCCGTAGACCCGCGCTGCCGGGAAACTTCGGCAGCCAGGGCTGCTCCCCGCCGGCCCCCAGGGGATGCTGCAGCGAGCAGACTGCTCCGGGGAGAGGGAGGGGGCAGAAATGCCGGAGCTCCAGGACAGGGAGAGAAAGGGGCACTCCGGACGGCGCGACCCCGGGGCAGACGGCGGCCGGGCGGGCCGGGGCGGGCAGGGACTCACCGGGGCAGCAGCCTGCTCGCTAAGTTTCGCCGAGCCGGGCGGAGGGCGAGGCGGCGGTCGGCGTAGGTCCCTCGGCTGCCTCTGCT
>WBNO01033383.1:22465-38299 GCA_013400575.1 Peucedramus taeniatus
ACGGTGCCTCCTCCGCAGCCCTGGCGGCGCGGCCCCTCGGCGAGGCCCACGGCTTTGTTATCTTGGGCTTGTGCTGTGGCTGCGTCCCCCGCCCGGGCCCTGCGTACGGGGCTGAGCCCAGCCCGCCTGGGCTGCGGGAGCGCGGCACGGCCCTCGGCCGCGCCTCTGACCCCGCAGGGCTTCGGAGCGTGTCAGAGACAGCACACGCCGAGCGATGCTGGAGGCACGGTCGAGCCTACCTGGAGAGCCGCAAGGCGGAGGAAAGACATAAAATAAAACAACCCCGATCAGTATTTTGAGTCTTGAGGCGTCCCAGGGCTTTTACACCTCTGTAGAGAGATGCTGAGAGGAGGGAGGGGAAGGAGGGCTGAGCTGTTTAAAGCTGTGTAGTCAGCGAGTGATAGCTCCCACCTGAGGCAGGCACCGCCTGGCAGGTGGGAAATGCTCCCCTGCCGGCTCGCCTGGCTCCCAACCTCCGCGCTCTCCTTCTGTTCCCCTTCCACACCTTGGGATCGCTCTTGACACAGGGAAACGTTTCTGTCATCTTCATTCCCTTCCTCATACACAGAGCAAAACGAATGTTTTCCGTGCCTCGCTATGAAAATAAACTTGTGGCAGGAAGGCATTGCCAAGGGCGGTAGTGCAGCACCGCTTGTGTTCTTACAGGCTGCCTCATGCCGTCTACACTTTCTTCCAGCTCCAGCCCTTGGACTTTTAAGGAATCCCTTATTCCCGCTGGATCAGGAGCGAGCCCGCTCTCAAAGACGGCAGCAATCGCACGGAACTGAAAGGAACTGTTGAGCAATCGAAGGGTGTGAGCTTAGCACTTCTCTAGTGTGCTAATTCTCCACTCACCAAAGCTGACAGCCAAAAGCGCGCTAGAATTAATAGTAAATGCACAGTTCCCCTCACCCAACCCCTTCTGATGTCTGACAAAGCAGATACACACCAGTGTGTCACCCACTCACACGATCGAGATTCCTTCTCATTTCCCACATGCAGTTATTTAAATAAATGGGGGGTTGCGTCGGGTTTGGTTCTGGTTTTTGTTTGCTGTTGGGTTTTTTTTAAAGGGAGGGGGAGTGTTTGCCAGCCTCCCCCAAGCTTGCTCAAGCTTTCTTAGAAACCAAAGCCAAATTGAACTGAGTGTTAAAGCTGACAGAAGATGCTAGAAGAACTACTTGAATTTTGAGCATAATCTAAGAGGGGAAGGGGAGCTCGAAAAGGTCACTGGATTATCAGATGGTAAGAAGAACTAGAAAAGATCCTTTCTCCATCTCAGAAGTACGGAAGTAATCTCACAGAGCACTGATTCACGTCTCCAGAATGTCCAGAGCCAAGGCAAAAAGATCTAGTAGGCTGATTCTGTAAGAGATAGGAAGATGGTGCAATAGTAACTTCTAAGATTCAATGGGGAACATGGGAAATTTCAGGCAAATTCAGCAGCTTTAGGATGTAAGGACTGCGGAATTCGGAAGGGCATTTGTTGATAAAATAAGGTTCTCTTGCAATTTACTATTTGTAAAATGGTTAGTGTTAGCAGTTCACAGCACAGTTGAATTAATTGTGTTCACTGCTAGCATGGAGCTGGTTGGAACAGCCTCTCTGTGTCCCATTTATTTGCCTTTGACATTATCTCTGCACAGTGCTTCACTGTGTTGCCAAGAAAATTGGAGTAAAAATCTCATCCATCACAGAAACCATTAACTAAGTGCTAGGGCAAATTGGAACACTTTTAAAAGACAGTCACTTCAGCAGTAGGAGGTGTAATAATCCTGCAGGAATAAAAATAGGAAATCTGATTTTTTTTAAGTGAACATGTGCAGGCCGATGTTCATGTATGGTTTGTTAATGTTGTTTTCCTCTGACTACTACAAAATGTAGTTTCTAAAATAAATGAAGTCTTCATGAGGAGTAGCTGGTGGGAAATGGCCTGACCAGGGCTGTTCACCACCGTATATGTTCAACATTACCACCAAATACCATTTTTCAGTGTAAAAAAAAAGTCTATTTATGGCAGGAGGCATCCAGCAATCAGAGTTACAGTTGGAATTGTCATGTGGTTTTGATAATTATGAGGTTAAGAGAGAGGGGTGTGCAAGGAAACAAAGCCCACAGAAGCTACTGAGAGACCTTAAGCAACTTCAAATACAAAGAAATAGCTGGATCTAAACGAGAAAGCCGAAATATTTTAGGGAACGCCTTTATAACACGTTCGAGATCGATTAGAATAATAAATCAGGATGGAGCTGGGCAGATACCCAATAAAATTCGAGGCTGAATCAGTGGTTTGAGTGTGTCCTCAGTCGCACAGCGCTTCCCCACCTCCCCTGCCGTCGGGGGCGGTTCGCAGCTCGATGGAGAGTACAGCAGCAAAATCCCTCGATCGGCCCCGGACACACCGTGCCACAAAGGCAGCCACGCACACCCCGGCAGGAGCAGAAGTTAGCACCTCAAAAGCGCAATCGGTTACATTTTGTAAATATCAACATTTACATGTTACATTTTACATTTTGTAAGTATCGCAGCGAGTCTGTTAATAATTTATGCCCTCCACTTAGAAATATCTATATACCACAGACTGTGCTAGTCAATGCAGTATATCCTTCCTCCAAGTTTCTTATTCTTAAAAGGAAAACGTATGGACGTTTTCCTTTTAAGAATACCTTTATTGACCTAACTTTTAAGAATTCCTTTATGGGCGAGTGAGAAGATCGCAGGAATAGATGTCTTCTCCAACAGCTTTCTTCCAGCCGAACCGGACCCTACAGCGGTGTGCGCCTGGAACCTGTTAAGCAAATCTACTACAGAAAACCCCCGGGTTCACCGCTCACCACCTGCACTTTGGCTGGGTAGCAGTGACATCCAGCGGTGCGGAGAGAAAGAGAAACTTCCTCCTTTTTTTTTTTTCTCCTACCACAGTGCTTCACAGGAAACGCATCAGAAAATGGCAGGAATCCCCTGGCATTCCCGTCTCGTTGTGGATACTCGCGAATGGCACCAAGGGCGGGCAATTTGACTGAGCGGGAACAGACAACGCTCACGGGGAAACAAAAAAGCACAGCCAGAAACACCCTCTGGGGCAGACAATCTTTCTAATGGCCCTAAAAGGACACTGCAAATAGAAAATGCATTTGGTGATCCCTAAAGTTCAAATAAAAAGGAGTTTCCTATATTACACCTACATCAACGACTTCACAGCATTTTCATTCTTCAAATATTTTCATTAACCCCAGTTATGTGCTGAAGAAAAGATAAATGGGCTGACAATCTCTTCTCTTGATTGAAGAGAAATAACTACAGCAGAGTTTTGTTTCTCAAGCCCTACCCTTACACTTTGTGCACTTTCCTACTGACCTGATCCATCTTCAACCTTAAAGATGAAAATAAATAGAATATCATACTGCATGGGAGCAAAATGCACATCTCAGAATAACAAACAAACTTTTAATTATTAGTTTCCAGTAACCAGCTGAGTGTTAAAGTATGATGTGATATTTGATGTGCTGAGAAGTGATTTCGATTTTGGGTACATGTCATGTTAAAAGAAAAAAAATCAAAACATTAAATGCATATAAGGAACTGGGCCAGCAGAGGTAGCTGTTAGCACAACAAAATTAACAACTATAATATTTTTTTTTCAGTGAACATTCTAAATTCAGTGTGCAGTATTGGAAATTCACTCAGATTTAATTTTTTCCTCCTTTACTATTTTGCTCTAATTTTAGTTATTTGGGTTAGTCCATTACCAATGGTAATTACCTGTTCCTAGCTCCTATGTACCACTTATTTTTCTATCCTTCCAATTTTTATTTAGTCAATATGGGGTTCAGAAAGGATGAGTCAACTCCAAGTAATCCCAAGGTTGGCTTGAAAAAAAAATCAGATTTGTCAATCACAATTTTTCAGAACAATTTCAAATGCCATTTTGACCTTCTAGGGCTCCAGATTTTGACTTGATTTTTGAAAGACAGGGTTAGAAAACTTTGAAATAAGCACATAAGCTTATATAACTTTCAAATCAAGAAGTGCACAGGCTGTTTACAGGAAATAATGCTGTTTAGAGCAGGAAAATACCTCAGTCTGATGTGGTTTCAGTATACATCCATCTGGGGAATCTGCCAGACAGAGAACTTTCAGTTTCCATGAGTACTTCAATAAACTTAAAAAGACTTCATGGGTCTTTCTAAAAATGTTTTTACACTACAGGAACACTTTAGCATGTTGCAGCGTTAGTGATCTATATGTCTGACAGCCATTATACTTCCAATGAACATTCCAAATTCTGGACAGCATAGCTTCCTGCTTCTGTTTCCACTCCCTTTGGGTAGGCTGAGAGCAGGGCTGCAGCCCCATGGCATCCTTGTCATCATCTAAGGCTCCCTGCAGTCTGGCTGGGCAGCCAGTTCTGATACAGAGGGTGGAATTCAGTTGCCTGTACACAAAATTGTAAGGAGATTCAGATTTTTCAGATTCAGCAGGTTCTACAGGCACTTCACTTTATCTTCAATTTCTAGGAATTTATCTGGCTTCCATCCCCTTCTCCAAGGACTGTTTATGCCTTTCACATTTCATGTTTATGTGAAATGCACAAACAGCCCTTGGGACAAAGCCTGAAATGCAGGTCTAAGATCAGTACCTCCTTTGCTGGTCTTTGTGCAAGATCAGCTCTCTGCAAATGGCAAAGCTTTCTATTTCCCATGAGAAAGAAAACTCAGAACTCTACAGAAGCCACGATGATCCAGAATACTCCTGCTATAAGATCTTTGTTATTCATAGCCTCTTGCAACCCTAGCTCACACCCATTGCTTTTAGCAAATCTTGTGTTCCCTACCCCTTGCACTCCCAAGTATCCATATGCTGACTGCAGACAAGTGAACACTTACACAATGCTTTGAACTTCTCAGGGGCCTTGTGTCAGCACACAACACCAGTAGCCTTTCAGTGGTAAAACCCAGGAAAATAATCCCCCAGGCACAATTCTTTATTTCATGGTTCTCTGCACCTGTCCATGACTCCAAGAGCCTTTATAGAGAAAGTCCATATCACAGAGTCAATTTGCTGCTGTATTCTCCAATCCTGTTCCTTCCTTCATCCCCCAAAACAAACACAAATTTCAGCTGATAGTAGCATACATAAGTCCCATTTCTATTTAGTTTCCAAATGAAACATATGAATCACTCAAAATTCTCACTGCTAGTGCTGTTTCTGGGAACTGTGAAGAACAGACTCTGAAGAGCATATAAATATTTTTTGCTGAAATCAATTTTACCTGGACATAAATACTAAGAAAAAAAGATCAGACTTTCATCCATAAGGACACAATTTTTTTTTAAAAGGAACCTGCCCTTAAGCCACAATTATCTTAGAAGACCTTAGAACCAAGGACTTAGAAGATCTAGAACAAATAGTGAACTAACAAGAAATTCACTGTGCAGTCTTGAATGCATGTCTTGAATGCAAAATCTCAGAGTTAGACTGACAGGGTGTAGTCTTCCAGAAACACAGATGTAAAAAAAAATACACAGACGTATTTACATGTTAATGAAAAAACAAAAACCAAAGGCATTTCATTTACATAAACTTTTATTATCTTTTCCCCTCAGCTGGTACTCCCTTACTACAGCCTCAGCAGAGTTTTGTTTCCCTAGGTAGACAAGTTTTCAACCAACTGTCTCTGACTGAAGACATCTAGGCTAGGTCAGATTTTAGACCCAGCCTTTCATTAATGCAGTCAGATACAAAGGACCAGTCGAAATCCTGACCACCTGGAAGGCTGCAAAGGAACCAAACACAACCCAAGAGGATTTCATCATTTTCTATGTTTGAAGAGAGAACCTTTCCTGTGCTTTCATCACTAAATAGTTAAACAATTACACGGCACATTCAAGACATGGATACATTCTACATTTCAAGCTCTAATCGGAAACATGTGCAACTGTTTTTCCACTTATGAAGCTTGTGGTTTTATCTTCTCAGCAGCTTCAAGGACAGATGGAAGGCTGACTTTGTCTCCAAATTCTTTCTCACGATGCTCCAGTAAAACCCCCTAGTCAAAGACACAAGAGAGAAATTCAGACACGTCTCCCTGCTAAAGATCCACTGCCCAACCAAACAATTCCAGGAAACAAACTTCTGATCTTATATGAGAGAAAAAAGCCTCCTATATGGCCTGAAGTACCTGTCTTCCTGCCCCAATCACATATACACCTCCCAGGGTGAATCCTTCTCCTTCCAGATTTCCACTATATCCACTTCTCCATGCACGGAAGAAATTTTGCCAAACTCCCAAGCGGAAGAAGCCGGACAACATCATTTTTCGTCTGCGTGGACCATAAAAGCCTTTCTGCAGGGGAACAGAAAATATGTCAGCAAACAAAGGGAAAAGGACGTTTCATTCATGTGGATTTTAAGCTCATCCACAAGTATTTAAGCCCCATGGATACCTACATCCCTATTGCTGACAACAGCAGTGCTTTGTGATAAACGTATTTTTTTGGTCGGTTGGTGGTTGGGATATTTTTAAATTCAGCCTGATTCTTTCACACAGGCAGGGGGGAGAGAAAAAATAAAAGGATCATCTAGTAGATTTTGAGTATTACATGTTCTTTTTTCTTTTTTCAAATGATTTTTAGGGAGAAAGCAGGGTGGTGGATCTGTAGGACATGAGATTGGCAATCCAGCGAGTGCCAGTGTACCAGGACAAGCCATATCACTGCAATCTGGCCTGTACATCATGAATTAATTATATGTGTCACCTTCAAACCTTAATTCATGCATCAAACATCAGCGAGTCACACAGCCAGTGAAAGGAATAAATATTAACAGGCCATATTGTTTACCTGCTAAAGGGGAGGAAAAATCCTGCAGCAGCATGTTATCAGTGCATTGCTACACCACAGTTTGTAAGCTCAGCAGGATGTATAAATATAGAAAAACAAAGCCAATTAACTTCTTAAACTACAGTGCTACTAAATCCTTTTTCAATCAGACTACATTCTACTTATTTATCCAAGCTTCTAAAAGAGGGCATTCATAGATTTGGTTTTAAACAAAAGGAGAACACCAACTTCACTATACCTTTTCATCCAGAAAGATTTCTCCTTTGAAGTAATGCTGAAAATCTTCCACTTCAGTCCCTATCTTCTCCTTCACAACAGCATAGAGAGGGACACCCAGCTTGGACAGCTGGGGTTTCAGAGAGGAGAGCTCGGAAGCCTCCTAAGCAAAGCAAAAAACCCCAAACATTTCAGTCAATAAATGGAGGTTAGAAAGCTTTACCTTGAATTTCAAGACCATCAGAAACACACAACTTCTAGCTTAAGGCACAAGCCAGAAACAGACCTGTAACATTTAAGCTAGTTGTACTCCTAGGCAGCTCTTCGTCAGATTTACTACAATTTTCTTTGTTAAACACGGAGGAAGCAGATTCTTCTGAGCATTTTATGGATAAAACATATTTTTAACTTAAAGCTGTAGATATACCTTACCCATAATAGGGCTTCAATTATCTTTTGAAGTATTTGAGAATGGTAAAAATACAATGCCTGCACTTTTTCAGAATTTTCAATCCCTTTTTCCAAGTTGACATCCATCATTATCAGTCCTTCTGCAAAGTATTTTGAGGGCTTTGTGCAGGAGCAGGCTATACAAGTTTAAAGTTAGTAATGATACACTCTCCCTAATTCCCCCAGTAAAAAAAAAAAAAATCAGGGAATTTCTTCATAGACTTTCAATATGCCAGAAGCAAAGCTGCTTTTTCTGGTGTGTAAGAGTGTAAGGTGTCACCACTCATCTGGTGGGTTTTTTGTTCTCCTAAAGGAATCCCAATTCACACAGTTTGTACAAAGATCCCTGAGGTTTTGAACAGCTCAGAGTGTGCACTGAAAATATGTTTCCTATCTCCCATGGAGAAAGGTCATTTTTACTGGACAGAATTCCCACATAAAAAATCAACTCCACACTTTAAAAACATGGATGCAGTTTACATGATCACTCTCAGTCACCTAACTGAAATACCTTAACTGAAAGGCTAGCAGGACATTCAGAATTTACTGAGTACCAAGGAGCAAACAGGGATGAACCAACAGGAAAATCTGAAACTTTCAGTGATACTACTGCTAATACTAAACAATCACTCTAGGATTCCTGACTGACTGTGTGTGAAAGTTACAGAGTCAGGCATGTAAGTGCATTCTCCTCCCACCTACGCTACACCTGTTCAGAGAGCAAAGCACTTGAACCTTCCACGAATTCTACACGCATTTAAGCTGTTACTACTGATGGGAGAGATGCCTTAATGAAGAGGTTACAATATTAATTACTCCATGTTATAGAGTAGTGAGTAAGAACATAATAACTATTTTTCCCTATAGCTATGAGAAACACAATGTCCAAGGTGCAAGCTATGGCTGTTCCCAGGCACTCAGTACATTCAAATCATACTGTAGGTGTCTGCTTCCAAGGAGCTCCACCCAAGGAGCCTAATGCCAACTTAAGGATCAAAAGCTGTTTTCCAGCCCACCTTGTTATGGAACAGGAAATCCTTATCTTCAGAGTCTGTACCTTCCTGCCTCACATTTAGCACCCAGAACTGAGAGGTACTCCCTTTATGCACACCTTTTTTCGCAATGAGCTTTATCTGATGGCTTTCTGCCAATCCAGTCTTGGGCTGTATTTGACCAGAGACTACCTGGCTCACAGAGACTTATTTTGGACTATATATATAAAAATAGCTCATAAGACTCATTACCAACTGAACCTTGTGCAATCTCCCTTTCTAATTACCATAGGCTAGGTCCCTGGCAGATGTAAAAATCATGTAACCATCACTTTCAGAAGGAAAAAGCTCAGGACCTGGACCACACAAACCATCTACAAAGGAAACTAAGTATGCTGGTGGCTGGTGACCAGTTTGAACCAGGAAACAAAACCTTTCAGATATTTCAGATGTATTTGCTGACTATCCCATTCATCCCCTCCCTTTATTTACAGACTATCTGTAAAGCAGCCCTCAACTCTTCCTAATTAATCCCCAAGCCCAGCAAGTACCTCTCTGCACAAAAATCATCCAGGTCTTCGTACAGCCATGATCACTGCACCATTCTCCTTCCATAGTTCACCTGCTTTGAATGTCCTTTGTTCTGTTTGTACAGGAGAAACAACACCAACAATAATATCAGTCTTGTTTATAATTATTAATACTTTATGGACCAACACAAAGCACTGCAGAGAATTCCACATTCAAATACAGTTCTAACAGAAGAAAAAAAATCTATATGTGTAAGAGGACATTACTGCATTATTGATTTTTAGAAGTGTGTCTTGTTTCATCCAGAAATAATGGTTTTGGTTGTCCTTCCTTCACCACAAGTATTGGATATCAAGGACACTAAGCTACTTGTCATAACTAGGAAAGACTAAGAAAACTGCTTCTAACCCTGGCCTTAGAAAGGTTTTTCTTGAAGAATGTGGTTTGAAATAGCCAGAAGCTTACCTGATCCCAAAGTTTTTAGCTCTATCTCCTCTAAAAACTCCAGTGTAGCCTTTTCTGGCTTGGACAAAAATAAGTCAGTGTTAGCAAGGACAATCCCCGTCACAGCTGCCCCAATGGCTCCAAGGCCAACAGACCACATGCCCATGGTGAAGGTCCCCAAGTCAGGCAGGAAGGACATTTCTGGAAAGAGAAAGAAAGAACAGCTCTGACACTGAACATCAATGATGCCAGAGGACAAGGAATTGGATTAAAACAACTAAAAGCTCATGCAGGTATTTTTGATTTAATGGAGATGAACTGTACATTTATTAATGTACTGAAAGGGATTTTAAAAGACAGAGATTACATTCCAGTTCTGTGCCTGATCCACATCAAAACTATATTAACAAGATGTTCTTATCCTTCCCTGCCACCAGACAAAAACAACAATAATTAAATGCTCAGATACAATGAGGAGAAAGATGATCAAAGTGTATGTATGTAATAAAGAGCCTCTAACAATATGACCTGTACATTAGCCAGTAACCTAAATTATTACAGTAAGACAGCAGTTTCTTTCAAAAAAAAAAAAGAGAAGCATTTGTAAAGTAAATGTTTTACACACACTAATCTATATTAAGCAGTGAACTTTACAAATATACTATAGAAGACTTGGGAAAAAAAAATCTAAACCTGCTATATCTGGTTCATCATAACTGGTAACCTTTCACATTCCTTGTAGTTCCCCACTGAGAACCAAAGCAGGCACAAAGCCAAACTTAGAGCTCATGCCTGCAGACAGAAAAATGTAGACTTGCAACCATTTTATTACCCAGTGATCCAACATTGCAAACATGCCCAGGACAGCACCTTTTTCCTCTGTGCTAACTCAGTGCCACTCCTGCTAAAGCAGAAAGGACAGCAGGAACAAACAGCCTGCACTCACACACACCAGTTGGAACTGACAGCACTGCAATGGGGACCATCACATACAAATATTACAGCGTTAAAGTGCAAACCCTGCTTGTGGTTACTGGTGCCTCAAGTTAGGAGGCAATTTTGTTTAACCACCTTCCATCCACAAACACCCCACAGCCCAATCCTGACCCTTGCAAGTGTTTCTCAAGCCTGGAAAGGGCTTGCAGTGAGGCAGTATCACTTAATGAGGATGCTGGAAATCACAACAGCCCTGCCTCACGGACAAAGTTCAAGATCCAGCTCTGGGTAATAACTGGTACAAGAGTCACTGGAGTTTTGGCAGCACAAGAAGTCACTGTACACTTACATGGCAAGGGCTATATATTTGCACTCACACAACTGTAGCATTACACATTATGGAGAATCAATTTTTTTTTTTTTTTTTTTTTTGCAAAACCTCTATTTCCTGATAGTAAATACTGCTGTCTGCATATACTTTTGTATGGGTGAGGTTTCCACTTCAATAAATGTAAGAAAATATTACTCTTTTGAACTATGACTGCTAATAAACCAGACATACACATCATCTTTATCCCCATAGCTAGCTGTTGACAGAATTCAGAAACAATTATGAGTAGCTCCTCAATTTTGTGCCCAGAATTTTCTGTGAGAAAACCCCTTTCTATCCTTAAACCCAACTCCAGAATACTACTGATGAACAAATGCAACACTGGGAAACAAAAAAAAAAAAAAAAAGATCACATTGTTCTTTTAACAGCATACTTGGTTTCAAGGGAAGCACTATCATGGTATCTAAATACGTAAGTAATCCACGATCCTGAGCAAGAAACAAGGCCAGTTTACACAAACATCATGCAGATAAGAGAACAGATCCTACCCTACACTTATTTCTAACCAAGGCAAAACTTCCTTGACTGTATCTGCTTTCTTTACATACTTCTTTCAAACGTGAAGTCACGTTGTAATGACATTTTTTATATCTGCCTCTGACACCTATCAGAGACCATCCTGACCCCAGCCTTTGGAATGATGCAAATGTAACTCCAAATTTATGTAATGCAGCAATATCCTTGTGTTAAGACTTAAAATCTCTGTGGCATACCAAATTGGCTAAAGCCCTGGTCCCTTCCAGAGTCTGATTACCCAGCTATTTGGATTTCAGTCCCATCAGGTCAAGAAGTTGGTTTTTTTTCATTTATAGTTACAGGCTGGGGAGGGGGACCCAACTCTTAATCCCTCGTGCACATCATTTGTGTACACAAAAATGTTACAAAATTTGTGGCAAGTGATTAATGAGTAGTTCTCACACAGCTTTTCATTTTTACTAGCATAAAGAGCATCTCTAAAAGTCAGCTTCCAATCACTAGTTATTGATCCAGGAGATCATTAAGTGTAGTTGGACTCTTTGGTTTCCACACAGTGACAAAAAACTTAAATATGGGAATTCTTTGCTATTTATCTAAATAGGAAAAAGGAAGATGCAGCTCTGCGGGGCGATACCTAAATTCCTCCCCTGCTAAGCAAACACCATAATGAGCCACTTTGAAAAGTATGCATGGGATGCAGCAGGCAGAATTATTAAAACATCTTCAAACGAGACAGGCTGAGCCCTGACACATCATGTCATTGAACCCAAAGTGCCGAGACTGACTGGAAAACAGCTGAGCATTTGCAACTAGCAGCTTCATTTCTGGTTAGCTGCTGTTTATTAAAGAAATCTGAAGCTCAAAAGGACCCCACAACCCTCCCCCCCACCTTAAAATACAAACACAACTGCCTTGTGATCAGGCTTTTAAACACCGAGCAGACACAAGAAAGCATCCCATAAACCATAATCCATGAGAGGAGACAGGAGAGCATCCCGCAAGCCTTTACAGGGGTGCAGCACTCACCAGAACCCATGCGGGCTGCCGAGCCTGGGCCAGCAGCAGCGCCCAGAGAGGAGCCCGAGCGGCGAGTGGCCGGGCTGGGGAGGAGCCCGAGTGGCCGGGCTGGGGAGGAGCCCGAGTGGCGAGTGGCCGGGCTGGGGAGGAGCCCGAGTGGCGAGTGGCCGGGCTGGGGAGGAGCCCGAGTGGCGAGTGGCCGGGCTGGGGAGGAGCCCGAGTGGCGAGTGGCCGGGCTGGGGAGGAGCCCGAGTGGCGAGTGGCCGGGCTGGGGAGGAGCCCGAGTGGCGAGTGGCCGGGCTGGGGAGGAGCCCGAGTGGCGAGTGGCCGGGCTGGGGAGGAGCCCGAGTGGCGAGTGGCCGGGCTGGGGAGGAGCCCGAGTGGCGAGTGGCCGGGCTGGGGAGGAGCCCGAGTGGCGAGTGGCCGGGCTGGGGAGGAGCCCGAGTGGCGAGTGGCCGGGCTGGGGAGGAGCCCGAGTGGCGAGTGGCCGGGCTGGGGAGGAGCCCGAGTGGCGAGTGGCCGGGCTGGGGAGGAGCCCGAGTGGCGAGTGGCCGGGCTGGGGAGGAGCCCGAGTGGCGAGTGGCCGGGCTGGGGAGGAGCCCGAGTGGCGAGTGGCCGGGCTGGGGAGGAGCCCGAGTGGCCGGGCTGGGGAGGAGCCCGAGTGGCCGGGCTGGGGAGGAGCCCGAGTGGCCGGGCTGGGGAGGAGCCCGGCCCGCAGCCGCCGCCTGTCCCGGAGCGCGCTCTGCCAGTGCCAGCCCCAGCCACCCTGCAGTGACAACAGCCTGTCCAATGCAGGGCAAGGCTCGCTTAAAGGGATCTTCATCATTCAGCCTTCTGGTTTGCTTCTTAACCGAACACATGGTTATTACCCTTTTTATGGGGCGGGTAGGTCCAGGGAATAGGAATTACAGAAAGCTTTTCTGAAGCTGGGAACACAGCACAAAACTTTTAGATCTGCATGCTAAGCCATGCTCTTCTGTAGAATTGGGCATTTTTACAAGTGACGTTTTCCCTGTGTTTCAGCCTATTCTACATCTAACCCCTTCATACATGCACACCGTATGCCAAAACAATACAAACAACCCTGGAAAAAATTAAAAAGTCATCACAATGCACAATATTAGGGAAAAAAAATTAGTATAGAGGCTGTACTAGAGAATTAATCCAGTGTTTTTATGTTACCTGCTTTAGTGACAACATGCCTTTGATAAAAAGCATAATTTTCTCTGGGACTATCAGATCTTCAACCTCTCAACTCTGTTAAAATTTCCAGAAAAGAACAAACACTACTCTAAACGGTACAGGCCAAATAAAAAAGGAAAAACATCTTTTTGTGTGTATGTTTTTGTGGTGACCACAAGAGATCTACAAAATAACAGTGAGTTATTTTATGGCCTGTCAGTACTCAGTTAACCAGAATTTAAACAAGCTTAATCTAAATCCTGTTTTAAGTGCCAGTGAATGGTCTTCACTTTTGTCAAGACCACTTAAAACGTTGTTTTCTAGATGTCTCATTTCCCTCCCACCCACAACCAAAGAAAAAATTGTCATTCAGAGGACAGCTATCCTTAAACATTTATTTTAAGTGTAAACAGGACCCATTGCAGCTGTGTCCCTCTGTTTTCAAGATGCCAGTAAGACCCAGAGTAGCAAACAGATTTCCTCACATACTTTTCCTAAAAAGAAAACTCTTGCAAGTTGGACTGCGCTAGCAAAACTCTCAAGCCTAAAGCAGCTTTGACCATTGCTTGTTCTTCCTTCCTCTCCCACTCCAGCTTTCCCAAGACGTTCCATATCAAGCCTAAAAATGTTTCTGAGCTTTGTCAGAACTTGCGTATCCCAAACAAGTTGAGCTGATTTTTTTATGAGACATTTCCCCCCCCCCCCCCCCCCAAAAATGAGTCATGATTACATATACTTTTGTAAGCTACTTCCAATAAAGAAAATTTACAATTCACACTAACCTGGTAACACGCTCATCAAGATTTCATGAGCGTTTAAATACCATTAAGGATTGCAAAATCTGTCAGCATCCTGACAGACCTTTAAACTTAGCCCTGCCTGAAGCAGGAGACTGACTGGAGAAACCTAGGAGGACTCTTCCAACTTAAATTGGCACGTAAACACCAAAATCAATACATAGAGAAGCCTCCTAGCATTTCTTGTGGTATAAATGTAATTTTCACAACACAAGGGATTATTTCCCTTTTATTTAGCATTGTAAAGACCTAACACACCACACACTGTGTCGAGAATAACAATCATCTTTTCAGGTTTCTTCCCAATTCGTGCATGGTTCACTACTGAATTCCATGGCTGTAGCTGTAGAAAAAGTTGCTGTGTCAAGCAAACAAATCATACTCCTTCCCTTGAAAGGAAGCTATTTGTTACTTCCATTCTTAGACTGTTTTAAAGAAACCCAACATCTCAACAAGCCTTTTCTTTAGAGCAAGGGAGAGCAAAGAGCTCTGGCACACTGCTTTGGAAATCTTCCGGCTCTCTTGGTGTACTGAGACGGAACACGTAGCTAGACACCGTGTATGGAAAAATTGAGATCTCTGATGAGTTAGTGAATGGATGCCACAGAGATGTGAGATATTTCATGGAGCACAGAACTGCAAAAAGTACCTATCTGAAGATAATAGCGGATGAACCCACAGCTTGGTCTGCTGGTGATCCAGAGCAGAAAAGCTGCACTCTGTCAGTCTGAAGAGGTGGTGGAGGAAAGGAAATACCAACAGACCCACTAATAATACAAGTCAGCACCTACTAAAAGCACAGCAGGTGCTAGGCAGCAAGTGATCGCTCCTGTTCCCACACAGCAGATCTAAGAATTCTAAATCCTGCAGATTCAAGCTTAAAGAATGATTTTCCCACCTTCTGCGGTTCTTAGGCCTTGCTTGTATTTTAACTTCCCCATTTCTCACAATTCATAACAGCAAAATTGTTACCAAAAGCAAAGTCGCAAGAAAATGGACACATTTGAACTCCACCCCATAAGGCAGAGGGGCTCTGAAGGAGGCTGTAACACATCGCCATACACCCACCCAGTGCAGAATAATTTCCACACAACCTTGTTCCCCCTTTCACCGTCTGCTGTGAACCAGGTCTGATGGGAACAATGCCCCTGTGGTTATAAAAGAAAAGCCTGGGAGACCTCCAAGCTGGTCCTTCGAGCAGCTCAAAGGTGGATTTCCTGAGCTGAGCGACTGCACCCAGGACCCAACCAGCGCATCACGAATGAAACGAGAAACGAAGCACGGAGTCTCTTCGCCCTTCACGGATCCTGCTGTGCCTACTCGCACACGCGGGATAAGTTTGCCTAGCGAGCGGGGATCTCTCAAAACGTCACACCACGAGGGCAGGTATAGGCAGGATTTCAAACCTCGACAGCTCGGGATGGGCAGCAGAGGTCCGATGGCGAGAGCCGCGGGGGTCCCGGCCGCCCCTGGGCGCTCAGCAGCCGGCGATTCCCGCCAGCGCGCTGCGGCTGCGACCCGCGGCCAGCGGGGAGGAGAGCACCCCCGTGAGGGGACA
>WBNO01033384.1:0-43128 GCA_013400575.1 Peucedramus taeniatus
GTTTTGTTTTGTTTGTTTTTTTCTTAGAAGAACATAAGTTAAAATTGTGGCATGAAGTCTGGGGTATACTATTCTATAAAATCTATATTAAGGTATCCAGATTAAGACCATATCATAACAAGGTTCTGCTTCTTTTTACTATATACTATCAACTATACAGAGACTGCTTCCTCTGATTACCTGCTACAGATTTTTAAACCTATACTTTCTTAGTCCCATCCAGCAGGTCTGGGAAAATACTTTTCAGCAAATTATTTACTTATAAGAAGTTCAGGTTGAGATTGACCAAAAATATACTTTCAGGCCCAATTTTGCGTAGAGTATATTTTAGCTTTCCTGAAATCACTCACACACACACACACACACATACACACATACCTCTATATCCACCCACACATTTTCAAAAAGTGCATAAGAAAAGGCTGATTTCTTTTAGAATATGAAGAAGATAATCCTTCCATGAATTTTTTTCCACCAAACCCCAATGGATAAAATGCTTAGAGTGGCTAGAGTTTGGGTAGAAAGTGTTTTGAAATAGATTTTCCATCTCAAATAAATTAGAGTGTATTTAAGTGAGTGTATTTCAGACTGTCCTACTGAGGCTCTTCTACTTTCTATAAAGAACTCAAAATAATAGTAGGATTAGGAATCAAATTCTTAATTTCCCTTTTGGTTGTCCTTAGCCTCCAAACTCCAGGGTCATGCCCAGGCTCTTGTTCAGTGAATAAATTTGGTTATTATAGAATATACTACTCTATATGTAATAATATTTCATGCACTGTTGTAGTCTGGAGTGGATCCTGGAAAAAACAGTGTGAGTAGTCAAGTGAATGAAAGTTTTGGTCTAAAGGGCTCAAAAAACTCAAAATGAAACTTTTAGTTAAACCTGGTCCTCCTTTTTATTATCTTTTGGAGTGTTTCACTCTGCAGTATTAACAAAGTTCTTCCAATTCAAGTATTTTGATGTAATCAATACTTAAATCTTTGCTTTTATTGGATACAATTCTTCATTGCAAGAAAAGTTTAGAGCATGGTAAAACACTATGTAACATCATCACCAATGTTGCTTTAGTATTAAAAAGATGAAGTGCATGAAACTAATATTCTGCAGAGATTTTTTTCATAGGCTTCATTTTTGTTTGTGTTTTACTTATAGCCTGTTCTTCCCAAATCCTCCTAATGGCCACACAGTTACTTTTGTCAGTCTTGCATCTGGATGCAACAACTAGCATTAGGTTAGGGAAATTTCAGAGGAAAGGAAAACTTGAAAAACTGTGGAAGATGAGCCAGAGTTAGTATGATCTGTGTAAGCTGAGAAAGAGTGCAATAACAGGAATAACAGAGGTTGTAGTTGGCACAAGTCTGTTCTCTTCACAAAGGTCCATTGGATAGGTCTTGCCCCTCATTCATCCTGGACTAGTGATGGGCAGCATCATGTTTGTACAACAATTAAGTAATTTAATCTGACCTGTGCTATGCAGAAAAAACTTCCAAATGCAGGGGCTTTTGTGTGTTTTGATTGGTATTTGAAAGGAGAGAGACAGGGAGAGGATTAAAAACAAGGAAAGAGAAGAAAAGGAGAGGAAGAAGAGTATTGATTGGCCAACCTTTTTTCTTTGTACAGATGCAAAGTGTGCTGATAAAATGGATTTTATTCTGGTAAATATTCCTGCAAAGTGGGTGATAATATGTACTCATATATATGCTTTTCTATTTGCAAAGAAGTATCTTTCCAAGGGGAAACAGAAGGAACAGCAGAGGAGAGAACAAGCATTCCACTAAAAACAGGGAAGTAAAGGAGTCAGGAAGAGAAGAAAGAAAGGGAAGTAAGTTTGACAACAGTATGCAAGAGTTGGGAAGCTCTGTTCTGTGTTTTGTCATCAAAAATCTGGAAGTAGAGATTATGTAGAGGAGGAAGGAAAAACTAAGACCTGTTATAAGCAGGTCAGACAAGTATGCCTCAGAGTTTAGAGACAGTGATGGCACAAAGGCCTCCTGCCTTCCACTTCCAGGAAGGGCACAGATTGAGTAAGAAAATGTTGAAACCTATAATTTCTCCTACAATTGAGCATTGGAAATCCTGGTAACAGCTCTAGCATTGGTATTGCAAAGATGATAAGGTGTGGAGATCTGTATCTTTTAAACACACAGCCTTGGGGAAAATTGTTTCTGGTTCCTTGTAGAACCCCTCTTTTTTAAAAAAAGAGGCAGGAAGAACTTGTCATCTGTGTTCTCTCCCTTGTCATAGAAAGATCCCTTAACACCCCTCACCTCCTATTCTTGTAAACCTCTTCTGCAATTTCCACCTCATTTTCTGTCCTGATGCTAAATTTCAGAATAGTCTCTCTCCCTGGCTGGTCAGTCCTTTCTACAATCATTTCCTACAAGAGCCTTTATTCAGTGTTCATCTTATTTGCACTATCATGGTTACTCCTCTTTTTGTTTCTGATCCCTCCCCAGCCCCATTCACTTTCCACTATGCTTTCTTCCACCACAGCAAATCCTGGTTACGTCTCCCATACCCTGGCCCTGTTTTGAAGCTTACTGGTAGTTGTTTTTATCATTGTTGCTTTCCCTTTACCTTTCTGGTTTTCAGATTCTCTCTTCCTTAGCCAGCTTTATTTTTCTAATCCTCTCCATGCAACTCCATGGCTTACTGGTTCCTTTCCATATTTCCAGTCAGAAAAAATCTTGCTCACACTTATGAATAAGGAGCTCATTTTTGTATGACTTAAAGGGAAGGAACAGTCTGTTTGTGACATCAAGGACTACAATAGGCTCTCATTTTTTTTGTACTCTTTAAGTATTATTAGACCATAAATTAAACTTTTATTTTGGTTATAATAACAATAGTTACAGTCTAGCTAATGGCATAAATAACAGTCACCTTCTTCTGGGCATTAAATTAATCACTAAGGGAACAAGTCCCAGAGTGCAAAGGGCTTTCCTGGAAATTGTTGTACTATTGTAAAATCTCATCCAGTTAATACTTTCTGGGCAATGCAGAATGCCTATAAAATGCATGAAAATAGCAATAATTTTTTTCACTTAATTTGAATTTGGGGTCTCTTGGACTTAAATACTCCTTACAAGGAGAAGATATGCATTAATATATATGTAATTACTTTGAATAAAATATCTTCTAGGCTTTCTACTTGTAATAGAATAGAAATCTTGACTTTATAGTAGAACAGTAGCATTCTTAATGATGTTAATAGTTTCTTGATAATACTAATTACATTTAATCACAGATAACTCTCAATTACTTTTTTATTAACATGCAAAATAATCTAACAGTCAGTTTATTAATATATTTTATAAATGTCTTGATAACAAAATATAACATACATTTACTGAATATATGTTAATGAAATTAAGCATATGTGTGCTTCAATTAATTTGTAAGTCAGGTGACCTTAATGGAATGACCAAGCTCTTTATAAATAGTGACTGAATTCTTTGCAGAATCATGATGTAGTTAATTCACTAATTATAACAGCAGATACTCTGTTTATAAAATTTGAAGACAAAAATAGTTATTATCCTTTCATTTTTCCATAGAGGTCACCTCAGCCCTGGAAGTGTGCAAGGAAAAGCTGGATGGGGCCCTGAGGAACCTGATCTAACAGGTACTAGTGGGTGGCAGCCCCACCCATGGCATGGGATTGGAACTAGGTGGTCTTTAAGGTCCCTTTAAGGTCCCAAGCAAAACTTTCTATGACTGCATAATTCCATGATAAGGGCTATACTATGTTTAGAATACATCTGTTCTTAAATAGCAGTTTATTTTTAAGAAAATGTGTATTCCTTTTTTTTTTTTTTTTTTTTTTTTTTTTTTTTTTTTTTTTTTTTTTTTGGTTTATCTCATGCTTTATTATCAGTAAGACAAGAAGTTAAATAGATATTACTGCCTCATGAGATCTCTGCCTTCTAGTCAGTAGTCCATTTAAAGATTATAAAAGCAGTCCTTAATTACAGGGGTTTTTTTTATTTTTGTTTTTGATAAAGTCAAAACTAGAAAACAGTGTAATTATTGAAAATTGAAGACAAACACACCAGAGAACAGGCATCTCTTGAAATACAAAATATTCAGTGTAAATGGAAGAAAAGATTCAAGTAATTTTCTTGTCATTCAGACCATTCTGTTTGTTGTTGATTTGGATATTTATCATGAAAAGTACTAATACCTTGGCATCTGCTAGTTCTAAAGCTGTTCCTAGTTTTTCATAGGAGAGGTATGATGCTGAATGCTGTCAGGATGTTGCAGATAAGATGTGCCAAGGAGCAGATGCAGCTATGAAGGTCATGGAGAACCTCCTAGAAGCTTTCACACTGCATTATGGTCTTTTGCCACATTTGGGGGAAAATAAATAAGTTAACAAGTTGGAACTTTGGATAGAAAGAAAAGGTTTCCTGCACTGTTTTCTAAGTACCACTTCCTAATGGCAAGCTCAGCAGCTATACAGTAGCCTAGAGATCCTAAGGCAAATGATTTTTTTTCCTTAGGAACTAAGTTTGAAAACTAAAGAGAAGTGAGTTTTCTAAGTGAGAACTATAGTTCTCTCATTCAGATGTTTATTTTGGGTTTTAGAGGTTTTTGTTGTTGATTTGTACAGAGAAGGTTAGATGTTTTATCCAGTCTGTATAATTCTGATAATTCCTGAAATCCAGCAGTATTTTTGCATGTACTCATATACATGTACTCAAATTCATGTCAGGAAGTATCAGGTTTCTTTCCAGTTTTTTTAAATTTTGATACTTAAATAATTTTAATTTTTTAATTCCATAAGGTAAAGAAAGGTGGCTACCATATGAAATATGAATTGCAACTAATTAGTAATGTACATAATTAAAGCTATAGCTTTGTCCACCTCAAGTTGATAGTTATTATCTTGGGTCAACCCAATTTAATTTTATAAAGGCAATGCAAGGTTTCTGCTGGTTTTCTTCTCTGGTTTACTTTTAAGTAACATTAATTATAGTTTCTGATTAAAATCTTTGGCAGAGGGAGCACTGAATTATCCAAAAGCTGAAACACTGTTTGGCTCTCTTTGCAAGGTAAAACTTGTTTCCCCAACAGAGGAACTATAGGAAAATGTAAATTAGTGTTACTTGGGCAATTCAAGTCCGAGCTCCCCAGTGATGTAAGGATCACAGGTGTGAAGTTTTGTTCTTCCCTCATGCAAATACAGGGTGCTTTTTCAAACTATGAAATAATTGATAAGAGATGCTCTCTGATCCTTCCCTTCATAAAGTCTTGTAAATTATCACATATTTTAAAGAAAAGTTTAAGCAGCTTTTTAAAACCTGATGTCGAAAACCAATCTTGCTTTTAGATAGTCCCCAGTGGAATGACTTGCAAATGAATAATGTTTTGTCTTTTTATTGACAGGTCTTAGCTTCTTTATGGCTCACTGTTTCCTCAAATCAACCTTGTTATTTTTTACTTTACAAGAAAGCAAACAGCCTGCAAATCTTTTCTGCCGACAAGTCAATACATTTTTATACCTTCTGGTGTTTTATTTTCAGGAAGTTCACATGGAGAGGTTGGACATGAAGTCAGATGTCCTAGAGATAATTCCTAGAGCTTCAGCAAACTGTACACTTCCTATCAACTGCTTTGATCAAATACTTCCAAATGGAAAGCTCACTGATGCTTGTCTGCTGACTTGAGTTCAGGAGAGAGAAGACTCATGATCTGTTGTTGCCTTTGACCATTGATCCATGCTCTGATTGGAGAATGGAAGAAAGTTTGAAGAAGATGAGAGTGAGGGAAGATCTTGGTATTTTGAAAGTCTGAATGTATATTATATTTAGCAAGGATGAGCAATTTGAGTGATGCAGTGATATGCGGTAATGAAAATTATTAAAAGGCAACTGTGATTAATTTTAAATACCAAAATAATTTGGCTTCCTATTAAAAAAAATTCTGTATCAGTATGAATCATTTTAGAATCACGCTGCATTGGTGAGGTGAACAAAAACCTTATTCTGAAAATATTCCTGCATAAATCTCTGCAGCCATATTATGGAATGAGACAGAGATTTCAGCCAGCAGGGGGAACTGCAGAAACAGCCAAAGCAAGAATTAATGTGCTGAAAGGCCTAGGAATAAAATTGCCCCTGTATGTTTGTTTGAAGCCATCTTCATCCATATCTCTGCACAAGATCACCCTCACAAGGATACTCATAAGATGTTTCCTTCTATCAACATCACCAGATAAAAAAAGGACATTGGGAACATATTGGAAGCAGCTACATATAAGACTGTGAAGTGTTGCAAGAATGTTCTAGTTTTCATGCTTTCATGGATGATTAAAACTAGATTTTATCTCTTTAGCTCATTTGTGGTAATGTCATAAGATGGGGTGTCAGAAATGCTACAAAAGATATATCACAACCACTCATTTCCCATCATTCACCAGTGAAGTAACACCATCAAAAAAAAAAGCTGTGCTCTGTTCATAATAGTTGAGTCTTTTCATTCATTATCTTATTTCCCAGATGTTTACAAACTGATTTGATTCAGAAACTTTTAAACCACAGTACTGTGGGATGAATTTTCTCATACCCTGTGAATTTGAACCTCAGGTAAAAATCTTGTTCTTTCCTCCTTTTTTTTTGCCTCTACACTACTGGTTTCTTAAAAATAATTTTGCTAAGTATGTAATTGCAACCATCTTCTTGGGTGTTTTTTTTAGTCTCCATGGTGTTTTAACCAAAGCATTAAAAGATAAGCTATTTTTAAGGTCAAGGTCAATTACTTAGAAATCACAGCAGCAGTTGAGTTTGATACAAATACTCATTGCTACCAGGGTAAGTTCCTATGGATTGAGAGAGCTAAGTGTTAATTTGAGCTTGAAGAAGAAGGATTCAGGTTTCTTAGACTTACCTTGATCCTTGGGAAGGTAATGGAGCTAATAATGTTGAAAACTGTCCAAACCATGAAGGACAAGAAAATGGCTGGAAATAGTCAGCAGGGGTTTAGAAAGGAGAATTCATGACTGATGGCCTGATAACCTTCCATGACAAAATGACCAGTTCACGGGAAACAGGACAAACACAGGATATCATTTAACTTGACTTCAACAAGACTTTGTACACTGTCCTCCATAACGCCCTCATAGACAAACTATGAGTCTATGATGAAGTATAGACTCTGTAAGAGGAGGGCAAGGCAGGTTGAAAACTGTCTGAACTGCTGGCTTAAAGGATTATAAGTGATGATAAAAAGACCAGCTGCATGCTGGTCACTAGAGGTAGAGCCAACAGCTTGGTACTGGGCCATTGTTTGAAATCAGAAAGCAAGTGAACTGTGCACAGTTTGGAGTGTTTCAGTGGGAACACTAAATTGGGGAGTACAGTTCCTAAACCATGGCAGTATTCAAAATAAAATTTTATTTATAAGACATCCTTTGAAATGAAGGATGAAATGAAATAGATTTCAGTGTGATAATTCCTGACAAAAACTTACTATTTTTCAAATAACAGAAAAATAACTTTTGATTTATTAATCTCTCTCTTTTTGTCTGTATATGAACATTGAGATATGCCAAATCTTTGGAACTTCTGCTTTTTCCTCACTCTCTCACAATGTGATGATAAATTAGTTACGTCAAAACAGGAATTATTTCATTCTAACATGATTAAAGGGAAGTGCAGAACACTAAGGCATTAGTACTCAAAAATGTCATAATACATGAACAGCACATGTGGTAGCATGACTTCAGAAGTGGTGCCAGCAATTGGATTCAGTTATTCACTTCCTTCAAAGAAGTCCAGTGCCAGGGAAAGAATCAGCTGTGATCCCTGCTGATCCCTCTGTAGTGGGAGACCCCTTGCAGTCCTGGACCTGAACTTGAAGGGCTGTTAAAATAATTACTGGTGTTGCCACAAGCTTGTCTTGCACAGGTGGGCACCAGAAACTGAAATGTCTCCTTGACTGCATGGGCAGCTACTGCTGGGGTTGCTGCTAGGAATATGCAAATGTCCAGAATCGTGTTCAAATGACTGTGGAACATATTTACCACCTGAACAGTGCATTTGCTTTTGTCCTGAATTAAGAAAAGTTTTTTGCTGTTTGAAGAGACCAGTGCACACACCTGCAAAGCTCTTCTTATTGGCAGAAATAAAATTCCACCACAACTTTGAAAGAAATATAGGCTATAGTTATGGAGTATGTTTATGGTACCTATAATGCTGAACTAATTATACATCCATTTGCTTTTACTGCATGTAATAATACACTATGCACTATGAATTTAGAAAGCTACACAGCTTGGATCATTCTGTGCTCCTTAGAACACCATGAGTGGTTTGGTCTTACCTTACAATCCTACTCGAATAAAATTATCCAACAGGGCAACACTAGGCAATGGTAAGAGGGCTCCCAATCTTGGTACTCCTGTCTTCATAGACATTTTGCCTAGACACATATAGCCTACAGGATAGCTCATGAACATCCATGATTTTCCCATAAGATCTTTAGAGATCTACCTTTGTAGATCTTTCCTGTCTTCAAAGTTTATTTATATGATACATCCTTGTCCAATTGTATGTTTACCGTAAGGAAGAAAACCTGTAAGGAAAATTCTGTGCTCAACTCATAACACAGACATGATAACACCAGAAATTCTGGAGACAGGAATCTTTAAAAGAAGATTATAAAAGATACATCAGATGCAAGAATCATTATTCACAGGAAGTATACAAAAATATCTGAGATATTGTATGTGCTCTTCTCAAACAAATCTGTCAGGCAAGATATTACTGCTCAAATTCATTTTTCTACTGTGCTGTGTAAAAACCTCAAGAGGCCTCTGTTTATGATGCAAACCTAAAATATTCTGAAAATAGTCAGTCATTGTAGAACATGGCCCAGTGTGGCTAGTTCAAAGCCAAACATTTAATGTATTTTTTTGCTATTACTCTGTCAGTGGGTTTTAAAATAGGGTCAGATTTTAAATGGGATTTTGAAGCCATAATTCTGACTTGAAACAAGAAAGAATCCCACAGAAGATATTACCTATTCTGTCTGCCAGGGTAGCTCAGGTCTGCTCTTTCCTCAGCACTCATTTGACTGTAACACCTTAATTTGCTACATAGAAAGCAGCTTAGAAAGTTTATGTCTAAAACGTCACCCCAGAATTGCTATGCAGCTCCTTGCATCCCTGATTACCACTTTCTACAGCAAATATTTCCACTTACTGTGGCCCTTTTTGGAAGATGGAATTTCAGAACAGGCAAAGTGGAGTTTGCTGTTCTTGAGACAAGGCAAAGACATGTCAATCACCACCAGGTTTTCTAAGCTCCAGTGTCTCAGGTGTAGAAGACAATATCTTTGGTATTTTTTCTGACAGATAAAGACTTTACTTGCATGTTAGAATCCTTCTTTCTCCAGGGGCTTGAAATAAGCTTGGAATGTCAGACATTTCTGTAGTTTGGTGGGACAAACATTGGTATGTTGCAGGGACACAGCATAAAGGATAATGTAATTGGAATCAGTAACATCAGTCCCAGAGAGGATGTGTCTGCCACTGTCAGCAGAGGAAGAGGGAAAAACTGCTGTCTAAGATGCAGGTGAAGAAAAGGCAGGACGAGGAAACCTTAAATGAAGTCAACTAGTGTTTCATAACCCCTGTTTCTGGAAAAAAGCCCTTGTCACCTGAGCAGTCAGTCTAAATCTTGGTAATTCCCAGGTTCCCTCATCTGAGCCTCAATCTAGCTAGCAATAAACTGAGCAATCTCAGACACATCCTGTGAAGAGGTGTGTACCTCTGGGCAATTCCAGTGGTCTCAGGGCTTGTTATGCTGTGGTGGTTGCCAGAGCAGTGTGTCCCCTCCCTGGAGTAGTTGCAAAATGCTGCAATTGCTAAATTGGCATCCCAGGAGGGCTGCAACTCTTCTAGCAGGACCCTGCTGCTCAAAAGCAGTGAGAAAGCTACTGAAAATGGCACCTGGGTATACACCTGTACTTTATCATATAGCAGGGGTTATATAGCATGGATTATATAGCACAGAAGCAGATCTCTTCATGTGAAACCAGTTCTAAGTGTGATCCCAAACTGCTTTGGCCAACTACCCAGGAGGCTCTTCTGTCCTGACCCCCTGTGGTTCAGTCTCTTGCATAGCAAATTTTTTGATATCCCTATCTCATTTTTCATTGGGAATGAAATTTGTATTGATTGTGGCAAACAGCCAAAGCTCTCTGAGGGGACGGGCACTTGGTGAGAATGAAGAATAGTGCTGAGAACTGTGTGGATGTTAGTGGGGAGAAATACAGAGGAGAAAATGGATGGAGAGTTAGCACTTTTTACTTAGATAAAACCACTCCTGTAGCTGTTCAACCTCTATAAGTAGGTGACTGCTTTCACATGTGACACTGATGGGTCTGATCTTTACAGCTGATGGGAGAGGGCAAAGAGGACTGAGCAGGTAGAGGATCCATTGGGATATGGAGGCAGATTGCAGTCAAGGTGATGGGAAAGTAGGCTTGTGGCAGTAGGCAGAGTCCCTGGTGCAACTGGTTGGTGTTGCCTGGGGCTCACATGTGATATGTAGAATTGATTGCTGCATCCTGGTTTTGGATTACTGCTGTTAATGGCCACGGAAACCCTTTCTGGGAGTGCAAGCTGTCCCTGTAAACCAAAGGGTGGGTGGGAGGTAGATGCTGTGTGTGTGGACAATTGGCACCAGTGTGGTAGCTCATCACTGTGGCTGTCAGTGAAAGCCTGGCTCTTCCAAAGGAGGAGTCACCCTGGAGATTTCTCTATGCTGTGAACACACAGAGTGAAGCCTTGTGTTATTGCAAAGGCTGCTTCAGAAGGAAGAGCCCTGACCTTTTTGTTGCTTTGGTAGTTGTTTCATTCAAAACCATTGCAATGGTTTAGGAGTTCAGTAGTACGTGGATCTATATAGGAATTGGGTATTTGAATTAGGGATGAAATCAGGCCTAAAATTGAAATTTGGTACAAAACTTGCTACCTACTCTTTTTGGTATCTTAATGGTAAAATTCTTTGGATGTAATTTTCAACTTGCCAGACTGGAGCCAAAAAGCAGTGACTTAACTAGTTTTAGATCTGATAAGAAGATGGCATAGTTCCAGGTTGTGGTGACCCATGTCTATTTTGGGACAAAGGCACATCTGGAAAGGACCTCCACAGAAACATACTAATAGAAAAAAGTCCTTACCATGCCATCAACATCACAGAATGCTTCTTCCCATCTTCAAATGTTGTCATACTTGGACAATGCCATGATAAAGCTGTGTGAATGTGATAATTTTTAACAGAAAAAGTTAAATGAGGTAAATGACACCATTTTAAATTGTGGCATTGACTACTAAAGCTGTATTTGGTTTTTTTATCTAGTATAATTTATGATTAAATGTGCAAGAAAAAAAGGAGTTTTACAAACACTTTAAATTCCACTGTGAGTTCATTAGTGAAATGAGAAAGCAGTTGTAATTTTTAATAGGAATTTTTATATACCATCATAGGCCTGGAGCTGTAAACTTTAAATCCTTAATTTAAGTAATTTAATGGCTGCTGTAGCCATTAGGCTGGCATATAATCTCAGATAAATACTAAGGTAATTTGTTTGCCTCCCAGCATTTCTGAAGTAAAGAGTGTACAGTATCACAGAAAAAGTGAGCAGTATGTTGCAAAAGAAACAGTTTTTACTGTTTTACAATGATTTCTTCAGTTTATTTTCTTACTAGGATTAAATGGTTTATCTGAAAAACAGAAAGTTAAATAATCACATGTATGAAAGTCTTTCCATATGCAAATGAAACAATGATAAAGATGTGTTAAAGCCATTATTTTCTTATACATGCTGTATGTATGATGAATACACGGAGGTTTTGCAGCCTGTATTTTTCTTTAAAGTAAGAGCAGGTAATCAGAACAGTTCCTTCTGGCCTTATGATGAGTGAGGGTGTTTGTGCATGTGTGTTTAGTGGATAGAAATTAAGATTGACTAGATAGTATTTATTTACTTCTTTGTTCATTCATATTTAGAACCGCTATAAAATGAAAACCTTCTCAAACTCAGAACACATTTGCAGTTAACACATTTCCACTGCTGTTTGCTACACTGTGACTGGATGAATCTCTTTCCTCACACAGATTTGGTATCACACCATTTTCCTGATTACCTGTTTTGCAAAGTTATATTTCTTTACATCTCGACATTTCAATGTTAGTTTTTAAAGCTCTACAATGACACAAATTTCACTTGTTTTACTTTCTGTGTATATTTTCCTTTTAGTAATATTTTCTTCCATCATTTTATAAAATCTCGTATATTTGTGGCAGTTAAAATGAATATATTTTCCTTGCAAAATGTCAGTGATGCTCTAGAGATGGTGATGATCAGTTGAATTTAAAACAAAAGTGAATACTTGTGGTTTTTTAGTTCTATGAGAGAGCAGATGCATGCATTTTAAGCAATTAAATATCATGCATTTCACTTGGATAACACTAGATGGCCTTCCAAATATTTTTTTGGGAGTCTGTTCTATACCATGATATATGGAGTAGTATGGCATATATAAACTCCAGACCCAGAGTATTGCCTGCTGACCTGCATTTTGCTCCTTACTAATCATGCCTGGGTACATAACTCTTCTAAACTAGTTTTTAGAATACCACAGAACTGCACTGCACTTTTGGTTGTCTTCTGTAGTAGTCATTTATGGTGTAGATGGGTTTCTTCCTTTCAATTTTGAGACATGGAAAGTAAACAAATATTAGTGATGAATCTGTGGTGGCTAGAGAGGTAAATTTTTTAATAAAATTAATTAATTTAAAAACACATAATTTTGATATTGTGAATTATATTAATCAAAAATGTAAATAAAGTGAGGTTTTTCTCAACATTTTTCTAAACATGACTTATTGCCAAACTAACACTTGCGAGTTAAAGGCACATGAAAATTAATCTTCCACTTCCAACCACAATTGTTGTTCCTGTTAACTGTTTGAGTAATGAAAAACCCCAGTTGTTCCAATTTAGCTCAATCCAAAGTACAGCCCTGCTCCTTTCTAGCTGGACAAACTCAATTTCAGCATTAAAACTGGTATGTGAATAAAAATATCACTGAAACTACCTGATCAATAAAGTGAAAGTACTATCAAACTGGACCAGGCAGGATCCATCTAACCTAAAGGAATAAATTTGCCAACAGTGTTATCAAGTTTTCAGTGCAACAAGTAACATGTTTTACTTTGTAAATTTGAATCCCTATGTCTACAATTTACTAAATGAGGCTTGCAGTTTATTGAGACTCATTTCTCACTGTGACTGTCTTGTCAGCATGCTTGTAGGAGATTTTGTGCCCATTTTCCCCTTGCAGACTCTAATCCGTTAATAATTTTTCTTATGGAGAATTTCTGCTCTGTGCAGTATGCTTCTCATTGAGGATGTGGGCCAACTGCCACTAAAGAAAGTGGAAAGATTCCCACTGACTTGAGTTGAAATTGGATCAAGCCCATGGGAAGCTAATCAGCACAGGAAATATGCACATACTTATCCCATTGCTGTGTATATGTGTCTAAGAAAAGAGAGTACCACTGAACTTGCAAATTAAGCTGCCCCTCAAAGCTTTCCTACTTCTCATATATTGTCAGTATAGATTGACAGCACATAAAAGTAAATCAGTGGTGACATCAAACATGTGCAGTCAGTGTATGAAGCTCCACACTTAATTTGACCCCATGCTGTTTGCCCTTTGAGGTGAACTGACAAGACTGATGAACTCATGGGTAGCAATTTGTGCCAGGCTACCATGTCTATGTTCTATCTGAAATAAGGAGTTTAAACATGGAAATTGTACAAGAATAGCAAGAAGATGACTGAGACTGGGAAGCAACTACAATTATTCATGTGTTACTTCTGATTTTATTATTAATTTTCTTTCCTTCTTTTTATAAAATTTATGAAACATAAAGTCATAGTGGATTGAATTACAGTCTTAGAGAGTGTGTAAATAAGAGAGGAAGATGACGCAATATTTTGTCAGCCTTCTGACTCCTGGAAGTTTCCAGTGGCAGCTACCAAATTCAAAGTGGAGGTCTGGTGAATTTTCAACTGACTGTGATGCTGAAGAGATATGATCATGTGAGGAGCAAAGTGTATTGTTCTTATTACTAATTCCTAGCTCTATAGTTTTCTAAAGACTGGATTGTACTGATTTAGGTAAGCACAAGGCTGTAGGAATACCAGACACTCATTTAGCTAAAAAGGTGCCTTGAAGTCAAAATCTTTTGTAATGTGTTTTGAGTTTTTTTTCCATTGAAAAAGATAATACTTTTATATGATCTACATCTGGACTGGAAAAGTAAACAATACCAGGCATGAATTTGATAATTAGCACAGGATTGACTGTATGATTTATCTATTAGTGTGCTGTTCTGGCTCAGGATGGGCCACCTTTTCTGTGGCTGAGAAGAGAAAAAAGAATAACATCATAGAGCAAGCCTGTGCTCTTTGCCTACAGGCCAAACAGTGGGCTCTAGCCAATTGTATTTAGTAACAAACTGCTTGAGGGGCTCAGAAAAGATCCAGGTTCTCTCACTTATTTAATTACATGCCAGCATGAATTCTTATGTGATACTTCCAGAAACTGTAACTTCAGTTGGCTGTTTCTGTCAACATATTTTCAACAGTTTGCACTTGACAAATAAGTAAAAGCTATCTAAAGACGTGGTTATTGTCTCCTAGTTTTAAAGAAAGTTGAAGATGGCTATAAGACAGTCTAAATCAAGATGATCCTGGAAGTCCCTTTCATCTCACAACAGAGCAGTGAAGTACTGCAAGGAATACGTCAATATATACAATACAATAAAATTATTATTTAAAAAAAATAATATTATAGTGAGCGTTAAAGGGCTTTCTTGATGTTACAAATACATATAGTGTGGCATAAAGTGGCAGCTATCTCCCAAGAATTAACCTGGTCAGAGCTTAAGACTAATAAAGTTAATTTTTAAGCCCTTCTTTTTTTCCCAGCCTTAATTGATGAATTGTGGCAGCTCTGTCTGCAGATAACAGCATTTTGTATTGGTTTTGCACAGCCTGCTTTTTGGTAGCAGGGGGGGCCACCTCTGTGGAGCTCATGAGGAGCTGCTGGAAGCTTCCACCATGCCCAGGAGAGCCAATCCTTAATGGCCCTGAAGAGGAGGAGGTGAGAACATGTGAGGGAAGACAACATGGAGATGCCAAGGTCAGTGCAGAGGGAGGGGCAGGAGGTGCTCCAGGCACCAGAACCAAGGTTCCTCTGCAGCCCATGGTGAGACTGTGGAGAGGCAGCTGTGCCCCTGCAGCCCGTGGGGATCCACAGGGGTGCAGAGATCCACCCACAGCCCGTGGGGATTCACAGGGAATTCAGAGATCCACTCTCAGCCCATGGGGATCCACGGGGAAAGCAGAGATCCACTCTCAGCCCGTGGGGATCCACAGGGAAAGCAGAGATCCACTCTCAGCCCATGGGGATCCACGGGGAAAGCAGAGATGCACTCTCAGCCCATGGGGATCCACAGGGAAAGCAGAGATCCACTCTCAGCCCATGGGGATCCACGGGGAAAGCAGAGATCCACTCTCAGCCCGTGGGGGAGGTGGCCACGCCGGAGCAGGTGGATGCCTGGAGGAGGCTGTGGCCCTGTGGGAGACCCATGGAGAGAGGGCCCAAAACCCCCATGCTCTGTCTTGCTGGGATGTCGGTGGGAAGGAGGGAGGAGCTGGAGGGAAAAAGGTGTTTAAGGGCCTATTTTCCTTCTCATCATCCTTCTCTGATTCTATTAGCAATAAATTCACTTTGCAACTTTACGTTGAGCCTGGTTTGCCCTTGAAGTGTTTTCTCCCTGTCCTTATCCCACTCATGAACCCTTCATTAATTTGCTTTCCCTTTCCACTGCCCACTTGTGGCAGGGGAGGGTCAGTGAGTGATTCTTGTGGGTGTCACATGTCAAACCATGACACATATAAGCTTTGCATCATATTTCAGTTCCAGGAGAAAAAGGCTAAGGCCCTCTTCATTACACTACTGCTTTCAGAACAAACTCTTAGCTCAAACACGGGTCCTTTTTTTGAAGAGCTTTGATTTTGAAGCACGCCACTCTTTGGACTATGACATGTTGTGAACAAAGATTGAATAAAATATCCAACATTATAAGTGATGCTCAAAATAGCAACCAGATAAATAAAGATCAAGTTTCAGTTCCTGCACTTAAGAGAACAGGGATTATGTGGAGATTGTATTGGGACCAAATGACTTCTCAGCTACCATCTCTGACTCTTCTTCTGAATCACTGTCACTGCTAGTCTGTCTATTATGATTTATTTTATTTAAACTGCAAGTCGTTTGGGACAGCAGTTTGTTTATATTTTCATAGTGTCCAATGTAAATGGTTTGTGGTCTATGACTAGGAAATGAACTAAGCAGCTATTAAAATAATAATGCATCATCTGCATCATAAGTCTCATCAAAGTTGCTTGCCTCAAATAGCGAACCAGTGGTGAATTCTTTTAATGATTATTCAATATTTGTGTCATATTTCTGATTGTCATAGATATGAGCAGTAATATTTTATAAATTCAGTATTTCTCAGCAGCATAACCAGAATATTGTGAAATCCTGGTCAAAGTCTCTGTCTTATGCATAAAGGCTTTTCTTGCTTCACAACTAGCTTTAATCACAAGTATGACCTCATCTTTGGACAAGCCATCTTTCTCAGTCCAAAGCTGGCAGAAGTATAGATGGAACACATTAAAGATGGAGTTTTATTCAAAAGATGAAGAGTAGGTCTTAAGCAACACTCTCCACTTATGCCCTACAATAACTCATGAACATATTCTTTAGCTCTCAAAGACACCTTAGTCTTTTTGGGAAACAATGCTCTTGTCCTTTTCCTTCCTCCTTCCCCATTCCTCTTTCAAAGGAACGTAATTTTTCCATGGAGTGAATGAATGAAGAACATTCCTTCTCGTTTTTCTTGTGCTCCTCGATTGAACTGGGAAGTCCAGATCTGGGTCCCAAGTCCTGGCCCTGACTCAGAATTTTATTTTCCTTGTCTTCCCAAAAATGTTATTTGTGCTAGAGCTTGAAGTCATCAGCACAGTGTTTGCAATGAACATCAGTGGAGAAAGAATTTATTTTCTTGTGGGGTCTGAAAATTTTGCAGCACAAACTATGTTCCTACACTCAGAAATCAGAATAAAATTTATAAAGTATGAAAAGGTAGGAGTGGGACAAAACATACATTCTTGGGAGTGTTGCCAGTCAGCACATCATCAGTAGAACAATAAAGTTTGACTACCATAGGAGATCTGTCAGCAGAACATACTGCAGAAAGTGTCCTGATGACAGATATTGCATTTCAGGGTAATTGTAGACTGCATGCAAAAACAGAACAGCCTCCTTCCAGTGGCTAATGATCTCTAATAATCTCTAAATGGATTATCAAGCTAAAGTCAGGTTTCTTACTGACTTCTATCACTCTAAACACAGAACATATACAAATACAAATGATTTGAGGCTTTTGCACTCTGTAGACTTGATAGTTCCATGTCTTTTTAATATTAATTTAATATTGTAACAAAAATATTTTTCATCAACATTTTAAATCTTGAATTGAAACATCTTGTTTTAAAATTCTTTTTTTAAGAAGTCCATTGAGATATTTACGGTGTAACTCCATGCTTTACAGTGACTAAAATTTTTATGTCATAGCAAAAACAGCAGTGACACTTTAAACTCCTCTTGGTTGCTTCTAAACACATCTCTTTCAGTTCAGGTTTTGCTGTGTTGTCTCCCCTTTGTGCCAAAGCAAGTGTCCCACTCACTCCTGAGGTATTGTCAGTGTGCTATTATGCAGGCCAATACCAGGTTGTTTTGCCCATCGTTCACACCACCAGCAGAGAAACTGGTTTTGTGCACTGACCCAGCTGATGTTGAGCCTGAGACTAAACTGGGCTCCAGGCCTGCATGAGAGCAGCTACACAGCTCTAGGCATGGACAGTGGGAGCCTGTATCCGCTCCGTGTATGCACACAGTGACATCTTTGCCTGCAAAATGTGCAAAGCTTTGCTTGTTCTGCTTGCCCTATCTGTTATCCCTCTAGGCCTGGGTGCCCAGTGCACTTGCAAGTCCTTTCCTTTTAGAGGACCACAAAAGTGCCTGATTAAAGTAATTCCAAGCTAAAATGTTAAAAGTAATATTAATTATTCATCCAAGATGTTCTGTAGCAGGGGACAAAAGGATAAAAATTCACGATGGGTTTACCTTTATGAAAGTCTCTTTTTTTTCTTTCTCTCTTTTTTCTTTTTTCTTTTTTTTTTTTTTTAACTGCCCTGAAAAATGCTGTTAATTTGAATCAGTGCCATCAGCTGCATTCTTGACTGGGGAAATCCTTGTGCAGTTCATAAAGGACTGCAACCCATGGGAAGGACTCTTGGAGGAGTTCATGGAGGATTATCTTCCTTGGGGGGGACCCCTCACCTGGAACAGAGGAAGGACTCCTCTCCCTGAGAAGGAAGCAGTGGCAGAAACAACATGTGATGATCTGCCTGTAACCTCAAGTTGTCATCTCCCTCCACCACTGGGGGAGGAGGTAGAGAATTGGGAATAAAGTTAAGGCCAGGAAGGAGGGAGCACTGGGGGTCAGGTGGTCTTAAGATTTGTTGTACTCCTCAGTATCCTACTCTTACCTGAATGGTAATAAATGTAATGAATTTCTTCAAGCTGGGTCTGATTTGCTGTGATGGTAAGTACTTTTACTGTTGAGTGACCATTCCTTGTCCTTACTTCAATTAATAAGCCTTTGTTATATTTTCTCTTCCCTGCACCATTGGGGAGCAGAGTGATAGAGTGGCTTTGGTGGGTATCTGGCCTGCAACCAGGGTCAACCCATCAGAGGAAGACAGCCTTCCTTTTGTAATTTGTGTATCTTTGTCAAAGACTCATCTCCAGTTACTGCTGAAGCTGTATGTAAACTGCTTTCTTCTCAAGAACCTCTTTAGGTTTTAGGTTTTGTTTCTATTATTTGTTCATTATATTTTTGTTACTAGCCTCAGAGGTAGGAATTGTCCGCTTTGTTGGCCAGTGAAGCAGCAGCATCCACTTGTTCTGCACTGTCAACAACCTCCTTCCTTTGAACTTTTGCAGTTCAAAAGTGAGCAGTGGAGGAAATTATTAAATTCCAGAGCTAAAGAACAGCCGCAGAGAACAGAGGCTGACCCTGTAATGCTTGAATAAATAGGTCTTGGCATTGAATACCCCTGTTTACTCCACCACCCGTATCAGAGTTTATCCCTGGCCTGGTTCTGTCTTCTGCAGTGGGAGGGACAGGAACCAAAAGGTCAGTTCTCTCTTTCCCTTTGTCTTTCTTTCAGTAGAGATTTTTATAACAAACGTGTCTTGTGTGGCTGTTTACTTGCTCTCCTCAGCAGCCTTGAATGGTTAAGTGCTTTCATACAGAAGAATACCAGCAGCATTGGAATTCTTTTGGATGCACTTGAAGCAAGATGGTGATTTTCATAGTGCTGCATCCAACTGGACCATGCAGAGTGGTACTATCCTAAAACAGTGGTCTGAAGCAATTGAAACACCTGTTCTCTCTCATCATATTGCAGCTTTCATATGTTGCCAGCATGACCTTATGAACAGTGGTTATGCTTAGATTGGCAGCCAGAGACCTTGGCACTAGGAAGGACAGCAGCAAATTGGTGACTGAAGCTGCATTTTTTCAGCCATAGCCAAAAGATTCAGGCAACCTTTCCCTTTGCAGTGAGGCTACTTGTTCCCTCTCGTTGGACTGCTAAAAGCAGTAAGACTGTATCCCAGCTAGTGGATAGTGTGTGGCAGAGGAACCTCTGCTCCTAAGATTATGTGCTGTGGTCAGGCTTACACCTATGTAGTTAAAGTATTTTCTCCCCTGAACAGTATAAATTAGCCTATCCTCTTGTGAATGATCCACTTATGAGCCCTTTGCTCCTGCTCTTTCACAAGCGATTCCTCGGTGCCTGGCATGCCATGTGCCACATCAATGGGAGGAAGCCTACTAACAATTGAACAGTATGGATGATAGCAAAAAAAAGCTCAAATCTATGCACTGTTCATTGTACTACAAATGTCCTAGAGATCTTCAACATCAAACTCCCTTGAATTATCTGGAGAGATCTGGAGCTGTCAGGAAGGGGCCCTGCTCTCACGCTTGCTAACCTCTGTGCTGTGCATTTTCCCAGCACGCTGCCCAGGAAGATGAGCTGAGCAGCTGACACAGAAATGTGTTTTGCAGGGGTAAAAAAATGGGAAGTTTGGTGTATTCTGCTGGCTATGCAATTGAATGGGGTTATATCACTTCCAAGCAGAGTTTTAGCAATAGTGTGTCTTCTTCAGCCCAAACACTAACCTCTACCATGGGAAAGTCTCTGCACATTGAATAAAACCTGTGGAGAAGGGTATAATAAAGAACAATTGAAAAGAATTAAGATATTGCCACTGATATTGTGTAGCTTTAACAGAGAAGATATTTTTGTATATGAGGAAAGTGATTAACTTCTAATTACAATCTCTGAATATATTTGAAAAGAATCAAACTTGAACTTCAGTATATTTTTTAAATAAATAAAAGAGCAGTCACAAAGGGAAGAAAATCGACAGATGGAATCTAAGCCATAATATCAAAATGATCGCTAAATTTGTTGCTAGTTTCACTACATCCATTTGAGTGTTCAAGATATTGATTCAGGTATTAAACACATTGGGTACTTAACAACCCCTTAGCAGAAGTAAACTGCAATTAATAGTTTGAAAATCTTATATTTCTATGTCATTTCATGTAAATGCACACACACATATCTTTGGTCTTACATCCTCATCAGTATTTTTTGCAGATATGTCACATATTTTATTAATTTATATTAAAATGTAGCAATTTCTTATTGAGTCTGTTTTTGAGTTCTCCATTACTTGTGTCTATATATTTATTTTTCTTTTCGCTTCAGAGAACAGCCATTTCTGTGCAGTTCAGCTGTTACCCTGAACAGTTCTCTCTGTGTCTCAAAGATATTATAACTGACACTCACTCAATCTTATTTATTATCTTTTAGCAAAAAATGAATTAGAAACAATGAAACAAATTTTTTCATTGTCAACACCCTCTTGGTACGACAGAGCACAGCAGTCCTGGCCGTAGCACCATGCTAAAATGATTTAGAGTCTCAAATCATGTTAGCACAAGTGTCCCTTTACCACTAAGGAAAAGATGCTGGTTAAAAATGCCTTAGAAAAGTCTGTGTCCACAATGTTAAAATCTCTGTAGCTCCAAAGCAGGTTTCTTACATCCACACTATCTTTTGAGAATGGTCCCTGGCTGGGGCTATCCCTGGCCCTCACTATGTCCAAGAACTGTTTGGCTGTGCACATATCAACATGGGCCAAAATTCTGGTGGCAGCAGTTTAACAGCAAAGAAAATCAGTGGCTAGGACAGCTCTCCACTACTGTTTAATTTCTCAGTATGGATGCAACCAGAAGCTGCCATTCCTTTCCACTCAGTCATGAAATGAGGGTGTCATTGTCTGCAATGAGCAAACAGGGCGTCAGTAGTTTTATCATGTTAAAACAGGGTAAAAATTCCGACAGGTAATCTTTTGTCTCCTTATGCAACAGAAAATATGTGGCATCACACATGCACACAGGTAGTGATATGGGCTGAAATGAATCCATTGATGGGGCTCTTTTGCCATCACGTTTCTGTGCTCTGGAGAATACCATTCTCTAATTGTCATTCTTCTTGATAGACATTGCCAATACATACTGTAATTTTCAAAGCCTTCTTAAAAACTGTATCTATTTTCTGCTATGTGAAGGACCTGAGTTTCATTAAGGTCTGATTCCTTATTTCCTTCATGTTCTCTGATACCTTATTTCAGGAATATTTAATTTTTTATAATCTTTCTGAAATACTTGTACTTTACTGGGTTCTTTTGTTTCTGAAACACTCAGCTGAGATTGCATTTGTTTTATTTTTGTAGTTGATGCTGGCAATTTTTGATCTTTCAGCCTTTTGTAGATTTAATAAGTGTGTTCTAGTATATTTAATTAAAATGGCATTTTACCATCAGTATATTTGGAAAAGTTAAGGGAGAAGTGCTCCTATGCTGCCTAGACTGAAATTCTTTCTATCTTGATTTTCTTGAAAAATGTTCTTTAATATAAACTGCAAAATTTTTAGGTAGATTTTCTTGGAGAGTGCTAATCACTTTAGTTCTCCTTGCTGGCTCTCCAAAAGTGTGACAGAACTCACCAGCTCTGCCACCAACAGCATGCTAACATGATTAGAAACTCTGTATAATTTTAGCATGGTGTTATAGCCAATACTGGTGTGCTCTGCCACACCAAGAGGGTTCTGTTAATAACATTAGGAGACAGAAAATTCATGGCATTTCTTGAGGTTTTGCTCCATTCCTTAACCACCTTCATTGCTAAAAGATGCATCTTGTTTCTAATTTAAATTAATCTGCTTTGACTTTCAGTCACTACCATTTTTTACTTTGCTCAAGTATTTCAATGTCTGAAATTCTTCCTGTACTTCAATGCTGTAATCAGATCTTCTTCTGTTTTTCTTTTTTGTTTGCTTGTTTTTTCTAATTAGGCACAGTAACAATTAATGTTAACAATGCACAATAATAAGAACTAATTTTGTAATTCCATTTTTATAAGGTATATTTTTAAAATAACTTTGAAGCCATTTGAGAAACATTTCTAAAATCTTTTATACATGAGAACTGGAAAGATTTAGAGATGTAGTTGGACAAAAACTGACTTATTTTATTATCTATTTTCTTGTTTATAGATAAAATCTTTTTTAGAGGAAATACTTGTTTTGGAGATGAGTTCAGTACTCATCATCAATAGTCAAGGTCAGATTATCAGAAAAAAAATCCCTTCTATTTTACATACCTGATTTAGAGCCATACTTCTGAGTCTAGGACTAGATGGACTTTAGACTAGAGCTTTGAAGAAGTTTGCATACAAAAGTGCTTATTTGCTGTCAGGAATATCTATTATAGTATCTGTAGAATTGGATATGGTCTGTATGAGTGGAAAAAAAATAGCACATATATGTGTTTACATTTAAGAAAACAAAAAAAGAATACTGACTTCCTAGCTACAGACTTGGCAATATAACTTTAATAACACAGGATGTTTTAAAACAGTTACAGAAGTGAAGAAGAGCTTGAGATGGGGAAGTAAATAAAAGACAAGGTAAGATACAACATGGTTTTAACAAATACAGAAGGAGTGAGGCTAATGTGATACTTTCCTAGGAGAAGATAATGTTTTATCTGATTTTCCAGACAAGTGAACTGCAGCAGATCTCATCTATCTAGAATACAATGCAGCCTTTGAATGTAGTGCCTCAAAAGAGGTTATTAGTTAAACAGCAGTTCAATGTATGCACATATCTGGGTGAAAAAGACTATGGTGAATGAAGCTGAAGGGGAAACTGTGGTGTTGGAAGGAAGTCATCATATTGAAATTTCTCAAAGATCCATCTTCAGACAATTTTCTTTAATATTTTAATAAATAAAGTTGACAGAAGTAGACATGCTAGGAAAATTACTAAGGTCACAAAATAACCTTAAAAAAAAGTAGGAAGAGAATATAATTTGGTAGGAAAACTGAATGACCCCAAGAACTGAGCACAATAGTTTTATTAGGAAAGAGTATTAATAGACAGAGAATGTAATCATGAGTTAGGGAATGAAAGTTGTTAAGGTAATGGTTCTTTTTCTATACAAGATGGAATAAAAAGTATGAACATAAGTGGACATGAAAAGAGCAAATTCTACCTGAGTAGATTTTGAGCAAAGTGTTTCTAGTGGTAGTAGACAGGTATTTGTCTCATAAAACTTTGGACTCTTGGTGTTCAGGACTGAGAAAGATACATTTACAAAATTAGGAACAGGTGGAAAGAAAAATTGTCAAATGCCAGGAAGCTTTTCCTTGAAGAGAGGTTGGAAAGGACGCTTGCTTGCTTAATCTTGCAAAATGGAGACTGAAAAAGGAGTGATTGATCACCAGTGGGCAGAAGAGAGAAGATGTATTTGAGTTAAATTAGAGTTGGCACAAGGACGTAAATTAATTGAAATGTGAAATTAAGAGAAACCCGGAGTTTTCGGGAACAGGGAATGCTGTGAAAATTTGAAACAGTCTTCTGGAAGAAAGAAGGCAAAATCTTTATTTGTTTCTGTGGAACTGTAACAATGTATAAAAAAGATTGCATGTAGGTTGTGTTCATTAACCGATGACTAGAGTTGCTGATCCAGGGGGTAGCTTGAGCATGGTGTCATGTTCATCACCTTCCATTCTGGTGCTTATTTTTTGGCCTCTTGCAGAAGAACACAGCATCCATCAGGCGTTGCCGTCTGTTCTCTGGGGAAGTACTGCAACTCTGATAATGACTAATAAAACTGGGCTCAAAGTGGGTAACCCAGGCTCACACAGGAGGCATGCTGGAGAGCTAGGTTTTAAGTGTAAACTTTTGAAGTCCTAGATACATATCTTAAGTGTACAAATATTCTTTTGCTTACATCTTTGCACTTATGTTTCAGGCTTAATTTATCTGTTCATAGGTCTTCTTTTCTGGCAATAATCTAAGTGGAAGATCAAGGAAGTCTGTCTTCTGTCTGTGCTTGAGCTGTAATAAAATCCACAGTACAAATACAACACAAAATTCATACCTGGTTAAGACAAACAAGGAATCAATTCACCACTTAACCATGGGCAGGCAGGTGTTCAGCCACCTTGAGGAAAGCAGGGCTCCATCACACATAATGGTGACTTGGAGAGACAAACACCACTCTGAGCGTTGTCCCTTCCTCTGTCTTTTCCCAGTTTTATGTGCTGAGCGTGAGGCCATATGGCATGGAATGTCCCTTGGGTCAGCTGGAGTCAGTTGTCCCAGCTGTGTCCCCTCCCAACCTTGTGCATCCCCAGTCTCCTTGCTGTTCAGGCAGTACGAGAAGCAGAAAAGGCCTTGATGATGTACAAGTGCTGCTCAGCAATAACAAAATCATCTTTGAATTATCGACACTGTTTTTCAGCACTAATCCAAAACACAGCCTCATACCAGCCACTGTGAAGAAAATTAACTCTACCCCAACAAAAAATAGCACAGCTCATGAATATCTGTTACTGTTTTAAAACATATAAACTTTAAAACACCTTTAAGAAGGGTGAAGAAGTTCATTATTTTCAAACTCCTTGTCTCCTTGGGGCTTGGAAAATTCAGAGAAATACCTTGCATGTTGTTATTATTATTTGTAGTACTCTACAGAATTTCTGACATATACACAAACTCTCTTTTTCTTTGGTTGAAAAGTAGAGAACATTTCTGGTAGGGGTGGCATTGCTTCAGCAAGCAGGTTTGAGTGAAAACTGCTTTTTTGTGGAAATCTCTTCTGGAGAAATGTTTTTCAATTTTATGCTGTGCAAGTTTGTTCTGGTGTAAAGCAGGGAAATGAAAACTGAAGATATTTCTGGAAATCCTTTAGAGTAGCGTACTGAGTACCTAGTATGCTTGCAGAGTGAGGTCTGACAATTTAGATACGGCGATAAATGATAACAGAATAAATGTACTCATAAAGATCATTTGGAGCATCAATTCTCTTCTTTTAAATATTCTACAAATTTTGTGTGCAAGTAGGCAGTCCAAAATATTAATTTGCAAGAATTTTCATTAATTTAGGAGATCTTACCATAAACTGAGATGTTTTAAAATAAATATTGGATTTTTATAGCGAAGTGATGAAAGAAGCTGGGTCTCAAAAAGTACTGCTGTAAAATTAGATTATTTTTCTTATAGGGTCGAAGGCAACAATATTCAAGATCCAATTTGCTTGAAAGACGAAAGCAAAAAAAAGGCTTCAGATTATTGATTTGAATCTAGAAAGAAATGAAATGCCTACTCCTTATATCAAGTTTGATTTGGAAATTTTAAACTATTATGAAATGCTATTAAAGTATTTTAGTTTTTTTTTGAGGTAATTTTGAATGACTGCTTCTCAGTGAAAGAGATAACTTTTCAGAACTGCCATTTTCTTGTTTGGGCACATACCATGTGGCACATAAATATCAATAATTTGTTTTGGCTAAAAAAAAATACCACAAAACCAAGCTGTTATTCAATATTTTAAAAAATTTTATTACTTTTGTGTGTTTGACTTTTCTAGACTGCAAAGATGCAGAATTATCCTGAAAAGAAACTCCTCTAACTTGCATCTCATTACCAATTTCATATGGTTATAGATACGTAAGGTAGGGTAAGCTTCTAATGCCATTTAGACTTGATAGACTTCTGCACAAGGTTGACAGGCCTATGGCCCATTTTTAGTGTAGCAGTTGAAGGTCAGGAAGGATAGCAAAAGAGGTTAAAATTGTTTGTGAACATAACTGATGCCAAACATTTGCATGTGAGAAGACCATGTTTCTAAAGATTAGTTTTGAATCTCACATTTATAAATTATTAATTATTGCATTTAAAAAACAATATATTATTGGGACTGCTCAGGTATATTAATTTAAAATAAACACAGATTTAATTTTTGCTTGACAACCCCTTTACATTTTACTATACATTGCCACATACAGAAAACTGAATGACTTTGAGTTCTGAAGGAAAAGAACAAAATAATTGACAAAATATGTATTTTCCACAACTATTTTTACTCTGAGAGATAGTGAACAAATTTTATTGATAGCTTTAAAACAACAAAAAAAAATTGACCAAGTCTATAATTTATAATAATTCATACCCAATTGTGTGCATTTAAAGCTCACATTCTGAGCCCTATAAAATGCTGACTTCTTTCAAAGCACATTGATATTGAAGAGAAGCACAGGACTAATGCACTGTCTACTAAAATTTTACTAATTTATGCTTTCAAATTATTATAGTACTTATTAATTTTTTACATATTGCCCACAGAGAAACATTTAATATCTCATAACACTATACTGTTAGTTGAAGTGCAATTTTCTTTCAAATCTGGCAGAATTTGTTTTCTCAGAGACATCTAGAAGAATCCTCAAATGCTTAAATTACAGTGAAATTTCTGTTTGACAGCCTCTGTGTCTCTGTAAGGCTCAAAGGATGACTCTTCAAGTCCTCATAGAATGGAATAAGAGCCTAACAACTATCCTAGATTATTAAGTCTCTAGATCACACAAAATCTGTTTACTCCTGATGAAGAACAAGGCAGAAGTTGGGCTGCTGTATGCAGGTGAGTTGGATATTTACTGCATTCAGACCTAAATTCCTGGGACTGCATCCATTAAGTCCCATTGTAAGCTCTCCCTCAAGAAACTGAGACAAGAAATTGTAAGATTTATGCCTTCATTGCTAGCAAAGTATATCACAAAGAAACCCCAACAGACCCAAAACTTTTCCCATAAGGCTGTGGTCCAAACCCTCATGTTGTATGTCACTTCTTAGCATTAAAAAAATAAAAAGAGTTAAATTTTTTTTTTGTCTGTGCTGGAAGGGAAAACAAGGCTAGGACTTGTTTTCTGGTCAGGAGTCTGATGAGCACAGCTTAGCTTGTTTCTATACAACTAAATACTATTCCCATTCTTCCTTCTCAAACCAGTAGAATCCCTGAATCAGCAGCAGTGGGAATGGTCACTAGCCTATGTGGGCCTAAACTTGTCCCTAACCCATGAGTGTCCACTGTCTGGAGCACACCAGTGCTGTTTGGTCTGAGCCAAAATCAGTCCTGGGTACAGCTCTAGTGATTTAGCAGCAGGGACAGCTGTGAGCCATGGTCACACCTGAGCCCTGGCTATGTTTACTTTGCCTTTAAGGACAACTGGGACATGGGCAGAGAAGGGTAGGTTGTCCTGGAAACACCTGGGGTTTCCTCTTTCAACTTTGAGCTGTGTGTGGAGCTTATCTTCTCCAGATCCGCTGTGTGAGCAGCTTAGACCCTCATCCTTTGTCCTCATCTATGCTACCATGCCCACAACCCTTGCTGGGGCAGCTGCCTGTGCCTGGACTTGGAACTCCCTGATCCTGACCAAGGCTTGACTCGTTGACTGGACTTGGCCTTTCCTCATCACCATAAAGCTATTTGGAGATCACTGGGCTCCTGGTTCACTGGGGTCACCATCGCTGACCTGCTCTGCTCACCTTATTTGGAGCCTGGTGAATGTTGCAAATGTAGGATACCAAATCTGAAAAGGAAAAACTACAGTCTTATTCTCATGGGTGTCAGCACTTGCAAAGTAGTCATATGCACTCTGCAGACCATCCCAATTTTTGTGCCACAGGTGTAACACTGCAGTGTGCCAGAGGTGCATTTCACATCTCAGCTTGGGTGATTTGTGTGCAAGTGTGCACAAATCATTAAAAAAAAATAGCATTTTCTAAAGCCTTAATCCTATAATTTCATCTGCTAAGTAAATCTTTGTATTGTTACAAGGTAGTGCTTAGATCCAAATGACCTAAAACCATTAACTGAAACACTGATCTCATATATATCCATTTGCCAGCCTCCCACTGCTTATACACTTGCAATTTCAGCATGTACATGCTCTGCAATATAACCTCCTCTAACTTCTACTCTGTCCCCTTTTTATGTATTTCAGGTAAAATAAGGCTGTGGATCTCCATCTCTACAAACTAAGAATATAGGCTCTCTTTCCTCAAAAACTAAAGAAATGGCCATCCTGCCATTGAAATTATATTCTCAGGAAATTCCCTATTTATCTTCTCCAGATCTGAAATATGGCTCAAACACTTCCATCATTTGTAATAAAGTAGCAATGGCTGTAATGCATCTTCTTTGTCATTATTGGGTAAGATGAGAATCTTTCAGATAAGGAGTGGTCAAATTACAGTGTGTCTTGAATACAAAGTCCATAATTATAAACTTCTCTTGAATATGTACAGACAGTCACTTCAGTGAACAGGTCGCAGTAGTCACACTGCAGTGTAGTAACTTTGAATATATTTGTAACAGGCATGTAAGCATAGAAAGTACTATCATACCCAGGATGATGTTTTGTGGTTGATTCAGCCCAACTTGTTCTCCTAAGAACATTTAGACAGCATCTAAATACTTAACACAGTAATAACTCTTTTAAATTAATGTTTTAAGTTTAGGGATAAACCATGAGATTCTGCTTGAATGTAATTTGTATTTGTACATGTATATTTGCACAGGAAAAATTATATTTTTCATAAGTCTTACTATGCCTAAATTTAATTCTGTAGCATGAAATCTCACAAAATAAAAACCAAAAACAAATCCACCCAAACACACATTATTTGTAGTCTTAAGGCATCTTGTTTCTAAGTGTATTACTTGAAAATCAGGACAGGTACACATTTCATACAACTGTGTTTCCAGGAAAAATATAAAGGGAGAGGACAGAAAGAAAGCTTTAGTGTGACTCCATCCAGTAACTGTTTCAGCAATCAATGGCAAAAGTCAAAGGTTGTTTTATTTGCCTTTAAAGTCAATGGAGGAACAAAACTACTATAAAAGTATCCTGAGTTGAGAAGTCAAATATTTATTAACACTGAAGGAAAGACTGAGCTGATTACAGGACTTACAATAGGATTTAAGGGCTCCTCTTTCAAATAAAATTTGATCAATATAACCTATCTGAGCAGTCCTTGGTTTATTAGATTCTTCTACTTAGGAGGTCTTTTCAGGGTTTGTCTTATTGGTTTCTGTTGCAATACTAAGGGCAGAATCTTCTAGAAGTATATTATTTAAAGATTGATTCCTGCTATTTTTTCACTTCAAATAGCAATCCTTAGTTAAGTAAATAGATTGTTTTAAGGGTTTTTTTATAACAGACTTCTATAGTTCAGTTCTGGACTTCTAGAAACGATTGTTAGTCTTGGACAATATTCATGATAATGAAATTAATGTGTACTTGCTGATACAACACTGAGAGTGAGGGCTAAGGTAGGAAATTTTAAACTCTGTTTATAGTTTTTTTCTCATGTCTTTTTCCCATAGATTCATGTGGACTTCTAGGATGACATTAAGCATAATTCCATTAACGCAGTAACTACACTTTCTAATAAAGTATTGCAATTATGTAAATATATGTGCTCTAATTATATGATTAGACCAACAGTAATTATGTATATGCATTGCCAATTATAAATTAAAATTACATTAAAACAAATGTCACTCAATGCAAAGAAAAAAAAAAGTTAGAGATGTGGAAATGTAAAATATGGAAATGAATGTCAAAGGTTATCGCAAGACATTCACTCATATAAATGAACATTGCTCTACCTTAACCTTATCCACTTCTTTCTTCTGTTTTCCAACCATTTTCGTACCTAGGACTACTGTTGTAATCTTTTTTCATCTGTTCAAAAATATTGACATTAAGGTGATGCAAGGTGAGGCAATATAGCCATGTATCTCCCAAGAATTCTGTTAAAATTTCCGCCTTGAAGAAAACCAACCCCCCTTATGGTTTGTTTTGCAATGTAAAATGCAATGTTGGTAATGAATAGGCTAGAAGTGCTTTCAAGGCTAAAGCTGCCTTAGTTACTGAGGGTTGTGAGAATCAGGTCTTGCTGGCTAGAATTGAACATAGCAAATTACAGTGATTGACTTATTGCCATCAACATTGAGCATGGATTAAACACATTTTTTCACCTGTTCACAAAGTTGGTTTGCTTCTTATTGACAAATTTCTGTGATTCCAAATATTTTCCAAGCAGAATACATAGGAGTTTGACTATTTCCCAAGGCATGCCTGTTTTAAGTGCCATGAACTTACGAACTCTGATTGTAAAGGACTATATATGCCTTGCCAGCTTGTCTCCTGAAAGCATGAGAGGACTCTTGATTTATATAGATACTCACTTTATTTAACTAAATGAGATAGTGTTATTTATTTTTGATCTATAACCACACAAAAATCTTTGAAGCAATATATCTTGCTTTTCAAGGAGTCATGACATGCAGACAGAGGTAGCTTAAGCGGTTCATTCAGATTTAGAAGCTGTAATTTATCAAGTGCAATGTACATAGAGAAATTTGCTTGGTGCAGCTAATGCAGTGAACTGAATGTTATCCTCTTCCATTCAGGATCCTTTTAACTAAGGGCATATACAGCTGCACATTTACAATATTTGGGAGCATCAGCTATTTTTGCATCTGTAATTTGTCACTTTTAGGTGAAAAGAGAAACTAGCACATCCCCAGAGTATTTTCCTATTTAAGACACTGCAGTAGGCACACCAGAGGGAAGAAGTTAATTTTCCTCATAAACATGATTCTACTTTGCAGAGCTGTAATGCCAGGTTGTGGATGAAGAAATACGAGCCACATATAAAAGTCTTTTTCACAGTTTATTAAGCCTGATAATAAAGCATTATTTTTATTTTCTGTGAGCAATCAATTGGACCAAATGCAATTCATTATGTTTTGTTCTGCATAACCTTTGTGTAACAAATCTGATTGTAGGAGATTATTTCAATGTGGAAGTCATGCATATATATCCCTATTTATCGTTTCATATCTTTGTTCATGCTAGGTGTGTTAACAATTCAGAAGCCTGCAGAGGAGACTAAGTATAGTTTTGATAGACAATGACTCTTCTGGCAACAGAGATATTCTACAGATTTAAGATAAGAATATGCCCTGATGATTGTCTGTGATGCAGAAAGAAACAATAACATGGTGTGGAAAGAAGTTTGGTGTTGGCTAAGGTTTACATAACCAGGTTTTTCAGTGGATTAAATCCTGTTTAAAGCTATTAGGCTGAATGTGATGGTGGGAAGAAGCCCATTTTTGGGCTCACAAGGAAACACTGAGTTCAGAAGTATGTGAAAGACAGAAAGTAAATGAACATGGTCCAGATAGACACTCAAATGTAAGACTGAAAAAGACCAAAGAAGGTCTTTTAGGGAAAATATGTTTTAAAATGTAGTAATAGTCAGAGTGAAGTAAAGGTTAGTTAATTTTTTAAAGATCTCTTGAAAAGTTTGTAAGGATTTCACAAATAATGGCATATTTACATATTTTATTAATGCTTAGGAAAGAATAGTCTGCCATGTAAAATGAAACTATTGATTATTAGAATATTCACAAAATTTATAAAAATTTCTAGCTAATTTATATAATTTTATATTTGTCACTGTATAAGAATGTTATGTCTGTATATAAGGATTGTCTAAATATATTTTATGGGTTCATATGAAGTAGAATTTTGATATATGAAATCTACAGCTTCTATTAGAAGGAAGCATCATCTTATTTGGATGGTGCCTGAGGGGTCAGAAACATGAGGCTACATTTCATGTGTCTTTTAACTAGGCTGCTTACCAGTCGACATTATTGTTTGATAAATAACCTATATCCATCATTATCAAGCTCTGCCTTAAATTTGGAGGTCAGTGGCCCTTTGCATCATGATTCACAAGACCTGACATCCCCTCATTGCTTGTGGAAATTTCCCTTCTGTTATGTTGCTGACCCAATCCGTGCTTCCAGTTCTGCTTGCAGTTTTGCCTTATACTATTGTTTTTGCTGATCGATCTCCATCTCTCCTTGGAATGTCCCTGAAATATTTCAACTTGCTCTCCTTGATGTTCTGGGAGCAGTAATGGTTCTTTCTGCACCACTGCAATGTATGCTCATTTGTCTTCTCTGCTGCTCTGATGTCTTCAATGTATATTAGCCACACAGAATCTCAAAGGACTCTGATAACTTCACATTTGCTGCCTTGAGGATCCAGCTTTCACAGCTATACCTAGCAATAGATCAAATTGTCAGTGATTACACAAGCTTGACCTTTATGAACAGGTCTCCAACCTGCTCTTTTCTCTCAGAATACCTTTTAATTTAACATCTGCTGAATATGGCACAGCCAATCTTACCCCGATGACACCTTGTTCAGATGTTGCTATATTTATGCATAATGAAGACTAGGTAGTTCCTTTACTTTTCCCTTTCCCTCATACTTTGTTTTAATCTAAATCATCCAATGCTTTTTTTTATTATTCTTTATTTTTCTCTCTTTGCTTCAGTGAAAGAGTCACACGCACATTTTTGATCAATTTATTTCTGTGGCTATATCCTAGAATTACTGCAAATTCAACTTTAATTTAAAATAGATGAAAATTTTGAACCTAAACTGAAAACTCTTCACTATTTTTTTCCTCAATATATTTCTGAAGTCTCTGGTTTGAGAGATTAGAAAATTAAACTCATGATGTGATTCTTTCTCATTTGTGAGTTCACCAGTTTTTAGCAAATGACTTACATTTGCTTCCAGAAACAGATTTTATTTCCAGAATAATTAATGAAATAATGAAAAAAATTTTCAGTACAGTCTAATGGATCATACTTTTTGTGGAGACTAATAAAAAAGTAGACTCCACAGTTATGAGTGCAGGAATTTTTCTTTATGTAATATGTCTATCCATAACTTGGATGAGGTGATGGAGTGATTGCTCCTCCAGTTTAGAGATGGCATCAAATAGCAGGTGGTCAGCTGATGTACTGCCTACCTTTCAGAGAGGAATGGGCTGACAGGAACCTCACACAGTTCAATAAGGACAAAAGCCAAGCTGTGCACGTTGGAAGGAAGATCCCTGACAATGGTACGGGTGGGAGTCTGTCTGTACAGGGTGTAGATTTGTTGAAGAAGTCCTGGGAGTCTGTGAACTGGGCCTGAGACAGTAGTAAGACCTGGTAACAGGCAAGCCAAAATTTTCCTGGATCCTGTTAGCAGGAGCATAGCCAGGAGATCAGGACCAGATGATTAGCTCCCTCTACTCAGCACTTGTTGAACCATATCTAGGGAACTACATACAATATTGGATTCCCACCTCAATAAACTCCTTGACAAACTGCAGAGGGTTCAGTTAAGGGCCACCAAGATGGTAAAGGGGAACTGGAGGACCTGCCCTCTGAAAAGAGACCGAGGGAGTGGGGTTCACACAGCTGGGGGCAGAGAGGGCTCTGGGGAAGCCCAGCAGCAGCCCCAGCGCCTGCGGGGAGGTGACAGAACCGACGGAGGCTGCTCCCACTGCTGTGTGTGGCAGGATACAGGGGGCATCAGGCCTGAGATCAAACAAGAGAGGTTCAGGCTAAAGATAAGGGGAAACTCTTTCACTCTGAGAACAGCCAGACAGTGGGCAGGTTGCCCAAAGTGGTTGTGTAGTTTCCATCCTTGGAGGTTTTCCAAGACATACTTGGATAAAGCTCTGAGCAACCAAGTCTGATTGCAAAGCTGACTTTGCTTTCAACATGAGGCTGGGCTAGAAACATTCTTAGATCCTTCCCAAAGAGAATTATTCTGCAGTTCAGTGATGTGTATAATTGCAACCCACTGTCATAGATTCACTTTCTGGTACTGCATAAGAGTAGGAAAAGGGAACAATTAAAAAGACTCACTAAAAACTATGTGAGCAGAGCCATGATGCACCCATGAGCTGTCTGGCAATGTGCACACAGTGCATCAGCACATCCAGCTGCAATCTGTAGATCACTCTCAAGGAATTATTTATTGTCATCTTTCTCTCTCTCTCCTCATTTTTGGCATCTGTCCCCTAAGAGATACTGTTCCTCTGAGACTGTTTTTTGTATTAACAGACATTTTTGATAACCTTTTTCTTTATCTGAAATTAAAGTTTTAAAGATCACAGTCACACATTCATAGAACACCATTTGAAATTATTTGAAAAGAATCAGCTTGTAGGTTTTTTGGACTGCTTTTGTGCTTTCTAAGGAATATTTGCAGATATTTATTAATTATTGTGCAAATTTATTTATTATTATGTAAGTATACCTTATAAGTACATAATATTTTTCTAGTGCTTGTATAAGCTTGTATTCCTTATTCTTGAAAATTACTGTCTCATGCAATATTCTCTTCTACTCTTTTCCTGTGCTTGCACTGCACATCCTCACTGTTTGAGGAAGATATTCACAGCTGCTTTATCTGCTTAGGCTCAAGAAGCCAAGCTCTTTTAGTCCATCTTCTAGGACAAACATTCTATTCTGTGCCTTTCTAAGCAGCCCTTTTAATATTAATTTTATTTGTACAAAAGGTTCTTCAATATTTGCGATCAAATGTGTACAACACTTGCTAGAGTACTTTTTATCCATTCATTGTAGAATAACACTATTACTTCCCTGCTGTGACAAAAAATAAATCAGTTGATGCAACATAGCAAAAAGTGTCATTTTTCATGGGTTCTTTCAGTGATTAATTCATGCATTCATGTCTGCTATTCCTTCTGCCTTTGCACCTGACTGAATTCCCTACTTTACACAAAAGTTTTATCTATTTCTCTAATGCACAACAGTGCATTTCTCACGTTTTTATTATATTAGTTCTCAACATCAGATTTATCTCTGTATGATACTTAATTGTCTTCTCTAACTAAATTGTAGGCTATCAATGCATTTCATAAGTACAGTTTCCTTTTTCTGCAAATAATGATAAAATTAAGTATGCTAAGTCCTAAAAATAGTTCTTTAATACTTCAGCTGAAAACTGTTTCATTTCAGTTATTATAAATAGTTTTCCTGTATCCTACTCCACTCACTTTACATTTCTGTTGCAGAAATTCCTTTAACCTCTTCATTCATTTTCTGTTTTTGCACTTTTGTATTTAATTGATGTTTTTTGGGTCCCATATGATGTCCTATGAAAATCCAAACATGAGAGAGCTATGTTTTTGAAATCTAAATTTGTACAACAATCAATCATATTCTCAGAGAAGGATATACACCTGCTCAATATTATCTCCTGGCAATGAATATAACCTCACATGCAAAAAATACTCCCTTACTCCCTGTTTAAGATGGCTTTTAATGTGGAAAATCTTTTTCCAGACATCACAAGCTAAATTAATTTATTAAAGTGTTTGCAAATTTTCATTAAAATGAGAAATAAGGGACCTGCAGGATAAAAAAAGATCTGCAGAAAACCAGATCTATCACAGCAGAAATTAAGGAGTTAAGAGATGCCACATTCCTTCTGAGAGCAACTCTGTAATACTTACTGTTTGCACTCAGTGTCTGCTTAACACTTAACTCATCATTCATCTCCCTGACTCACTTTTTTTCAGCTATTTACTTTGATATGGCAATAATGGAGCCCTTTGTGGTACTGATGTGCACTCACCCATACATACCAAATTAACAGAGGATCTTTCTTCTTGCCAGTTAAGCTCAAGTAGCCCACTTAGAGTCTTGGAATGAGTGTCCTTCCTGACCTTCAGGCCAGGTTATTTCTAGAAAATGATTTAACCAGACTGGACACTAGACTAAGATGGCAGAGTCTTGTTTACTGTCCAGCTGATAGACTAAGCCTATAATAACTAGGAAAAAGAAAGCAGTACTAATTGGTGACTCATAGCCCATTGAACCAGTAATAATATACTACATGTTGAAGCCTTTTCTTCTTTTCTCAAAGAGCAATTTAGCCCAAATTTTCTCAAATACTATCAAAATAAAGTGCCTCAAACAACATAAATAAATCTATGAACAGAATGTTTTATTGCAAAAATTCAGCTGTTTCTGTATGCTTTATTTTTTCATTCATTTTGAGGATAAAGAAAGAAAATAAACAGAAAGGAAAATATTAATAGAGGTATTCTAACTGTTCAAATTAGAGAATATAAACAAAATAAATCTCAATATTTTAAACTCTAAGTACTTTTTCTCAAGCATGTGTTTTGACAACTGTTTAAAATATTATTTATGAAACCTAACAATATTTAACATGTTATTTTAACCCACTGATCTACTTTTTTTTTTCAAAAGTAGCTTAGAAGTAAAAACAGCAGGATATACTTTGCTGAACTGCAGATATTCTACACAGAATCAATTAATTAACTGAAGGATTTAATGTGTTTCCATATGTAACTGATAGTATATTTTGAAAGTTAACCAAGGAAATAATATTTTCCTTACCCCAACTATTTTTAGAAAAATTAATTAAAACCCAGTCAGTTGAAAAGGATGTTGGTATAGTCAAATTTGTGTTGTACTGTATAACACCTCAGAACATATATTGTATTGATGTGTTTGTACATTGTACTTTTCTGAATCAACACCAGTTCATACTGGGAACGGCATTTGTCTTACAGTCTGTAATGTGATAATTATAGGAAAGACTGAATTAACAAACATAAACACAACAAGATAACACAGATCTGTGTCTCTATAATTTCATCCACAGTCAGCAATTATTATACCACAGGTTGCCATTCACTATCAAAGCAAAAAATATCTGAAGGTTTCTGTTTAGCAGCCCATAGTGAATCAAAGAGGACATTTCCACCAAACCCATTGTAAATTTTTAAAATTTGTGATTGTACATTTAATGTATGCATTTAAACAATGTCAGTGAAAAATTATCTCTCAAAATCTACAGAGTTTCATACTCCATTTGCAGAAAGCAGTGGTAGTAATCATCCTAATATTTTAGAAATTCAGTATGGATCCCTGTCCATATGGGACCTGTCTCTCTTCACTGATGACAGATGAAGTCAAATGGATTTCTTAGTCCAATATTCTCAAGTTAGATGAGGTGAAATTCACATTTCAATGCTGAGTCTGCCATTTCACTATTCTCTGAACTGAGCTATGGTCCTCCAAGGTGACATAAATGATTCTAGACTTCATAAAATGAAAATGAGATTTCAGTTTGTGTTTGAGCATGGAAGTGCTCAAACACAATATAGTGTGTTTGTGTAACAATATAGTTACATAAATGATTTTAGACTTCATAAAATGAAAATGAGATTTCAGTTTGTGTTTGAGCATGGAAGTGCTCAAACACAATATAGTGTGTTTGTGTATTGTGATGTGTAACACAATATAGACATGAGGTTGCATAAGGAAAATTTAAAGTTAATAATATGAAGATATATGAAATTGAAAAAACTACATAAATAAAGTGGATGAATCAATTACAGAATAAACTTAACAACATTGAGTAGTTTCTTAATAATCATGTGCCTGAACCCTACCAAGATCCACAACCTTGTCATTCTACTACCTTTATATACAAGAGGTTAGTTTAAGGATTACCTGAACTGGGAACTGGACTCTGCTCAAACAAAATTGCACATAAAGCTGTTGCTGCCCTTCAGAGACAAATGTAGGAAGGAAAGTGATCTAACTGTTTCTTTTGCCCAAAGACTTTCTGCCTACTTAATACAATCAGTCCCAATAACAGGAGATGTAGTGCCATCTGCATGTATTCCTGCTTGGACATGCACAGGGAGAAAATTCTGATTTCTGCCACATATTGTGTGACTCCCCAGAGAAGAAGAAGTGAACAGAGCTTGTTGTAGGCAGTGTTTAACAGTAGTACAGAAGCCATAATATCAAGTTTTATTGAACTAGGCTATTCTGCTTACAGAATAGCTTTGCCTTTGCCCCAAGGAAAGGTCAACACTGTATAAACCACACTCTGCTGTTACCGCTTGAGACAGTATGCACAGACAATCTATTCCAGAACTTCACCATCCTCACTTGCACAATTTTTCTTACGCCAGGGTCCATCTTGCAATTCAGATGTTCATTTAAGTATACACAAAAGAGACATCTGCATTTGAGCAATTGTTATACTCAGTGAAATAGAGTCAATAGAGTCAGCGGAGTAGAGGAACTTAGTCACCTGAGCACGTGTAACTGTCAAGTTTTAGCTAAGATTAAGAGCTCTTTAAGTTTTGCTGAATGTGATGGTAGCAAAGCCACCCAGCTGAGATGTGGATGCCTGTTTTTCATCACTGAAATGTAAGTAGGTGAAGTGGAAGCTCATTCTTACCCCTTCATATGCTATATAAGTCTGCATTTCTGAAAATTTCTGAACCACATGCTCTATTCAAAGTAGCCACAGGGAATAATTTCTTTCCAGTATTTCTCACATTATTTTTAGAGAGTTGCAATTTTTAGTTTTGTTTTTTTTTTTTTTTTTTTTTTTTTTTTTTTTTTTTTTTTTTTTTTTTTTTTTTTTTTTTTTTTTTGNAACCTAAATAACCTCAGATTGCTTAGCATCTCCACATATTTTCTAGAGGTCTGATTCTTCCCATTTCTCTCTTCTGGAGTGTATCCAACATCTTTCCACCTTTCTTGAAGTGCATTTACTAAACCAGATAAAGTACTTCATCTGTGGCTTGACTATGAAAAGAGTTTTAAGTGGATGTCAGTCCTCTTTATTCAACCTAGTATGACAAATGAAATGCTTTGAAATTAGTTCCATGAATACTTTATTCCCCATGAAGCAAAATTACTTCAGTTGAAGTATCTTTCTTGCTGACATGCATTTCAATATAGTGCATAATCTCATTTCATTACTTTCCTTTGAGAGTGGTGATTCAAGTTGTAAGTCCCTGAGTGTGGCCAGAAATTTGAGCTGTATCTCCAAAGGTGTTGAACAATCAGACAGGACAAGAACAAGCTTATTTTCTGGCCATGTAGGAAAATAGGAAGGGTAGGCTCGTGCTTCTACAATTTGAGCTGAATACCTTGACCAGAGGGAGAATTCACCATTCAGCTAAATAAGACACTTAATCTGAAAAGACATGTGAAAGTGAACACATGCTTCCAACATGTCCTATCATCTATCCTAACATCATTCCTAACATTTCCTATCATCTTAGGCACAACCCTGTACAGTCTGGGTGTTGTGAACTTCACTGTTGATTAAAAAAAATGAATTAAAGTGAGAAATATCAATACACCTGAATCTAAGTTGTATGTCTGGGTCTTGTGTCTGTTACTGAATCAAATATTTGCTTTTAACATTATACACTTTTTAGGTATTTTAGTAGTCAAGGGAGAATTCAATTAAGAAAAGGTTGGCCTGCTGTCATGCTGGCAGTCTTCTGTCTGATAACTAAGACTGCTATTAAATCTGTTTTCAGCAGCTGACAAGCCATATCTTAGATGAAAAGATCACGCTCTTCTCAGGGTATCTCTTATCAAGTCCTTCAGGCTGTAGCACTGACTTCTATCTAACTAGAAATACCCATTTGGCTCCATTTTGGTTCTACTTGGTGCCCCATGATGCCTTTGCATATATAGAAATATGAAAGGAATAAAGAGGCAAAACCAGAAGCTATATACAAAGTCAACATTAGAATGAGAAATACAAAGTTAACAAAATTCAGTCTGAATGCAGCTCTGTCTGTACATCAGCTTTCTTATGTCAAATACTGTAAGTAGTTTTCTCTTGGATATATTGTATCTCCTGTGAAATACACAGACATAAGGTTTACTTTGAAAAGTGAATACCTTTATCGTAGAGGAAGTTCCATAAAACCTTTGAAAGTCTTTCATGGTTATAATGGAATTGAGAATGTATTTAGTGTAACCAATGACAAGCAATTTAGCAATTAAAATATAGCTTTAACAAATGGAATGATACATTGCTAACAAGATTAAAAAGCCTGAACAATTTTTCATATGCAGAAACGTGAAAAATAATTTCTAATCTACAAAATGCATGAAGGCTGTATTTATATAAAAATGAGGAATGATGGGATGTATTTGCAAATATGTATCTAATCTCTTACAGCCCAGACTCTGCAGTCTTGCTGTAAGAAAACCCCACTCTTTTGGTACTGAATATGAAGCAGTTTTCTTCATATTCACTACTGGAAGAATATGTGCATGCATATAATTGTCCATAACAGATATAAAGCAAGTTATCTACACCCATTTTTAATACTGTGGTTAACATGCATTTGATTTCTACGTTTTCGGGTTTCACTCTTTGTTTTTTAAATATGATATTCATTAGCACACAAATAATCAGGAAAAAAAGGTCTATTTTTCTTAAGACTCGCCTGAGGGGGCAGAAATTTTAAGGGTTAAAGAGGTTTTACTGATTTTGTTAAAGAAAATTATGGCAGAAGAGGTGGATCGTGAAAGTGGATAGCGCTGACCCACGGCACAAATGTCAGGAGAGCTCACAATTCCATCCATGTTGTTTCTGAGGGAATTGCAGTTGCAAGGGAAAAAGGAATTGGCATCTAAAAGAAAGAAAATAAGGAAAGTGGGTAGAATTTCTAAGGGTACATCGGTACTATTATTTGCAATATTTAAGCTACTGAACAACCACCATGTTGTTACCTTCTCCATCTCATTAGGAGCTCAGAGTAACCTGGCCTAGAGGAAGTTTCCCTGCCCATGGCAGGTGGTTTGAAGCTACATGATCTTTAAGGCCTCCTTGAGCCGTAACCATTCCATGATTTTATGATTCTACTGATTTAGCACCATGCCTAGAGATTTTCCCCACCAAGGAAAATATTACAAGAAAAATCAATAGCATGTGTTGGTGATAGCTTGTCAACATAAAAACTAGATTCCTGTTGAATATTTCTGCTGCATGCACATTAGCATTAACTGTTGCTTAAATAGAAAATGAAAAACATTTCCTTCTGTTTCAACAGTTTAGAGTATTGAAGTTAGCTTGTTTTTAGGATATATTTCTTGTATAAGAACTTTGGTGAATAGTCCTTTCCTGTGGTCTGCTTTAATTATTTCAAGCCATTAAAAGCTGAGCTTGCTCATTTCAAGTTTCACAAGGGGAAAAAAATCAATGGCTGCCTTGAAATGCATTTAAATTTAGTATTTTTGCTGAAATTCATAAATCAGATATGAGTCAGTATAAAGGTTGTTAATTAAAAAGGTTGATAGTTGATCTTAGTTGATGGTGCCTCTGTCTTCACACAGTCATATGTCACTTCTAGGAAAGGGAAAGTATCTGAAAACAGCTGAGTGCCAAAAGACTCAAGACTGTCATATAAATAAGGACAGGTAATTTACAAATTGTTTATTTCTAAGCTTTCTGATTCTATGAACCAGTAGTAGAGCTCCCAGTTTACTATCATGGGTTCATAAAAAATAAATAGTTGCTTCTCTATCGCACTTTCATCATGTACATTTTTTTCCTATAACGACAACTTCTTCTATTTGCAGGCATCTCTGGATACAACTAGACTTCACAGAACATCAGATCCTCACTTGAATGCTGATTCCTGGTTCTCCAGATGTGAGGCTGGGCTTCACCATGGTTTCCTTCCAATATTTAATTTCTATGGAAATTAGTGCATAGAGCAATGCATCCTTATGTGCACATCCTTATGTGTGACTGGGGCTGTGTATTTTAGATTTTTTCCCGTTACAGTTTGGGGTGAAGCCAACCTGCACACTGGGATTCAGACTGAAAATCTCACCATTTTAGTAGTTTAAATGCAACTCTTCCCACATGTGCAGGTCCCATAAATTTTGTCTCTTTTTGTTTTATGATTAAAACCCACCCTCACTGGGATTAGATTAGTTTTTAAAATCTTCCACCCTCACTTGGAAAGGTTTTATTATTTGTACAAGGCAAAAGTTTTTCAGCCTTTATATCTGAAGACCTTTTCTTAGTTATTAAGCAGCATTTTTTTTATCAGCATTATTGTACTTCCAACACAAATTTACTTTCTTCACTATCACTGGGCAACATTTTGCATATTTATTGAATCATGGGCAGAATGAAACTAAACATGCTTAAAAAAAGATCATAAAACCGACCAGGAACCAAGATTTCTAATAGTGAAATGGAGTGTATTCAGTGAATTAGAAAATTAAAAGGATCTTATGCTCCAAAACCCACCAGAAGCATATTATGGCTTTAATCCAACAAATATTTGTGCACATATCTAACTTCTCTCATGTGAATAAGATTAATAATGTATCTAATTAGGATTTGCAATTCAGGAATCTCTGGGAAAGAACTCTTAAGAGACATGGCAGACAAAGATGACAGTAATGTTTTCTGGGATATCACAATCTTTGTCTCCTTTATACTTATGTTCACCTAACCAGATACACAGTGAAGATTATATTTGCTTAAAACTCTGCTGGAAGATTGTCTTGGCTCAATAATACAACTTCTTTCTTCCTTACAATTTCCATTTTTAGATCTCTGTTTTCTGTTTTTGTCATAGAGAACACTTATTCTAAGATCTGTGCATAATACTTGCATAATTTAATTATATGTTCATTTTTCACTATGTTTAATAAATCCCACAAAGTGAAATTCTGTGTTCTTATTTAAAGTATT
>WBNO01033385.1:1015-86373 GCA_013400575.1 Peucedramus taeniatus
AGCCGCGGGGGCGGGGGTGCGGCTCGCCCCGCCCTGTGACACCCCTGAGGCAGCGCGTATCCTCAGCAGGACCCTCGGTGGTACCGGTACCCTCCGTGAATCCCAACCCCGCGGCTGCGGCGGGATGCCCCGCTCCGTTTGGGCTATTCTAGCCCCGGGAGTGGCCGGTTCGGGTGCTGGCCGTACACCGGTACTGCCGGATCCCCCCGCGCCCCGAGAGCCCCGGCGGGGGCACCTCTTGTGGTGCTTCTAGAGCTGCCGCCATCGCCCCGCGTTTGGAGGGGAGTCAGGGCTTTCCCCGACCTGGGGGTAGGGCCGTGCATCAGTCACTCCTCACAAAGTGCCCCAATCACACCTGGTTTTCCCCCAAAGTGAGAGCAAGACCGCGGTCCGGTTAATTACGGGCTAATTAAGGCCTTCCGTCCCGCCTTGGGGCGCACGGCAGTGTTGGCTCTGCAGGGCAGCGCGGCCCCTGCTCTTCCTCACAGAGGGGTGTGAGGGGAGGGCTCTGGGCTGGTCCCTGGGGGATCAGGGACCACAGGGGCTCAGGGGTGGGTTTAGGGGATGCAGAGACTCAGGGGTGTCCCCACGTTTGTTGCTTAAAAGCCCCAGTCACCGAGAGACTTAACCACCGCGCCCGGGGAGCAGTAGCACGCACCGAAGCCGGTGATACCGTAGAGCAGCAGCCTTTGTGCACCAGGTAAGAGCTGGGGGGCTCCAGGCAGGAGGCTGCAGTGTCTGGGTGGGAGAAAGGGCTTCGAGATGGATAGCCAGGAGGGGCCTGCAGTGCTGGGAACACGGGAGCTGCTTCTGAAATGGCAACTTCTGTAGAAAGCAGAAGGTAGGGGAGAGAGGAGGGGGTTTCCCCCCTGGCTGCAGAGGTCCTCCAGGCTGGGTGCCTGCCTTGGGGTCACCCTGGCGTACATACCTTAGCAGTGGCTATGGACAGCCTGGTGTCTGCAGGTGGTGAGGAGCCCATTGGAAAGAAAACCTCTGAAGCCCTTGTTCCTGCTGTGCAGCCCAAACTCCAAACCACAGGGGCAGTGACACAAGGTGATCACCGGGGTCGTCAGCTCACTGTGTAAAACCTGGGCTTCATGGGGGACTTTGAGGGGTTTTCTTGTTTCCTGGCCTGGCTGTATTCTGCTGGCTCAGCTTGACCATGTCCTCCACTGAAGGAAATGGGAGCAGACCCAGCACCACAGAGGATTTTGTCCCTGTGCAAGGGTGGTTGGGGCAGCAGCTGAGCTAGGGCAGCTCACTGCTCCCTGAGGAGCAGCTGGCTGTCCTGCATGCTCATGGAGCAACCTTCTCCACAATCTGCCTTCTGGGGTGAATGATAACACTGCGCATTCCCAAGCTCTCGTAGGATGCTCTTGTTCCTTGTTGATAACATAAAAAGTGATCACAACCCTGTCCAAAGGGGCTGTAGCTCAAGGCAGTGGGTACAGGCAGTGTTGGAGATTGGGGGTTATGCTGTGTCTGTCCTCTCCTCCACCAGGCTCTCTCCCTTGCAATTCTCCCTGGCTGCAAGTTGGCTTTTCCAGGGCTGTGGCTGCATAGCAGCTGGAGGTTCAGGAGGTGATAACTGGAGCTGGTCTGTGCAGATACTATGGGATGCAGCAGGATTAGGTTTGGACACATAGCATGGGTCACTGCTGAGCTTTGGGTGCTTTGTGGTTTGAGCCAGGTCTTACTGCTGCTCAGTGAGATCAAAGGCTCTGCCATCATGGGCTGTTGGGGTTGGTGCTTATGGACTGAGCCGCAGCTGCAGCTCTGCAGCAGTTTCTCTGTCCTCATGGGCACCGGGGAACCAGGGCAGCAAGAACTGCTGCTGCCAACCTGTGCCATATCCTCCACCCAGCCAGCGCAGGCAGTGATTTCTTCTGCTCAGCTGGCATTTGCTGCTCTCTGGCCCATCTCCAGCTGTAAAACTCCAGCCTAGGTGGTCCAGGCTAAGAGCTTGAATTGCCCATTTGATGGCTGTGATGGGGTGGCTTGGGCAGTGCAGATGGGACCAGGCACAAAGCATTGCCCTGGCAGACCCCCTCTGCCTCGAGCTCCTGCTCACCTTCCCACCTACAACTTGAGCGTGGCCACGGGACACTGCCCGGTGCTGGCCCTCTGCTTTTTAATCATCAAGTGGCCCAGCTGGCCTCGAGTTGTGGATTTCAGTGAAGGGTCAGGTTTTGCAGAGCTCTGCTTGCAGCAGTGCTGTGTTTATGGAGGTGCAGAGGGTTGTGCATCCTCGGGGCTGGTTGGGCACCGCGGGGCAGCCCTGGATGCAGGAGCTGCTGCTGTCTCTGGCTGTCAGAGAAGTGCCCTCTGCTGTAACTGCCTGAGAAGCTTCGTGGCACCAGGAAAACCCGAGAGCACAGCAGGAGCCTCTAGGAGATGAAGACGGAATTAAAACTTTAATCTTATTTAGACTCTGAGTAATTAATATAAAGGCTGTAAAACGTGGGCCTGATCCTGGTGCTGACTGTTGGGCACCGTGCTGTGGCCGGCAGGGCAGCAGCAGCTGCAGGCTGGCTCTCCTCCCCAGCTGGTTCTCCTGGCAGGTGCCAATGTTTTGTTTGCAGACACGGTGGCTTTAATCCTGGAGCTGGGACGGGCTGTGCGCTGCAAGAGCCACGCTGCTTCAGTTTGGCCTGTGGACTCCAAAATCTCCCAGAGACAGGAATCTGGCTGATACCTGTCTTGGCACACGATTGCAAGCTCTGCTTTTCTAAAGAGGATAACGAGTCCTGTCCGTTTTCTGGCTCTGAAGCAGCAAGGTGGGGCAGGATGGGTTTGGTGCTTGCCTTTCTCAGGAAAACCTGTGTGTCGTGTCCAGCATCCCTATTCCCTGGTGCTGGGGTTTGGGTGCCCTTTCCATGGGCAAGGCCCCTAAGGACCCTACTGCTGCAGTGGACAGTTCATGTAAACCATCTTGGTTAAATGTAATTCCAGCTTCTACCTGGCCTTTATATGGTGAGGACCACCATTATTTCCCCAAAGGAGAAGAGGATGGGCCCAGGATTTGCTCTCTGGAGCGCTGAGCTACACATTTTCTGGTGTAGATGATGCTGGTCCTGGGGACTGCCTGTGATGTGGGCACTGTGGGGCTGCTCCTGGGCTGGGGATGGTGCAGCTGTACCACACCTGGTCCAGCCTTGCTGATGTCCTGGTGCCAGGGCTGGTTTTGCAGCCATTGATCCTGCAGCAGGATCCAGCAGCAAAACCTGGCGGTCCGCTGCTCTCAGCTGCAGAGTAAACAAGCTGGCAAGAGAAACCATTTTGCTTCAGCTAGTAGGAGAAACCCTTTTTAGGTAGCACTTCCAACTGGCAATGCTCTCCTTCATTAACCCCCTCCTTCCCTTTCCAATGAAACGTGAATTTGCAGCGATTGGAGATCAGGCACTTGCCAGTGCAGCTTTGCCACCCAGAGCAACGAACACAGACGTGAATTTACTGCTTGATCTCATAATTTCAGTGCAATTAGACTGGCTGCTATAAAGCAATTTCCCCTTGAGCCTCGGAGTCCTGGGCCTGGGCACTGCCCAGCTTTTCTCAGACAAGGAAACAGAGGCCTTTGGGTATTGGCTGAAACACGAGTTTTTTTGGGTGTCAAGCACCTGGAACTTGACTCCCTGGAGATGTGTCTATGAGCTGGAGCTGCGAGTGCCTGGCATGTCTGAAAAGGAGCCTGCTTTTCAGGCTTACTTATTACAAGTCAGGCACCCAAAGCTAGTGGGAAAACAAGCCAGAACAAGGTTTTCAGGCTGAGCTCTTGGAGCGGGGCTGGCTTCTGCCACCTTCTCCTCTGTGCTGGGCAAGCTTAATGTTGCCTGGCTCCCCAGGCTGCTCCCCATCTTGGGGGGACTTGTAGGGCAGACCCACAGGTTCTGCTGCAGCGTGTGGGGAATGGGGCACGTTGTCTCCCAAAGCCAGCAGCCCTTGGAGAAGCATATCCATCTGTATTGATGGAGCAGGTTGTGGGTAGGGCTGTCACCTTGCTGTTGTAGCTGTTAGCTCCTTCTCTCAGCTTTGGTATCACAGTCAAATACTTTGTATAAAATCCTGGAGAAAAAGGGATTGAAACCATACTGAAAAAGCATCCATTTAATTATCTGTTCTCCATGCTTTTAGGTGGGGAGCTGTATAATGCCTCCCAAGTGCCACTGTGGCACTGGGCATGGATGACATGCTCAGTATTTTGATTTGGTCCGCTCTTACCTAAATTTACCAACTCATTCCCTGTGTTCCTGGGAACTGCTGGGCAGGGTATGGGTGCTTCTGTAAGCTTCCCTGCCACTGCTTCATGGCCTCTTGCTGCTGTGTGGCCAAGCCCCTGTGCCCCATGTGGTGCTTACAAACACTCCTGGTGCCTTCTATGCTCCTACTGGAGTTCTGGGAGGTCCCTTGGATGGGAATTGTATGATTCTTCTTTTCACTTATCCTGGAAGGGTGGAATTGAGGAGGTTATTGCTGCCTATATTATCCTCTTCCGAATGGCCTGTGCTTGTTCCTGCTGCAAGGGGGAAAATGCTGGCTATGTTGGCCAGCTGGTGATGTGACCCAAAGGAGAAGGGGGTTTCTGTCTGTGCTGATGTATTTTAGCCCATTGATTGCTTGCTGTGCCCACAGGTCCAACAGCAGTAGCAGATCTGTTCCTTGCTAGAGCTGAGGAGGGGAACAAGCTGCTGATGGTGTAAGCAGAGCTGTGGGTGTTCATGGAGAGGCTGCAGTGTCCTGGTTGGTCTTGGTGTGATTTGTGTGGCTCAACTCATGCCCAGAGCTGCTTGTGTGATGCTCTCCAGGGGCAGCATTGTAAAGCTCCTGGCACAGGCACTTCCCCATGTCTCTAACAAACCTGCCCAGCTGTGCTGGTTGCTGTTGGTGCCTTGTCTCCTTGTTTCTGGCATTTGGAGGCCATTGATTTCCTGCAAAACCATTGCAGGATGCTAAAGCTGCAAGATAGTGGCATGCAGCAAGCTCTGGAGCTGCCCTTTTGGGAAGAGGGGATGAAGTTGGGGTCTGCTCCTTCCCGTGAGCATTTCACACCTTGGACTGGGTGCTCCCCTGGGCCCTGCCAGCCAAGGTGCTCATTAAACCTCCCTGACAGACATGGTGCTCACCCTTCTCCTGGGGTCATGTGGGATCTTGGGAGTTCCTCTGACACTGTGGGAGAGAAAGCAAGTCTGTGCCAGGGGCTTCCCTTGGAGGCTGGTGGCTCTCTGGAGCTGCTATGGGGTCTTGCTGATGCTGCCCTCAAACATCACTTCCAGGAGCCATGAGGTGCCCTGGGCAATCAGTGCTGTTTGCTGGGCTGTGGTATCTGATAGAGACCTTATTTTAATTGCTAGGTCAGATATCCTGCAGTCTTTATTGCTGTGTAGCCAAGAGTTGATCCCTTGACTTGGTCTGACCCCGAGTTGTAGCTGTAAATGAGGCTGTGCTGGAGCACAGTCCTTACCCAAACTGGGAAGTCTGTCTCCAACACCAGCATGAATGAGGGATCTTACCTGCAAATCCTGTTCCCGTCTGTCCTGGGTGGAGCAGGACAGGACTTGCTGGGGACTGAGTGGGATTTGTAATCGTGCTCCCTGCTGGCGATGGGAGCAGCAGGCTCGGAGGAGGCTGGGCATCACCTGCTCTAAGGTTCTGGGAGGGGTGGAGACCGGGCACCTGTGATCTAGGACTAATCCTGCCTCTGCTTCCCCTCCCATCTCCCCTGTCCCGTGGTTTCTAGATATTCATCAGTGTAGGGCAGGGCCTGTCTTACCACACAGGCAGTGCCTGGTGCAGGGGACCCTTGGGTCACTCCTGTGATGGGCATTGCTCATCTCCAGTGTCACGACCTGCCCAGGGCTCGGGGTGCCACGTGACGCTTGGCATTGAGGGCAACCAAACCGAACTCTGTCCTGCCAAATCTGTACGGAGGGAAGTTGGGGTAAAAACTGCAGTAAAGTTGGAGCTGTGGCTCACCTGAGGAATGAAGGCTGGGGTGCTGAATGGCAGTTTGGACACAAGCGTGGTAGGGTCCCAGTGCGGATCCCCTTTCCCCTTGAAAGTGACTCCAGGAGTGCTTCCAGCGGCCGCGGGGCTCCGAAAGGGTTAATGGCTGCTCGTCTGTCATGGAACCTCCAGTCTTTCCCGAGCAGAGCCCCTCCGGCCGGGAGCAGCGTGGCCCTACGGTGCCCCGCGGATGGACGGACAGACTGCGGCAGAACTACAATCCCCGGCAGGGAGCAAACCCCCGGGGTGTGCCGGGACTGGTAGTCCGGGGCCTGGCGTGGGGGTCCCCGCTGCCACTCGTGGCTGGGGCGGGGGGACCCGGAGGGAATGTGCCGGCTCGGGGAGGAGCCAGCGTGTTCACCCACTTTGTTGTTATATACCTTAAAGGAGCAGTGGCTGTGCCCGAGCGAGCTCCCTAGCGGAGCCGCGCAACCCGGGCTGTGGGCTTTTTAAAGATAAAAATCACTCGCGTGGCCTCCCTTATTAACGACATCTCCCGCTCTCAGTAACTCCTTCGGCGCCTGGGCATCGCCAGCCGGCGCGGTGCTGGGCCCGCCCGCCGTGGGGCTGCTGCGCTGCGCTGGACCGCTCTGGTCCTGCATCCCCGCCAGAGCATCCTCCTCCCGGGGCTTTCTGTCTGGGAGCCCGGAGCTGCCGGGGTGTGAGTGCCGAAACCCCCAGCGCTCTTCATGCCACGGAAAATCTATTTCCTTGAAGGGGAGACATCCCCGCTCATGGTCGCCGCAGATAAAGAGCTCTGGAGAGAAGTGTGGAGTAGCGACGACGTGGGCAGCGCGGCAGATTTCTCATGCCGCTGTGGCACAGCCGTGACCTGGAGATTTCTTCCTCCCTCCGGCACAATTCAGTCTAGCACCCGGTGCCTCCAGCTAAACACCCTTGCCCGGCCCTGGCATGTGCCCAGCAGACACCCACATCAAAGCCACCGCGGCTTGCCTGGCCCCGCGCCAGCAGCTACCTCTAGACAGCTTGTGCAAACCTGGAGGGAGATGACTGCGGAGCATCCAGCCCTCAGCAGCTCCCGCCTGCTGTGGGGCAGCAGGGGCTGCCTTGGCTGTGTGGTGGGAGCCACAGCTGGGCGGGCAACCCCGTCCTGGGATCGTGGTGGGGGTGCCTGTGAAACATCTGTCCCAGTGAAGCTGGGCAGCTGCAGACTGGCACCGCCTGCTTCCAACTGCTTTGTCCCTCCTTCCCTGTGCCGCTGGTCATTGCCTCCATGCCCCTCTGAGCCTCGGCAGAGAGGGATGAAATCTCTCTGGCAGGTGAACGTGCTGGAGAGAGGCTGGTGGAGCGCAGCAAGGGAACCTTGCTGACTGGAAAAGCAGGAATAACCACCCAGACGCAACTGGTGTGGGGGGGGCTGTGGTGCTGGAGGGAGCTGGCAGCTGAGCTGGTTGGTGCTGGGTGATGCTCTGGGGTAGGTGGGCCAGGCCTGCCTTTGCTTCCCAGGGTCACACACTATGGTTCACACGTGGGTTGTCACCAGCATGAAGGCAAGGCTTTGGTGGCAGAGATGAGCTCAGGGTTCTTTGCTGAGCCTTTTGCTCCTGGGCTTTTGGGTGCAGCTCATTCTCCTCACAGCTGGATTTTTGCCTGCTGAGGGGCTGTACTTGATCCTTTTTCCTCCATGAGTGTGGGTGTTGGAAAGAGCATTGGGAACACATGCTCCTGCCTGGAACTGGGCTCTAACTGGTCTGTGCTATGTGTTCAGGATAGTGTCCAAAATGCTTCCAGCCTGGCGCCTTGTCTGGCATGGCTGGCAGTGGGCAGAGCTGCTGGTCTTGTTTGGTTTTGGAGTTGTCTGGGTGAAATTCATACCCAGAGCAGAGGAACTCTTCCATGGGGTGCTGATAGCTTCTGGTGCATGAGTGACATGGTGGAAGCAGAAGGGCTGAAGCCCATCAGAGCTTGGATCTGGAGACCTCTGCTGTGCCTGGCCCTGGCTGCTGTGTGTGCAGGGACTTGTGTGGTTGGGTGTTGGAGCATAACCCATGCAGCTGTGACCTCTTGGATACACTGAGGGCCGCAGAAAGACCCTTCTGGGCTGCAGCAGCCTGTATCACATCCTCTTCTGTGCAAAAGGAAACAGTGGAGTGCGAGAGGCTGCCTGTGGTGAGCTGCTGGCTGCTGCATCTCTCAAGGAACCTGGGCTGCAGGAAGCCCATGATGCTACTGCACTGTGGATGCAGCCAGCCTGTTGCCTCAGGGATGTGAGACAAGGAACCATAAGGGGTCCTGCCCTTGCTGGTGGTGCCAGTTCACAGCAGTCTATGGAAGCACCAGTGCAACCTTTACAGTGAACTGCGAACAATGAGGATCCTACAGGATGCAGGGAAGATGGTAGGGGCTCAGTCTAACACCTAATGCTGTGCCTGGCTGCTCTCCAGAGTCTGTTCAGGGGCTAGGTGAGGTGGTGGGTGCTGTATACTGGGCTGGGGCTCAGTCTAACACCTCATGCTGTGCCTGGCTGCTCTCCAGAGTCTGTTCAGGGGCTAGGTGAGGTGGTGGGTGCTGTATACTGGGCTGGGGCTCAGTCTAACACCTCATGCTGTGCCTGGCTGCTCTCCAGAGTCTGTTCAGGGGCTAGGTGAGGTGGTGGGTGCTGTATACTGGGCTGAACCTTGGTTCAGTCACTCACTCACTGTGCTCCCTGTGCTCCTTGGTGCTGCAGTGCTGACAAGTTGCTGTCTTCAAACAGCTCCTGTGCATGTGTGTGCTGTGCCTGGCCCAGCAGGAAACCTGCCTACAGGGCTGTGTAAACCCAGATACAGCACTTTGGGTGGAAATTATGGGCTCCACAGAGACCTAGTGAAGATCTCTGGTGGAGAAGGGCACAGGAAAGCTCTCCCACAGGCCAGTCTTAGCTTTGTTGCTTATTCCTTTTTGCTTTTCATCCCTTGCCTGCCATTTGGGAGCCTCATACCAGCAGTCTTACAGCTGCTTAACACATTGTGATGGCTGTGTTGCAGCAGGTGCCTCTAAGGAGCCCTGCACTGAGGCTGCTGAGGTGTGCACCCCTCTACACCCCCTGACCTGATTGCTTCTGACACAGTTGTGCTCAGACTAAGGCAGAGCCCAGACCCTTTGTGTCTGATGTTGGAGCAGAAGCCCCAAAGGGTGAAATGCAGCTGCTGGAGGAGGCAGCAAGAACTGTGGATTGGGGGTCTTGGAGGTGAAGCTGTTTGCAAACAGCTCCTGGGTGCAGTGGCACTTTTTACACTGTGTGACTTTCCCATATGCACAGGCATCCCCAAGGCTGAAGGGAACTTTGACTCTGGCAAGGGTAGAAATGAAACGTGGATCACATCGCTAGGCTAGCGTTGCTAGAGGAATTAAGAACCAAGCAACTGCATCCATAGGAACCTCAGTTCTTCCCTTATCCCTTTGCACATCGAAGTTAATTGCATTTCCAACTGACACATCAAGCTGTCCTGCCACGGTCGTCTGCGGCAAAGTCAGCGCATCGTGGTTGCTCTGGGATATAAACCTCACCTCTGGTGTCTCGCTCTCTTGGGGGATAATGTCTTTCCCAGGGCTGTTTGTGGTATGGTCAGGTCTTTGGAGCCCAGGGCTCAAGCTGAGTTGTCTTGTCAGGTCTTTACGGGTATCTCTTGAAGGTGAGACTTGTCAGGCTTAAGCAATGGATGAAATTTTTTTAATGGGTGTTCAGCAGCCACTGTGGAGATGCTTAAGGGCATAAATTTTTTAAGAGCATAATGGATGTTAAGCTCTCAAAAATAAATCCTAAGTCTCTCTAGCCTGTGTTTCCCAAGGTATTGGCGGCTAGCTTAAAATGAAAGAGCAAGCAAAATGAAATAAAAGGCTTTTAGATGGTGCAGATCACCAGTGTGGAGCTTCTGCTTTCTTTGTGCATCTGAGTTAGCACTTCGGGTTGCTGAGGGTCAGGACAGGGAGGTCTTAAGCCCTGGTCAGTGCTTTGGGGACCCAGACTGGAAAGCAGAGTTAAAGGGTTTTCTCCACAGCAGGAAGATTGGTAGGGCAGAGTGGGCAATGCTGGGTGCTAAACCCTCTGGCCCAGAAGACTTGGTGAAGGTGACCAGAGAGATGGAAGTTCTCTTGATAAAGCACAGCCCACAAAGTCTGGGTGTGGGAGATGGACTGGTGCCTTCCTTCTTCGAGCAAGAGACAGGATGATCTGGACAGAGCAACTCTGCACAAACAATTCCAGGGAGATGACAATGAAGCTGTGAGGTGCCAGGGCTTCCTCTTCCACCCTGCCCAGATGAGCTTTTCCCATGGAAGTGACAGCCCCGTGCAGGAGTTTCACCTGGTCCTTGTTGCACAAGGAGCTGGGACAGCAGGAAGGAGATGTTCCCTGCTGGCTGGTGCAGTGCCCCAGAGCTGGGATATGGAGAGGAACTGGCTTCATCCTTCCCCAGCCACTGTTACCCCCAGGCCGGGAATCAGAGCCATTTGTTCTCTCTCTTCAGCCACAGAGATGGGAAGGAGGTGGAAGAACGTTGTGCTGGCACGGGCAGCACTGATGAGGGTGCAAGGAAGCAACAGCCCAAAACTTGTTTGACGTTGTTTTCTTTTCCCACCACTGGAGAAGGGAGGACTGCAGCTCCAGGAGCATGGAGCTCGTGCTTGTCTCCTCCTGCCCGGAGTGGCTGGCTCAGAAAAAGTGGGAGCAGCCCTGATCCCGTGCACAACCCTGAGAGGTGGCGTGAATGCAAACGCTGGCATCCTGCAGCACTGCACCTTTGTGTTGTTCATGCCAGCTTCCCTCCCAAATCTGGTTGGAAACATTCCTGCATTCCCCATGAGGTCAGCTCTGCTGCGGCTCTGCTCGCTGAGGTCAGCTTGTACCTGCTGAGGGCTTGGCCCCATTTTATAGAGCTTTTCCATGAGGTGTGCCCTGGGAATGCCCTCCCCTGGGCTGTGGTAACAGTGCTTGGAGATGAGCTGTGCTGGTGCCTTCAGGAGGCTGAGGAAGTTGAGGTGCTGTGTGATTTGCACCTGGAGTTTCTATTCCTTTGTGCTCCTTGCTGGGGTTTGGAGGTAGGTGTTGACCCACTCTGAGGGAACAGGTTCAGAAACATCAAGTTGTGAGTGCCTTGGTGGCAGGAAGAAGTAAGAAAAGTAGATTTGGAAATGACCAGGGAAAAATACTCCTTGAAGTATGGGTTGATGGAGAAATGTTGCCTTCTGCTTTTCTACTTCAGCCTAACCCTGTCCCTCAGTTCTGGTAGTGATTGGTGTGTAATAATGGGAATAGGAAAAACATGTATTTCTGATGTGGACTGGGTCTGCTCAAGGTGCTGTTGTTTATGAAGTCTGACTGCCTTCCTTCATCTCAAAGGCACCTCTGGATCCTCTGTCCCATCACAGCTAAGCCAAGGGACAAAAGGCTCTATTTTCCCCTCTTCCTTAACAGCTGTGAGGATCAGGGCTCTGGCTGCTCCTCAAAAACACAAGGTGTGTCTGCACCAAGAGCCTCTGGCAGGAGACTGGCATGGGATGCTCCTCCTTGCTCTGTTTTGCACATTCAGATTTTCTTTCCTGCTTCTCCAGCCCTCTCCATGCACTTCTCACCCCTGCTCAGGCTGGGTGATTGCTGCTGGAGTGATTGGAGGTGGGAGAACAGCCTCCAACCCAGGACGACTTTGCAAGTTCTGTGGGCTCCCAGCTGCTCTGGCTGCTGCTGCTGCCTCTTGGGGGAGGACAGGAGGGACTGAGCAGGGGGTCTCTTCTCCTTGGCACAGCTGCACTGGGGCTCTCTGCAGCTCCCAGGAACCAGGCATGGCAGCTCTTCCCCAGATGGAGGACAGGACCCTGGGGGTATTGACCGTCTGCTGCTTTGCTGCCCCAGAAAAGCCTGAAGGCTGTTTAGTGCTGCTGTTCTGTGTTGAATTGCACCAAACCCCATGCTCCCCTCTGTTATCCCTGAAGATGGATGCAGATGACTCCCCTCCTGACATGTGCGTGATCTGTGTGCGCTTGGCTCTCCTCTCTTCCTGGGCAGCTGGCAGGTTATTTTTGGTTCTGGAGCGGCCCAGATCTGGTTTCTGCTGGGGTGAGTCCCTGCCCAGCACACCTCTTGCATCCTCCAGGCTTGTGAGAGGTGAGGAGCAGTCTTCCCTTGCCCACGTCAGCTGGAGCCAGCAGGGATGTTCCACTAGTCCCCTGCTGAAGGGCTCATCTGGCATCTCTGTGGAATGGCTGAGAGAAGGGGGCATTGGCCAGGTCTATGGGGACTCACCTGGATGTGGCAGCCCAAGAAACCTGATCTGTGGGCCTCTTTGGGAGGAAAGGGATGGGCAGGAGCAGCTGGTGCTCTCTCAGGGCTTGGAAATCCAAGCCAACACCTCGTCACGTGCATCCCTCTTGGCTCACAGGCTGGAGGAACAGCATCCCCCTTCCCTTGGCTCCTGGCCTCCTGCCAGTGTCCTGCAGTGAAAGCCCCTTTAGAAGGGCATTGTGGGGGCTGAAGGGTTTTCTGGGGACAGCCCTGGGGAGACGCTGGGGACCTCCTGACCTGTGTCTCCTTGGGAAAGCTTCACTTGCAAGGCTGTTTCTTCTCTTATGCTCCATGCAACTTCAGCACTTTCTTAAAGTCAAGGTTTGTCCCAGCAATGCTGGATCAGGGCTTTGTTCCACTGCAACAGGGTACAGCTCAAAGCATCCTCTCCACATCTGCATGGTGGGATTTTCAGATGGCCCTGCTTACCTGGAGAGGGAAAGAGGATAAATGCAATCAAATAAACGTTTTTTACATGTTAGACACAGGTTGAATATTTTCCGTGTGGCAAAGTGAGGCTGCTTGTTTCTCTGTGCCCAGCTGTCTCTGTAGGCTGGGGGAGCTGAGCACCTTGCTGGAGGTGAACATCTTGGTGGAGCTGAGCCTGCAGGAGGTATTTTGAGAGCAGGTATCCACCTGGAGTGGATGTGTGTCCCCAACTGCATTGCTGGCACTGTGTACAGAAATCATTATTCAAGGCTTTTAGTAGGCTGGTGTCCTGTTTATTCCAGTATCTGGTCCTAGGCTCTGTATGGATGCTCAAGAGCCTGTGTGCCCAGAGTGGAGGTGGGGTAAGAGCCCCTCCCCAGGCAGTGCTGGCTGCCATGGTCAAGGACACAGCATCCAAACAATGATGAGGAGACTAAAATCATATACTGCATATATGATATGTATATGGTGCATATACTTGTAAGGTGGTGGCTGGCAGAGGTGGGCTGCCAGGGATTCTGCAGGTCAACCCTGGTGTCAGAGCTGCCCTGATGTATCCTGGGCACCAGCAGAGGCTGCAGCACTCCCTGTCCAGTGCTTCCCATCCTCAATGCTTTTTTTCACTGAAAACTGTGTCCTTTTCTCTGGGAAGGGAGCATCAACACATCCTCCCACGCTCCTGCTCATCCCCTTCCAACAAAATGCTGCTCTGACGTTTCTCTCTGCTCCTGGCAGGGAGTGAAACTGTTTCCAATCCCTGACTGGGGCTCATGGTGTAAGCACACAGGTCTGGGCTCTTGTGCACTGAGCACCCTCCTTTTCTGCTCTGTGTTTGGTTTCTGACTCACTTCTCAGGACCTGAGAGCCTGGCTCCTAACTCTGCAAGACTGGCTCCTGCCAGCTCTTCTGTGGGAGAGCTCATCTCCCCATGAGCTGAGGGTCTCATGCTACCGAAAACAGAACCAAATCAACTGTGAATAGGTTTTAACTTACTATTCAGGAATACAATAGAAAATCAAAGAGATGCTACATCTCCTTTGACTGTCTGTGTGCCTGGTTTCCTTTGTTGCAGGTGACTGAAGGAAAGAAAATAGGTTTGTTATGAAAGCACCAGGTCCAAGCTGCCCTGCTCTGGCAATCTGGAAACCAGGAGATGTAGAGGTGCTGGCTTGTGTGGACCAGGGCTGCTGTGGGTGGGACCAACACAAGGCTGAGGCTGGTGGCTCTGTTGCCCCAAGTTGGCTCTGCAGGGTGCAAAGAACCTCTGAGCTCTGCACAGCAGAGCAGGTTTGGAGTGGGAGGCTTTGTCCAGCCTTCATCCCTGCCCAAGCCCTTGCAGAGGACAAGCTGCCTCTTTGTGCCTCCTGTTTTTTGGCTGTACAACATGGAGCATATCTTCTGCCCCTGTGCTGCTGGTCTGTGATCTGTTTCTTCCTTGGTCTGGCTAGTCTGTCAGTGGGCACAGCCTCTGGCAAAAATCAACTACACCAAGAGTGAAATTCAAATGCACAAAGCAAAATATTTGCTGTGAGGAGTCCTAGGGCTGCTCTGTGCCACCAAGATGTCTCATGGGATGTGTGGTAGGGCCACAAAGGGGTGTGGTGCTGAGCAGGGAGAAGGTAAGGGGTCCTTCCTATAGAGATGAATTCTAAGAACTCTGCTTTTAGGGTGGGCTTGTTGGCAGGGGGCCGAGTCCCAGCCTTGCAACCCTCCCCCAAGCAGTGCTCCACGTCCAAACCCTTCTCTCATCTCTGCCTTAGCTGGTGCACAAGCCATGGACAGCCAAACAGAAGTCCCCTGCTGCACCGGGCTCGGGAGGGGAGGCAGCAGCGTGGTCCATCCTCTGTGCCGGAGTCCTCGGGCCCCACGCGAGCTCCTGCCAGCCCCGGGTGTGGGTGCGGGCAGCAGCCTGTGGTTAGGCAGCGCATTGGACCTGAATGCAATGTGAACTCAGGCTTCCCTTTTGAAGTTTGACACCCGGGATTTTCCCCACCCACCAGGAGGACTGAAGACAAAAAAGAGCAGAAAAGAAAAAGGGGGTGGAGGGGGGAAACCCTCTTTAAACTGCTGGTGAGGGCATGTCAAGGAGGCTGAAGCTGAAGGGGCTGTGGGGGAGGGCTTGGTGCGTGTCTCTCTGGCCGGCCAGCTCTGACTCACCAACATGTGCAGGTACAGCCCTGCTGCAGCCGTGCTTTGGGTTGAGCCTCGCTCGCCCTGCGATGCCGAGAGGGGCTTGCAGAGGCAGCAGGGAAGCAGAAGAAACCGAAGAGTTATTCCATCTTGGCAGTGTGTGATAGCCCTGAATTGTGTCCCCTCTCTTGGCCTTTACAGTCATTCCCCCTACCCAGCTGCATCCCAGCCTTGGAGGAATCAAGAAGGGTCCATCCAACCATGGGGGAATCAAGAGAGCTGGGATCTGCCCCCACTGATGTAAGGGCTGCAGGATTAGGCTACCTTAAACAACAAAGGCCTTGCTCCACCTGTCAGACAGATACCCCAGGGGCAGACTGGAAGGGTGTGGAGTGGAGGCTCTCTTTGCAGAGGTAGGATGGGAATGTTTTCTGGTCCTGCCTGTCTGGTTTAACACTCCCAGTTGGGGCTTGGATGATCCAAAAGGGAGCTTGATCTGAGATGCAAGGCTACGACTTATTATTATTTAAAACTTCTGAAGCCTGAAGCTGCAGAGCTGTGACTTGGGCAGAGATTCACCTGATAGACTTGATCTGCCAGGGATGGAGTTGTGGACAAAGGTTGGATATGATGCCTGTTTGTGGAAGGTTGTGCTGGTGCAGCTCCAAATGACACCTGCAAAAGCAGCATCAGGATCCCACCCCATCCCTCATCTCCACCCAGCTGTATGCCTCAGCTTTTGGTTTGAAGTCAAAGCTTTAGGAGGTTGAATGTGGCTGCCTTTGGCATCCCCAAAGCCAGGCTTGACTGGTGTGTGCTCATCTCTCTGGAGAGAAATGGATGTTCTGTGAGTCTGAGTGTGACCAGATGGGTCTGGAGGATCTGCTGGACCTCACTGGAGCCCTGAGCAATGCCTGCATCTGTGCAAAGTGATACTTGGTCCAGCTTGTACTTCAGCACCATGTAAAGAGACAAGTGAAATTCCAGTCCCCAACACCATCCTGCAGGGTGGGAGGGGAAGGTGCTCTTGCCAGAGCTGCTTTCACCAGGAAGGACCCCATGGCAACAGCAAGTGGCAGAGGGGGTTTATGACCAGATGGTGTGACATGTCCCAGTGGGAGCTTGCAGAGCTCAGAACAGCCACCCTTTCTGTGGCTGTCCCATAAGGTTAAGCTCAGAGATGTTTCATGGGAAATACTTCCAGCTCCTAGAGCTGCAAGGAGCTGCTGATGTATTCTATGCCTCAGGAGGACAAATAGCTGGGGTGTTGCCTGTGACAATGGTGTCAGGACCATGCCAAGCTTTGTATGAGGTCTCTACTTGATGAGGTGAGCCCACCCATCCACGGCAGGAGGAGAAGGGCTTGTAGTCTTGAGGCAGCTGGGGCTTGGCTGTACTGTCACCCCAAAAGCTTGGGTCCCATCTTCTTCCTGGCCCCTGCCCCCTTTTGCAGACTGTGGAATTTAGCTTTATGATTTTAGCCCAACAAATGTCATGGTCCACTTCTCAGGGAACTTGCAACGTGCTGCACAACAGAACAACTGCCTGGCTCTGCCTGAAGGTGTCCCGGTGCCACAGCCATGCCAGATGCCAAAGTCTGGAGAGCAGCACTGAAATCACTATTTCAGCTGGAGCTTCTTGTTCCTACCCTCATGAAAGGGATGCCATGTACCAGTTGCTGGTTGCAAGAGCCATGTGAGCAGAGCCAGAGGAGAGAGCTGGGATGCCTATAAGGGGAACAGCAATTCCCCTCTCTCAATTCTGGGTCTGTGAACCACACAGTGAGGGAGGGAGATGGCCATTCCACCAAAAGGTTAAAATAAATGTGCCAGGATCCTGCTGCCTTCTGTAGCTGGGGTAGGGGAGGGAGGGAGGAAGCTGTTTGTGCAGTTGTTCATAAAAATCAAATGTGAAAGGAGTGGGAATGCTGCGGCACAGCGGAGGGCATCTTGGAGGGGAACCTGCGTGCCACCTGCATGAGGTCCATCAGCCTCCTCCTGGTTCAGATGCTGAGCTCAGCACTGCTGAGACAGAGGGAATGGTGTCCCTTGAAACCCTCTCCCTCTCCCCACACAGTGTGGCTGAGGGTTTGCAGCAAAACCAAAAACTCATCCTAGAACTGTGCCTTCTGTCAACTTCTCTCATCAGACCCTGTGCGTTCGCCTAAAGCCAGTGCTGTAGGGCTAGGGCTGGGGCTGGGGAACAGCCTGCTCTTACTCTGCTCTCTTGCCTGCAGCCTGTTTGCATTCATGATTGCATCCATGCATTAAAGTGCTTTGAGCTCCTCGTTACCAAAGTGCAGAGTCTGAGTTTTAACGAGCCACCCGTGGGAGCTGGGACTGGGAGAGACGAGCTGCCGTCCTGCTGAACCGCGGCAGAGCTTGACAACAGGCACCGCTGCCTGGAAACGGTGGGCAAAGGCTTTATTGACCACTGGAGGTCACTTTTTCAATAATGCAGTACAATCCAACTTTATTTTGTCAGTACCTTTCATGCAGGCTGCTTCTGAGCTGCTCAGCAGATCTAGTGCAAAGGCAGGGAGAGGAAAGACTCCTGGAGCTGGGGAGGTGGAGGCTGCTCAGCAGCGCGGGGTCCAGAAAAGGCTCTCGTGCTTCAGCAAAGAGCCAGAGGAGGAGGAGAGAAAATGAAGCAGCCTGAATGCTGCTTCCCTGAGCTGTAGATGCACCTTCAGGCTCTTCATAAGTGAAGGAGTGTGTTTGGTGCTGGGGGGCTGGAGGAGGGGTGGGCATTGCAGAAGGGTGCTAGGGGGAGGCAGGTCAGTGCAGGTGGGGCTGGGTGCTGTGCAGGGAAGGTCACCCAGCATTTCTCAGCCTGAGACAGGCAGTTGTTGGGAAATGAAGGCCCTACAGCAGCATGGTCAGGAATCCAGCTTGCTGCAGCTGTTTGCTCTCCTAGAGTGAAGGAGCTTCAGAAACCCTGTGATTTCTGCTTACAAAAGAGGCTGGACGTGGGCAGGCTCAGGCCAATTCTGAGCAAGAAATTGTGCCTGAATCATGTTCCTTTGCTCCCTGTGTGGTGCTGAGCTGTTCCTGGGAGGTGTCTGTGATGTCCTGCCTGCACTGCCTGCCTGCTTCAGGCACCGAGGCAGCATTTCTGTCCAGGCTGAATCTCCACAAGGGCTTGATCAGGCACCTGCTCCCAGCCCTGCATGCTGTCCTTGGACAGGAAGAGCTGTGGGGCACTGTAAAGGCTGCCTTTAGTCACCCCAAAATCCCATGCAGGAGTGAGAAAGGGCATCCTGGGAATCTCTGATGCTGGCAGCTGCTGCTTTTCTGAAAGCACAGGGAGGGTCTCTGTACTGTGAGGAGCAGAGTCCATGAACACAGAAAGGGATGGAGACTGAGGGTGGAAAACCCAGCCAAAAGCTTTTGCTAAGGAGTCATGTTTCTTTTAGCCATGTAGAAAGTTGTTTGGGAAGCTGGTTGTGCCAGATCTGCCATGTGGGAACCACTTTTCCCTGCTGCTCTTTGGTGTTCAGGCTCACCCAGGGCCAGGAGTGGCCAGAGGTGACCTGGAGGGTCTTTGTGTCCAGGCTGCAGACCCCTAGGACAGACAACAGGGTTGCCTCTTATGATGATGCTTGCTCAATTTGCTACCCCCTGACTCTTTATTCTGGTCTAGCTGGTTCAGAAGTTGATGTTTCCATCATCACCAAAATGAGCAGATCTGAGGATTTTGGCTAACTTGGTGTTATCATTTCTCTTTGAGAGGTGGGAAAGGAGTAACTGTTTTCCACATCTGTTTCTTCTACAGCTTGGGTAGGAAGGGTCTGGGTTTGCATTGTGCTTGGAGATCTGGGCTGGGAATCAGTGCTGTCCCTCTCCCCAAATTGCTGCAGGACCTGGACACATGTGAGGACTGTGAGCATTTAACCACCACAGCAGATGGGACTCAAGAAACGTCAGAGCAAATATTTAAAGATCCATTTTTATAAAGCCACTTTTTGGCCTATAAACCACCCTCCCCACAGCTCCCAGTGCTCATTGCTGTGAACTCCACTGCTTGCTGCTCCTGCTGCTTGGCCCTGCTGCCAACTGGCAGGGCCCAGAAACGTGCTGTTTTGGTTTAGCACTGGATTTTTCTCCTTTCCCCCAAACTCAGGATTTTATTTGTTTGTTTGTTTTATTTATGGAAGGGATTTTCCTGCTCTTGGCAGAGTGGAACAGGAAGTGATTGTTCTAATGAGGGAGGGTGTATCCTGCTTGCTGCCCAGCCCCATCCCTCTCTCCTTGTTCGTGCAACACTTTTTACTGTCTTGGCTGTTGCTGGAGAAGCACATGGTGAATTTCTTGTGCTGGAGACAGGAGCATTCCTTCCTGAACTGTTTCCCAGCCCCTGTTCTAGGACATTTTAGAAGATGGGGACAGGGTAATGTTGTTGGAGGGGAGCTCTGAGTCTCCCTTTCCTACTCTTTCACCACCTTTTGGGGTTCCTGGGATCAGACTCCAAGGCTCATTGACAGGTGGATGTCTCCCTGCTGCCTCAAATTTGTTTAGCAAGAGGCTGAACTGAGGAACATGTCTCCAGAGGGTGGCAAGGCTGGGACCTTGTGTCCCCTTTTGCTCCAGAATACATCAGGGGCAGGTGCCAGCTTCCCAGAAATGATCCCTGACTTGTTTATCCAGTATGGAGCACTTTCCACTTTGCTCTTCCCTTTGCTGCTTTGTCTTTTAGTCTGGGCCCTGTGGAGCCAAGAACTGACGTGGCTGCTAACATGGGCAGCTCTGCTACTGAATGAGTGAAAGAAAAATAAATAGAATCTCAGATTGCAGCTTGTGTGCAATGGGCCAGGTTCCTGCTCTCTTTGCAGCCCTGCAACTTGGGGTAGTTACTTCTGACTTGTTTCTGCTGTGAAAGTAAGATGGCAACTGAGCCCAGGGACATTTTGGGATAGAACCAATTTAATCTCCCAGTGCTTCCATTTCTGCCTTGTATTAAAAGCTGCTCAAACTCTCCTAGGAGAGCTGCTAACATAACTCACTGGTGTCTCTGCAGTGCTTGGAGATCCTCAGATGTGAGTGGTTAATGGTTGGACTTGATGATCTTACAGGTCTTTTCCAACCTAAACGATTCTATGATTCTATGGTTACAGAAGCTTTTAATAGCACTTAACTCCTCTGGAACGAAGTCCAAAGCAAGGGGAAATTCACAGCTGATAAGAAAAGCCATGTTGGTGCTCTGGGTTAAATCCAGCATTGTGCCCTCTAATTATGCAGCAGTGGCCTGGGCTTCTGGAGTGACCGGGAAAGACAGGATGGTTGTGCTTGGCTGGAGGGAGCCAGGGCTTGATTTAGTGCCTGTTGAGATCAAGGGGCCTTTGATTTCAATGGGTATTGAATCAGGCACTGCAATATCAAACAGGCTAATCAGATAATAACTTCAGATTGTCTGACATAGATTCCTGTCCCTGAGTTGGGGCAGGCAGAGTAAATTGGGCAGTCAGCTGGACAAGGCTGTGAGCTGAGGGTTGACAGCCCATCCCTAATGAACGGGATGTCCAGTAAGGGACTGGTGGCAAAGATGGTCTGGTACCTGGGATGGGATATGGGTCAGGTATTGTCCCTCCAGGCCAGAGATCCAGCACGGGGCTGTGCCCCCTCCCACCTTACTCCTGTGTGGGAGTTAATGCAGGGCTGGCATGCAGGATAATGGCTACAGAAGCTAAAGAGGGAGAGAAGTTTGGGGTGATCTTGCATTGTTAAGTCCACATTTCCAGGCTTCTGCATGCTTCCTGCAAGAAAGGATTTCTTTTTTGCAGTCCTTGGTGTATAAAGTGTGTGCCTGGAACCGTTTCTGCTGTAAGTGGGGAGATTGGGCACAGGAAGAGGCAGGATGTGACAGGATGCTAATGCTTGTGGTGGCTTGACCCTGACTGCCTGCCAGGTGTCCACCAAAGCCACTCTGTCATTCCCATCCTCAGCTGGACAGGGTGGAGAAAATACAACTTAAGGCTCATGGGGTGAGATAAGGGCAGGGAGAGATCACTCACCAGTTACTGTCACGGGTAAAACAGACTTGACTTGGGGAAATTAGTTTAATTTATCACCAATCAAATCAGAGTAAGATAATGAGAAATAAAAACTAAATCTTAAAACACCTTCCCCCCACCCCTCCCTTTTCCCTGGGCTGAACTTCACTCCCAAATTATTTACATCTTCCTTCCTCAGCAGTGTAGGGGGACAGGGAAAGGGGATTGCAGTCAGGGCATCACAACCTATCTCTGCCTGTTTCTTCCTCAGAGGGAGGATTCCTTACACTCTTCCCCTGCTCAGGTGTGGGGTCCTCCCACAGGAGACTGCTTTCCATGAACTCCTCCAGTGCAAGTCCTCCCCCTGGGGCTGCAGTTCTTAATGAATTGCTGCATTGTGGGTCCCTTCCTTGGGGTCACAAGTCCTGCCATCAAATCTGTTCCCACACAGGCTCCATGGAGCCGCAAAGTCCTGCCAGGAGCCTGCTCCAGCAGGGTCACAGCCTCCTTCAGGCATCCCCCTGCTCTGGCATGGGGCTCTCTAAGGGCTGCAGGTAGATCTCTGAACCCCTGTGGACCTTCATGAGCTGCAGAGGCACAGCTGCCTCACCATGGTTTGTACCACAGGCTGCAGGGGAATCTCAGCTCTGGTGTCTGGAGCATCTCCTCCTGCTTCTTCGCTGACCTTGGGGTCTGCAGAGCTGTTTCTCTCACATATTCTCATTTTTCTCTTTGGCATCAGTTGCTCTGGGTGTTTTGTTGGATTTTTTCCCCCCCATTTCTGGTATGTTATCCCAGAGGTGCTGCTTTGTGGGCCTGTCTAGGAGCTGTCTGGCACAGACTTTGTTGGAGGTAGGTGAAGCTTCCAGCAGCTTCTCAGAGAAGCCACCCCTCACCATGGAAAAACAATACAGTGCTCCTTAGGGATGTTAGATCTCCAGGATGCTGGTTTGTGGGGTGGTTGTCCTGAGACTTGAGCTTTTTCATGCTGAATCTGCCTGTGCTGGCAGGAAACCTGTTCTGTAGCATGGGCTATGATCTTTTCCCAGGATGCTCAGGGAATTGTGCCCTGCTCTTGCAGGAACATGAGATATTTGCAATGTCTTTGATCTCTCCTGTGCTGCACCTGTGGCTCCTTTACTGAGGTTCTTGGTTGTTTTTCATTTGGTAGGTCCTGGGGAGGTGTGTGGTGGGGAACAGGACAGGGGCAAGGTACTCTGGGTGTGGGGTATGTGTCTACAGTGATTGCAGCATCATCTCTGCTACCAGGGCACAGCTGCTCTGCTGGGAGAGGGGTGGCTACTGCGATGTGGCTGGCTCAGAAACAGCCCCTCCAGCTGTTGCCTGAAGCCTGGGGTCTCACCTCACTTCTGGCCTTGTAGGTGAGAGGCTTTGGATGTGCTGCTTTGCAGGCATTTTGGGCCTGCAAAGCCCAATCCCTCTGGCTTTGTCTAGCAGTTGGGTTTTAAGTCACAAGGTCTGATTCTGAAGCCTGAAAATCACAAGGTCTGATTCTGAAGCCTGTTTTGTTTCCCTGTGTTTGGGGAAAAAAACCTGTAGTGTCCCACTCTGTGTGTGTTTTGTGATGTCTAAGCTGAGTTTGAGCCCCAGCCCATCCCATGATTGCTGTCTGTGGCTGCAGGAATGTTATCTCTGAGGTCTGCACCTGCCCTGATAGACTTGGCTGGAAGTGGGTCAGTAGGTTTAAAAGTTCTGGGAAGATATGTTGTGATTGTATCAGCGTCACACCATAAAAGAAACAGGCTCGAAGTCAAATTCAAGGCAACAATGAAAACTTGGAGAGGAACGGAGAGAAGAGGCAGCGGATCAGCAGATGCAGAAAAATCCCTCTGGGTCCTATCAAGTGTTTTGCCAATGTTAAATGCTGAGTAAAATATAGTGTCTGAGAGATCAGATCACTGGGTATTCCCTCCGGATGGGGAGATCCCGGGTTGAATATCTCTTTGGTGAATCATCTTCTGGAGCTGTCGGAGCAGAGGTCTGGCATGGGGTTATCGCTGGGTCCGACTGCCTGCTGGAGGTGACGTTGCTTCCTGGCTATTTGGGCAATCCTACTTGAAGAAGACACATAAATAGCATCGTCCTGCTCTCTGCCACTAAAGCTCTGTTTCCTGAATGCTTGGATACAGCAACAGCAAATGAAACCCTTCTGGGATGGCCTGAGAGGGCATTTACAGGGAAAGGGGCAACCAGAGGAGTTTTGGCCGGAGCGTGCTCTGCTGCCTTTGCCTCCAGCAGGGCTTGGGGAAGGACAGTCCACAAAACTTCTTTAACAGAAGCATCTCAGGAATTTGCAAGACCCATCGAAGGGCTCTTCCAGGTCTTCAGCAGCTTCTGGCTGTTTTGCTAGATCCTCCTCTGGGAGCTAAGAGGTGGGTTTCTGTCAGAGAGATCAATACAGGGGAAAGAAGCAATTGCTAAATGACCTTCATGAAAGATGCTGAAGGGCCTGTGTGGCACAAGGAGGTATCAGGCCAATGTGAGAGAAGTCATACAAGGAAAGCCTGTGAAAGAGATGGTCCAGTTAGATTTTTGCTTTGTTTTTTTCTTTTAATCCCTTACTGTGACTCTTACAAAGAGGAGTTTGGATGTGAAAATACTGTCTTATGTTACATGAAGAAGATGGTGGGAGGGAGAGGACTGTGCAGCCTTCATGGTGCCACAGAGATGGGTTGTCTTCTCCAAGTCTGGTCTGGGGACATGCTGTGAAGAAGAGTTACCTACTGCCTTTCTGCCTTGTTTTGGGGAGCCAGGTGTCAGCTGTAGCTGATCTTGGGGACTGCTTGTCTACATTCTTCATCTGGGATACTTTGAGACAGTCCATGTGGACAACATGAGAGTTGCAGATACTCCATTTGAAAAGCTGTAGAATTACTGGGAGAGGGAGTGGGTTTAAATTGTATCTCCTGCAACAAATCAGCACGGGCTGGGTCTCCCTGCCCCTATGGGGGCATGTGTTTGAGGGAGAATCCCAATCACCCTTTGCTTTACTAGTCCCTGCTCAGATCTGCCCAGCCTTGCACCAGCACAGCTGCTCTTTAAACACCAGGAGTGTTGTCTGAAGCAGTCAGCAACGCTGGGCTCGCCTGTGCTGGGCTGCTCTGCGACTTCCCTGCTCCGAGTACAGACAGCAAGCTGTTCTTGCGCGTGGGCTACCGGTGCTGCCAGGAAAGCTATTCTCATTCAGGAGAGAGAAATGAGCTGTGCAAAGAGAAGGCACGTCTTGTATCGATAGGCATCGCCTGCCAGTTCAACCAGTACATGATGGTGCTGCTCCGTGGAGCTGCCTCAGGAGGTTTCACGGGGATGTGTTGGATGTGGGTGACCCTTTGGGCTGTGCAGGTATTGATAAAGGATCCTCCTGGCTCCTGTGGTTAAATTGGTATGGCTGGCCCTGGGTGGGATTCTGCAAGGATTGCTTCCAACAGGGACAAAGTGACACGCTATGATGTGACACAGTGGAGGACACAGTCCCTTGTGTGTCATGTGGGTGTTAAAAGTGATGTCCCACTGCTGCTCCCAAGGCACCCCTTCTGGCCCAGAAAGAACATGGGCATAAAAATGCCTTGGGCTGCTTTTTGGGCTTCTGTAGTCTTTTTAACATTTTTCCCTGTGTGGTGTTTGAAGCTTGCTGAGGATGCTGCCTTCGCACTGCACAAGGAAGGTTTTATTTCAGCCCTTTGCTTGCATCTTTCGGGAGGAAACTGCTGGGAGTTTTAAAAGAAATGTCGACACAATCCTTCCTTTTGGAAAATTTCAGCTCCTGGTGGAGGTGTCTGGGTGTCAAGCAGAGTCCTCAAAGCGTTGGGCGGAGGGTGCTGGAGCCACTCCATGCTGTAGCCCGAGGGCTCTGATTTTGGGCAGAGCCAGGCTGGCAGGGTGCCGAGCTGTGAGGAGGCTCCGTGAGTGCTGGTATCTCCTGCAGATCTGGGATCTGCTCAAGTGTATCTGCCCTGACGCCAGCCCCTGCTCCAATGGTTTGTGTGTGTGTGCCTGCCCTGTGATCCCTTGACCTGTTTTGGAGATGGGAGCTGCCTGTGGGATTGCTTTCACCCCCACTTTGGCACGGGGGAGTAAGACGAGGGGAACTGGCCAGAGAAGCGGGGAGATTTCAAGCCATGCCTCTGGGGTGGGAGAGGAAAGCTCAACTTCTGTGTGTCTCATTACATCACAATTCCCTCTTCTTCTCCCAAAAAATCTCCCAAAAGCTGTGCAGGGAAGTAGGAGACGTGTCTCATCCTGACAGCCCTTGAGAGGGAAGGGACCCCAACTCATCTCTGCCTTGCCAGGACACAACCCCTTCTCCCTCCCCTTTTTGGGAGGCTGTGAGGCTCCTCAGCCAGAGGCTGGCATCCCCCCAGGCCGTGTTGGAGGCCCCTGGCCCACCATGGGCCCTGTCCCCTGCCGGATGTCAGGGAGCCAGACGGGCTGCCCTGGCCATCACAGCTGAGCTCCCAGCCCTGAACAATGGGGCCATTGAGGGGCTGGAGCTGGGGGTGAGGCCTGGCTGGCCCGGCTGTGGGCTGCGGACAGGGAGGACAGCTGAGCCCGCTTGTTCCACTCCAGCCGAGTTACGGCCCAAAATAGGCACCTGGTAGCCATTCAGAGGCTGGGCCTCTTTGTCTGGAGGCCACGGCTTGTTTGCATGTGGGGATTTTGTGGAGTATTTATGGCTGGGAGAGGGGGAAGGAAGGAGGGAGCCTGGCAGTTGTGTGACCTTATTTTTATTTGTTTTTTGGTGTTAAAAAAGCAGGATTCATGGTATTTTTGTCCCCACCCCACATCTTCCTGTAAGTGCTTTTGCTTCCTTGCAAGCCAGGCACTTCTGTCCTGGTGCAAGAGGAAGATGGTCATGACTGCCATGATGGCTGGGCTATGGAGCCAAGGGGCAGAGAGAAAAGCCCCATGGTGAGGTTGTGGTGCTCAAGCCATTGACTGTGGCCAGTGAGAGGGATGAGATTTCAGCATCTGGTGGAGCCACTGCCCTGTCCCCATTTTACATGTTTGCCATCTCCATCTGCCATCCTGGTTGCTAGTCACAGGTTCCTGTGTGGCTGCCACAGCCACCTCCTGCCCCACGGGGTGCACCTGGGTGTCTGCAGACATTGCTTCCCCGTCCTCCTTCATCAGACCCCCTTGATCTGCTTTTGTGAGACTGAAATGGATTCTGTCTGGCCCTGATAGACACCGAGCATCTGCTGTGCCCAGTGACTCCGAAAATCGCGCCTCTTTGTAACCGTGTGTGGATTCAAGGACTCCTCGTGAGGTATCTGAAGGGGTGGTTGTGGCTCAAGCCCACTCTGAGTTGTGCTGCTAAAAGCAGGGGTTATATCTGCGTTGGGAAGGGTGTAAAATTAATGCAATGTTTGGATCAGCTCATTAACTAACTGTGCTGGTCCAAATCTTGCCCTTGGAGGCATGTGCGTTGCTGCCAGAGCCATCAACATAAAGCCTCTCTGCAGCACAGCCGGGGATAGGATTTGGCCTGTTTATATTCACGGTGCAAAAAGGACCAAAGGATTAATGACTGATTACTTCTCGGGCCAGCGGGAGCCCTGGGTACCCATCCAGTCTGCAGATAAAATGCAGGGCAGACCAAGACAAAGCTTTGCAACAGAATCCTCCCAATTACCTCACCGATCTCCCCGCGCGCAGTAAAATGCACCGTCAGCTCTGCAGCCGGCTCTCAGCCCGGGGACCAAACACCTCCCGCCACTGCTCCGAGCAGCTCCGCGGGGCTTCGGGGAGAAAAGCCTCATTCTCCCTCCGCCTCGCCCCTCTCCCTGACCTGGGCATCATTTGGAGGTGGTTTGGTGGAGCCTTGGCTGGTCCCTACCTGTCTGTGCATGTGTCTGAGCATCCTATCGGCCCCCCCAGCGGAGCCTGCGCGTTGGATGCAGTTTCTATGGTTACTGCAGCTCCCGGGCCCGGGAAGAGCAGTTGGATGCTGGAGCTGGCAGGACCGACGTCTCCCTCTGGATCAGCCAGAAACTTGACAGGGAGTGTGCAGGAGCAACAAAGAGGAGGAGAGAGGGAACCCAGGAAAAAATCCCTGTGCCTGCTGGGTACAGGGGTTGCCCCCAACAGGCTGTCCTCCAAACAGGCTCCAACACAGAGAGGGGGAGGGAAAAAAATAAAAAGGATGATGAGAAAATTGCAGTTCTGGTGCTCACATGAAGGTGACATTTGTTGTAGCATCTCTAACCATCGATTCTGGAATCTAAACACATGGAAGTTTTAACTGCTGCCAGAGCCTGACTATTCTACCCATATTTGTTTTCTCCCAGCCCTTCTTTCCTCTTATTTAATTCTTTAAGGGTTTATCTTGATATTTTCCTTCCTACACACACAAGTTTCCTCCCTGTGTCTATATATTCCTCTTCTGTTGGTTAGGCTAAAAGTTCAAGGCATGTTTAGCCTTCACCACATGTGGTGTTGATGGCACTTGGGAATAATTGGGAGATTTTTGGCAGCCTTGCTGCTGTGGCCACCCTGGTGTCCTGCTGATGGATGTGAGCACTGGTGTGCAAGGACACAAACCTGGTTGTGTATTTACATCTGCAATCAGGGACTCTCCTTGCCCCATCATTTCATCTACCCTGCCCCAAATACTCATTGTGCCCACCAAATTGGGTTCAACCTCATAGGCTGCACTTGCAAAACCCTTTCTTTTCTGGCTTGGCCACTTCACCTCCTCAGAACAGCCGTCAGACAGGGCAGTGCCTCTGAAACACGCGTGCTCTAATAGGCATCTCCATCCCTGCTCTTATGGGCAGGGTGTGGGGACAGGAATGAAAATAATTAAGCCAAAGGCTTGGGCAATGAAGGGCTCTCGCCCTGACCTGCTTGGGAGGTAACTGGGAGCACAGGTCTCCCTGTGCTTCCCAGATGAGGAAGGCTGCTCGCCCAGGGAGCTCTCGGTGAGCCCTGAGCCAGTCAGACTGGCTCTCCCATCTCCCCAGGGCAGCTCTGAGCACTGTCAGGGAAGGGGTTGCAATGGTTATGGCTGTCCCTGAGTCAGAAAGGAGAGGGCAGGCAGGGGAAGGATTTGCAGAGTTCTCGTTGTTTCCAAGTCTGGCAAGCTGAAAAAAAAATCCCTGTAATGCCAGGCAACTGCACTCTGCCTTATGCACCAGGGTGTCTCGTGGGTGGAGAAAGGATGGAATATGAGTTGAGTGGCTCTCCTGGATTTGCAATGGGGACTTCTGCTGTCCCCAAAACCCACTGTCTGGCCCTGCCTACCTTGTGAGTGGGGCCAGTGGCTCTTTGGACCACAGGGGTGGCGAGTCTCCTCCTCATACAGGGCCAGCCCAGCTCCTTGCAGAGGGGAGAGGCAGCAGTGCCTGGGGAGATGTTACATGACTTCTTCTGAGCTGTGGCCTAGTTTCAAGGGAGCCACTGCCCTCAAAACTGTCTGGCCCTTTCTCCTCACCTCCTCCATGCCCTCACATCACCACTCACATTCCTGACCTACAGTGGGGCTCCTTGCTGGGCTTACAGCTGATTCAGCCAGGCAGAATATTCTGGACTGACTGGGCAGGTTCCTAGGTCCCAGGCAGGGTTGGGGATGCTTCTTCAGTCGGGTGGTTGCAGTTGGAAAGGCTCCTTCCCCTCTGTCTCTCAGCTGGATGAGGACCAGTAGCCAATATCCTGAGCCCTTCTGTTTGAAGCTGTGCAAAGCCTGGGCTGGATGCAGAAGGGGTCAGCTCTGACTTGGGTGCTTCCACAGGGGGAACACCGTGGGTGTTCCCAAGGGGATATCACAGCATCTGCAGCAGCACTGGATACTCTGCTGTTATAGCACCTACCTGTGTCTCTTGCTTCTCTTGGGTCCTTTGGGAGGTGGCGAAGCAGAGCAAGAAGCAGCAATTTACCCCAGACCCTGTAGCTCAGCCTCCCTGTCCTGACTTTACTGGATGGACTCTGCAGCCCTGGCAGCCAGCACATTCCTGCCAGCAATTCCCAGGCTGCTGCCACCACCAGAGATATTGGTGGGAGGCAGAGAACAGGGTGTCTGCAGGCCCCCAGCTCTCTGAATCACCTGCTGAGCCCTTCGGTTGCTGGGACTTGCAGCTGCTTAAGCCGTGTTTACCCTTCCCCAGTCCCTTTTCTCCCTTTTCCCCAGGCAGACTGAAGCCAGACAAGAAAGGGCAGATGCGTCTCCCCCTCGACAAGTCGCTGCAGGTGAGGCAGGAGCTGCTTGGCACGCACACCTGAGCCACCTGGCCCTCCTGCTGTGTTAACCATTTTGTGCAGGCAGGCAGGAGCAGCGCTGCAGAGGGGCTGGGCAGCTCGCCAGGGAATGCGTGGGAGCAGGGGCCGGGGGATGCTTCGGGGAGAGGGAACGGCCCCGGTGAGGATCCTCTTCCTGTGGCTGCAGGCGTCGAGTCGGGCCACTCCCAGTCTGGATCGGTGGCTCACGGTGGCCTCTGGAAATGGAACATCAGGCCCATAGTTTTCATATTTTCCCTCCTCCTGCCTTGCTCCTTGCAGAAGGGAGCCCCTGGAGAGCCAGGTCCATGTGGGAGCAGGGGATAGAAGGCAGAGCTGGGCAGTGAGCAGAGTGCTTTGCACCACTGGAGCTGGGTGAGATGAGTAAGTAACTCCCATCCCAGCACGTTGGATGGCTCTTGTGTTCTCAGCCTCGCTGGACCCAGACTGGTCCCTGTAAGAGGTGTGTCCTGGCTTTCCATCGAAACTGGACTCCCTGGAGGGCATCATGTTCTCTGAATGGATCACACCTGCAGTGCTGTCCATGTGCTTTCCTTGGGTTTCAGTGCACCTGCCTGGGTGGCAGTGGGAACAGCCTCTTGGAACTGGGTGCAGGTATCCATCTTCAGGAAAGCTGCCTAGAAAGTAGCCTGGTTTTCTGAAAGAACAAATGCTTTATAGAAAGTAAGAGTTTCCCTCCAGTCTACTTTCCTTGTCATGAAGGAGCCATGGTGACTTCTGTTGAAGGAAATGAAACCCAGTTTTAGTTCCATGTTCTGAGAAATGTTTGAATTACAATGGAGAATGTCTCTGTATTGGTTTTCAGCCCAGGCAAAGGGCAAAAGTTCTTGATTGATTTATATTTCAAACCTCTCTCACCCCACTTGTCTGCCTGGAGTTCCAAACTTCAAAGTGCCCAACTCCAAGACAGTATTTTGCACATGGGCTGATTTGGGTTAAATTCAAGGCTGTTTTTATTTGCTTCAGGCAAATGTCATTGTGATCCTTTTGGTGTCACTTTCCTGTTCCCAAGTAGGTTCCTAGAGAAATGGTAGGAAGCTGAACATGTACATACATCTCCAAAGCACTCGGGTATTTCCAAATGATGCAACCTCAGATTCCTTCCCCACCTCCCCCCATTCCCCTTTGCTTTAGCCTGTTTTAGCCTCAAAGATCAGCTTGGGTTTGGGGTTTTTTTGGGGTTTTAGACTTCTTGAGGCAGAGCCTTGCCTGTGGGGCAGAGACGGGCAGCCCAGAGTGAGGGTGGTACAGGCAGCACAGCTGGGGAGATGCTGACCCTTTGGGGAGACCTTGTTCCAGCCTGTAGGCCCAGCTGTGACTCTGGCCCGACTGTGAAATGCTCCCCTGGCCAGGACACATCATCAGGTGAGAAATAACATCAGCTATTTGCATGCAAGGTAAACCCATGGATCAGGCTGAAGAATGTGCTGTTTTGTGTGCAAGACCAGTTGCCTTTCCACTAGGAGAACTGATCTCTGTGTTAAAACAACAATTTAAGTAATTTACTGTTTAGATGCTCCATAAAACCATGGATTTTGGCCATTGGTGGCCATTGCTTGCTGGAAGATCCCAGGTTTCTACCAGGCCTACCCTTCCAATTGTGTGTGTCAGTGTTACAGTGCTACGTGACCTCTCAGCCCAGTGTGGGAATGCTCTGGTGAGGGGTTTTGCTTGCTGAGGCTTTCACACAGGCTGTTCTCCCCAAAACCTGCCCTGTCACTGAACGTGTGCCAATGAACCAGCCCAGGGAGGGACTGTTCCAGTTTTGCTCATCCTCCAGACCTGTAACCAGCTGGCAGCAATGTCAAACATGTCTTGTCCCCAGCAGACAAAGTCTTGCTCGACATCACTGTAATTAATCCGATTCCTCGAGGTCGTGGTTCGAACATAACCTAATTGTCTTGGGGAGGCAACGCCCTCTGGACCACGTGGTGTCTCCTCTCAGGTGTAGGAACTGTGTGAAACCTGGGAAGCAGCTGAGCTCAGAGGGGTCTCCTGACCCTGAGTTCTCCCCCCAGTGCTGGGGACTCCAAGTGAGGGGTTGGGAACTGCAGTGGACCCATGGTTTCATGTGAAGAGCTGCCTTTCTGCTGCCCACCTGCCTAAGCAGCTCAGTCTCCCCTAGGAAAGAAAAATGGTTTGAAATTTTGTTTGCTGCTGGGAAAAGAGACAAGCAGGAAGTTTGTGTTCTCTGCTGGGATGTGGGACTGGAATGGTGAACCAAGAGAGGGGAAGGAGAGATGTTTTCCCATCTACAAAAACCTTGGAAAAAAAAAATCCTGCCCTCCTACTGCATAGGACAAACCCTTATAAAATAACCTGTCAGAAATTTCCAGCAGGGCTCAGGCTTTCTGAGCCATCCTCTGGAATAATGAGTGATGGCTCTTGTAGCCCTTTTGTGGGCTGGGGGGAACTGGGTTTCTCTTCCTTGATGCTCCGTGGGGGACTGACATGGTTTGTTTGCCCTGAAGGCTCCATCCTCCCCAGGACAGACCTGGGTAGACATTCCTATGGGTCCTGCTGTTCCCCACAAAAGCTCTTGTTTTCATTGTGCTGTAACAAGGCACCTGGGGCTGTGCTCCCACCAGCTCTGCCCTGTGAAGGGACATGCGTGGTGGAAGGGATGGGGAACTCCAGTGCCTTGGTTCTCTATTTCCTCTGCTGGGGTTTTATTTCCAGAGCAGCTTCAGTTCATTGCACAGGCAATGCCCTGCGCCTGAGCCTTTGCACTGATTTTGTACATGAGGGTAGGCCCCCAATCTCACAGTTTGTCCTGCTGCCACTCTCCTAAAACCCATGGGGGAAGGAGTTTGGGCTCCCTATTTGCAGGGAACAAGAGTCCTGGTGGTGAGGCTCGGATGTGAAACAAGCCAAGCGTTTTGTTTTGTAGCTCTGTACATGGCAGCGTGGCTAAACGCGGAGGCAGATTTCAAGGCACGGTCGTTTAACTACACTGGGAACGTCTGATTCCAGGCATGCTTATTTCACAGATTTTAGTTGCACATTTCCTGGGCAACAGTTTTGCAAATGTAATTCTGCAGGTAGGCTTTGGGGGCTGAGGGCGGCGGGTGCAGCTGGGCGAGCGCTCGCTAGCAAAGGAACATGAAACCCTCTTCCCCCTGTGCCTTGTGGGTTTGGTGTTGTTTTGTTTTCCCTCTTCAAATAAAGAATTGGAAAACATCTGAGACCAATACTGCGATAGAGTGGGAGGAAGGGGAGATTTTAAAGTCCTGGTCAAGATAATGGGAGCAGTTTCCTTTATGGATTATGAATTTGCTTTCATAGCTTGGCTCTAGTTTGTTTGCAGGGAACATGGTTTGGCTCCCACTGTCTTCAGCAAAGCTGGACAGAAGTGGCCTCAGTGCAAGACAGATTCAGAATTTGTTTTAAGGGGCCCATTCTTTTGCTTGTTAGTGGGTCAAATTTTGGAGCTCTGACTCAGGCTGAACTTTCAGTGGCTTTTGCACCTGGAGATTTAAATATCTGTCTGCAGGGGAGGCAAACACCAAACGGCATCCCTAGCTGCAACTCCTTAAGACGTTACCTCCCCCTTCATCCCCTCCAGCTGTTTATTATTTCCCTTCTGCTGCTGCTTACCACCTCCACGGTGTGTCAGAAGAATGGGACATGAATGCTCCCACCTCAGCCGCTTCAGCACAAAGTCTGGCAGCGGCTCCCTTCCAGCTGCTGGGGAAAGGGGGTTTAGGCAGAGCTGCCAGCCTTTGCCCAGGAGCCTCGGAGGAGAGTGCGAGAGCTGTTCCACCGGCGCTGCGCCGGCAGCGGGAGCCTCCGGCACAAGGGAGCAGATGAACAAGCTGCCGGGGGTGGCAGCTGTGGTGATAACATCTGGACCCACCCCGAGGAGAGCGCATCTCCCGATGCTGTAAGTGCAGGGCTGGGACCTTTCGCTGCTGAGCTGCCCCTGCTCCCACTGAGTTCAGCAAGAGTTCGGGGTGCTCAGCCTCTCGCAGGTGCGGGGTCGTGCAAGCCGCTGGCATTGGGTTTGAGAGGAGCCACACCTGAGGGAGCGCGCTGGGACTGCTGCCTGCCGGGCTGGGCGAGTCCCTTTGGGATGGCTCCTGCCAAGTTCCCAGGTACAGCCTATTCCAGTGCGAGAGGGAGCCCACTGGAGCCAGCTGTTGAGCTGCAAAGCTCTTCCTGGGATGAGACGTGGCTAAGGAGCCACAAATAACCTTTAAAAAGAGTTGCTGTAGAAGCCAGAGAGTCCCAGGGGAGCTGGAGCCTCCCCCCACCTCCCTTTGCTGGCTGGCGGGGGGCTGCGAGCAGAGCATTCCCATCGCTCCGCGCAGGGAGACAGCCCCGCCGCCTTGCCGCAGCCAGGGAGGCATCGCTGCTCTGCCAGCTCCCTCTTCCCTCCCTTTCATCTTTTTTTCCTCCTCCCGAGTCGCCCCCCTAGCCTCAATCCGACTTGAAAATCTCAAGGCAAATCCTGCTAAATAGGGAGATTTCGCCCGGCTGCGTTCCTGCCCTCCCTGGTCTCTCGCTCCCTTTGCCGTTTCTGGCCTGCTGGGTTTTGTGTTTCAGTTGTTATAAATAAAGCTCCAGGCACTGATTTGGGTATACAATGACACCTTGTGTTATTAGACAGCACAGGACAGACTTTGCAAGGGGAGCCTGCTCGCCCGCCCTCCCTCTCCTCCGCTGCCTGCGGTCTGCGGGCAGGCTCGGGGGTGGCTGGCAGCAGGTGCTGCTGCCTCCCTGCTGCTGCCCAAAATCACAGCCCCCAGACAGAAAACCCACCCCAAAGGATCTCGGCCCCTGCTTGGACTGGGCTGGGTTTAAATAGAGGTGGCGGTGGGAATTTTGGCACTTAAAGAAGGGAGGCAGATGATGATGGGAAAACTCTGGACTCCCCATGTTTTGTTCAAAAAGTCAGTGGGGAAGGGTTTGCAGGGGTGAAGTCAGGGTTGTCATTGTCACCCATCACCTCAGCCCTGCTGGGAGTGACCTCAGCTTACCTCCAGTCACCCAATGCTGTGGAGCTGGGCAGGATTTTGTCCTGTAGTTGTGTCACCTGGGTCCTTCCCTGCCTGGCAGAGGTGGGATCTGAGCATCCTTTCCCCTCACATTGCCACACTGCATTCTCAGCCCCGAGGAAGGGTTTTGTCTGGTGAAACACACTTCACACCAGCCACCTGCTCATCCCTTTCTCTCCCTGGAGATGAGCATTGGCTGGAGTAAGGGGAAACTGAGGCAGATGTTGAGCCACAAGTGCCTGGTTTTGGCTCTTGGCATTTCCTCCCTCACTTCAACGCTGAGATTTGGGCACAGGACCCTGGGGCAGCTTTTTTGAGTTATCTCTTGTGTTTCAGTGGTCATCTCTCTGCAGGGAACTGGAGCCAGTCTCTGAGCACTCAAGTTGTGGAGAATTCGAAGCAGCAATTTAAAGGCAAGGAAATAAAAGTGCAGCCTGCAGAGGGAATGTGGCCTCTCATCAGGGCTGAGTTGACTTATCCAGATTATTTTAATTCTTTCAAAGACTTTAGGAAGTGGGGTTTTGGGACACTTTTCTAAGTGGTTCTGGTTTTTACAATTTTACTGACAGTTTAAGGCATTATTTGAATTGTGTTTGAGAAGTCAGTGAAAATATCAAATAATAAAATTCCCCTTTGGAATTTTTTTTTTTTTTGTCACCTGTGCATTTGGGCTGTGAGGATGGGTTACCCCAAAACCTCTTTCAAGCTGGATGAAGGGTGCTTCACACTTCCTGGCTGTGTCACCATGGCCAGAAAAGCAGGCTGGGATTGCTGTTTGCAAATCTCCTGTCCAACTTCCTCCTGAGGAACAACATGCAATGGAGTTGGTGCCTGGATAACTGCTGGTCTCCCCTCTCCCTCCCCACCTCTTGTGAAAAGAAGAACATGAGCACATGGGGTTTTGTTTTTGTGGGCTTGTGTTCACTTGGCTAGTGGAGATGCATACTTAAGAACAAGGTACTAAGTACCCTCTTTCCATGGTTTGTGATGCCCATGTTACTTTATAAGGTAAATAACCCAAACCCTCCAATAAAATTCCAACACTGTGCATTAATAGAGTAATGGAGATATTTAACGTATGCAGTAAAGTTGCTATTCCAGAGCCCTAGGCCTGCTTTAGTAGCTATAACAGGAGTGAATAAGATCTTTTCCTGCTTTTATTTATACACATATAATATCAAATATTACTGAGTTGTTGCTTGTTAATGTTAGCCAAAGGGGTTAAGAGAAATAAAAAGGGATTTTGCAACCATATCAGGGGAAAAAAAGCAAAAGTAGGCCCATTAATAAATGAGGGAGCTGGATCTAGCAATGATATTGAAGTGACTAAGTTACTGAGCTGCTTTTAAAATCAGTCTCTGGTAAAATCAGTGGAGACAATTAGGAGACCTTGTCAGATACAATCATGGACTCCCAAATAGAAGAGCAGCCCATGAGGAAATAGAGAGGCCACGAGGAATAGGGGAATGAAGCCAGCAGCTGTTGAAGTCAGAGGAAAGGCTCATGTTGAGTCCAGGTAGCTGTCACTGGGATGTTGTGCCAGCAGGTCAGAGATGTCCCCACTGTGGATGGGTGCTTGTGTCTCACGTGGGACACAGGAGAGATGTGGAATGGGACGGGAAAGCCTGGGGCAAGGGGGGTGAGGTAGGAAAATAGGCTGAGCTGGGCAATTTCCACCTGTCCACATGGCAGGAAGAGCAGGGCTGGCATGGGGGGAGAAGTGCTGTTTCACACTCCCAGCAATGCTCCTGAAGTTAAAAATTTGCTCCTGTGTTGTCTGAGCTGTTGGAGGTGGCAGGGTTGTGGGAAGAATCATGGCATGGCATGTGTAAGTGCTTATTGGGGGTCAGAGCTGCCCAAGGGAACTTAATGGACACAATATTCCAGTTCTGCCCGGTGCCTCTGGGCATCTCACTGGAATGGCCATGGAATGAAAGCTGCTGTGAGTTCCTGTAAATGAAATGTAGGTGAACAGGGGTAGGCTGAACGGTGGGAGCACCCAGCAGCCATCCAAGGGTCACATTCTCCATCGTGGGCTTTTGCTCAGGATGGTCAATGTCACTCTTTACATCCCTCTCCCACATCATCGTGAGTGTTTTCATTAGATGCACAAAGACAGTGAAGTCAAAGAGGAAAGAATTACAGAGGAAGCCTGGGAAGATTTTCTGTAAGAGGGCAGAAATAGCCATGCCACAAGGAAAATGCCAAGTGGATGTAATTGCAACAGAGATCCAGAGGAAAAGAGCTTCTTGCAGAACAGCTGAAGAACTGGAAGACTTGGAATAAATGTCGCCACAGGAATGGAGAGCACTGGTCTAAATGGTGTTGTTGGGGACCCATCTCTCAAGCTGTTTGTGGTCACAGAAAGGCTAAAACCTTCTGTTGTGTGCATCTTGTGTAAGGGCAAGATCTGCCATTTGATGTTTTTGGGGCGACAGATGCTGAGGCCACGTGTCAGACAGCCCCGGAGACGCTACCCTGGTTCCTTCTCTCTTGTGCTCACAGCACTTTTCCAGTGTTCAAGTCTGGGCACTGCAATGACAGTTGAGTGCAAACCCTCTGGGAAGGGATTTGGAGTAAAGTACTGCAATGACATGGAGCCTGATGGGTAAGTGCAGGAGGAAAGGTTAAAGGAGTTAAAGCCTTGGATTCTGCTGGTTACTTTGCAGGGATGTCCAAGATGCAAGAGACCAACTGCAGCCCTGGGTGCAGTCCTTGGTGAAATGATGTGTGGCAGAGACTGTCACTGTCCTCTAGAAAAGAAGGGTGTAAACACAAAGAACAGGATTTGGAGGTACCCAGCCTTTAAAATTTCAAGTGAAGGTGGGAGCAGTAGGACTGAATCACACAAAAGGAAAATGGAGACTGAATAACAGTTACAAATCCCAGCGAACGAGCCAGCAGCAAGAGTGACTCTCCAATGACAGGCTGGCAGTGCCAGGTTTGAGTTGTTTTAAACACAATTATGCAAAGATCACAGATTTAAAGGTGTTTTGCAGGAATATGGTAAAGAGATAGGTTTGCTTCAGCCTTTTTCTCTTTGCTTGCCCTGAATTCCTTTGGCTAAACTTGTTGTTTTTAGAGGAATTGGTTCTTGCGGAGCTCAGCCAGGGCTTGCAGCTGTGCAGAGGGTGGGAAAGCTCCCTTGGAGTTCCCCAGCTCCTCCTCGATGGGAGGCAGGTTGGCTGGTTGGTTTATTTGTTTATTTTGGTGCAGAAAGATAGGATTTTAGAATCTGAATTTGATTCCTAGCTTGTGGGCTGTTCAGTGAATAACAAAATCTCTGCTCCTTGGCTATCGTTCTGTAATGGGGGTAAGGACCTTTCCCTCCCCACTCCCTGCTTTGTCATCCCTGTCACTTGCTGGGATGGCTCCTGATCCCTGGTCATGTGTTAGACTGACCTTCATGTTTGGAGCTGTGGGAGGGGAGAACTGGGACAGTGTTGCCCAGATCTCTATAAAAGCCCTGTTCCTTCTAACTGCCCCAAAACGCCTGTTGAAAATGTTTGAAGAATGTTGGATAAACAGCCTCCCAGTGTTGTGTGCTTTATTTGTTATAAAATTTGAAGGAAGGGAACTGCTGATGAGGTTTGAAGAGATTCCCTTGGAAATGTAAAACCATGTCGGGATAATTTCTTGATTATTATTTTTTAATGACGTTGTGACTGGGAGGATCCTTGGAAGAACAACAAAGCAAGCAATCCTTTCTGTGCAGGTAGGAGTCACAATTCTGATTCCCACGTGGCTGAGGTAGCCAATGCAGGGATGAGAACTGGACAAGTGTCCATAGTGTTGGTGAGAGGCATCAACTCCAGCTCTCCTGGCTTTTACTGGAGTCTCATACAGGTTGGCCCTTCCTTCTACTTAATCCCATTCCTGCTCCTCTTTCCTCTTTCACTTCAGCTAGTTAATCTAGAAAAATTCCTAATACATTTTTAATGTGGCTTCCCTGCATGCAGGTTTTCTTTCTCTTCTTTGTGCAGATGCTTTTCAGTCCCTTGATGTCCCTGAGCTGCACCCTGTGGCCCACAGTCCAGGCTGGCCATGGTGGGTTTGCCCTTTGTGCTGGAGTACCAACTGCCAGTGCTCTCCTCCTGTCACTTCTGGTGCTTAGTGGCTTTTCCCCCTTCACATGACTAAAGTTTGTACAAATCTGCTCTGGTTTAAATCTATATCATGTATTTGAGAGAGAGAGGGTGGGAGAGAGGCATGCTGACCTCATCCTGAGAGCCCAATACACCCCCATTCCCAGACCCCTTCCAAAAGGAAAGGCAAAAAAGAACCACCTGATCCCCATTTCTTCCAAGTCTCATGATTTACAATCAGCCTTTGGTGGGGGGCTGCCCCATAGAATTAAAATTCTGTGGGACACCAATTTCTAGTGGTTTGCACACCTTGCCTCCTCCCCAGAGCCACAGGAGCCACTCGTGAAGGAGAACAGCAGTGGCCTCAGTGGCACCCAATACATTTAGTCTCCTGTGTGCCCATTTTAGGGGTTGGAAATGTCAACTGAACTTTGTGTAGGTGACCTGCCTTGAGTGTCTGCCCTCCTGGCATTGCCTCCTCTTTCTGGGTGGCCCCAAGGGGGTGGCTAATGGGGGAAGCCACCCACCTCTGCAAGACAATAAATCCTGTACTTGCAGAGCCACAGGCACATGGCCTGAATTTTACCAGATTTGACCCCTTTTTTCTCGGTTGGATGTGCGAGGCCTGGAGATGTCCCCAGGAAAAAGCGTCCAGCTCCCCTACAAAGGACTGTTTATGTCTCACTTCAGTTTCCTATTCAAACACCCCTTGCTGCTGGAGGTGACAAATTCCCTGGGTGACCCCAAAGGAGGTGGCTGCCCACTGTCACCGTGCTGGGGACCCATGCAGGACACCCAGCAGGAGCTCACTGCCTGCCCAGCCTGCAATCCCGTGCTGCTCCCTGCTCTAGCCAGGCTGAGCCGGGAGCTGGCTGGTGAGCCAGGGAAAAAAGAGGCTGCAGCAAAAGATGGAACAAACAGAATTTTTTTTTGCATCTAGAGGGGGAAGCACAGAGCTAAAAATAAAACGGGAAGATCAGTATCTGTCAGGCTGACGGCGGATTGGCTCTGTGGAAATGCATGTAATTACCAGGCTGTAGGTAGACATTTGCATGGAGCGAATAGCAAGCTACTGAGACAAGGTTACGCTTTAACCTTTAAGTCCCGAATCTGCTGGAAAACTAAGACAGAACTGCAGGAAATTAACTTAAATTAATAGAGTTGCTGTGACTGAGCCACATGTTACTTCGATGTGTGTCACTTCAAGGCACAGAGTGTCTTGCTGCCCCTGTGCCCTGGCTCCTGGAGGAGGGAGAGGCTTTGGAAGCAAGTTTGGTGTGCGTGGATCTCCTTCCTTGCTTAGGGATTCAATTTGACTGGGGATAGGAGCTGTGGCTTTTTGTGATCCTTATTCCTCCTTTCTTAGCTTCCTTTGAGTTGCCAGTCTCCAAAGGCATGGAAGGAATCTGGGCAAAGGGACCCCCATCCTGGGGGATGCTGTGCTGGTGGGTGTGGGTGAAATCCAGGTGTGCTGCTCCATGGAGGGCCAAGGAAGGGATGTGGTTGGGGGATGGATGTTTTGTTGAGTGTCTAGAGCTTGAGCTCTGCTTGCAGAACTCTGCAGGCACTATTTAGTGCTGAAATTGAACAGATTACAGCAAAGATGGTTCCTTTGTGTATAAGAACTGCTCCAGTGAAAAACACTGGGGAACAAAATCATGCCAAAACTAAACTGTGTGCTCCCACTCTGGGCTCCTGTTGATGTTCCTGATGCTCTTGGCTTACATGTTGCCTACTTCCCCCTCTTGCTGCTGCCCACCATCCACTGGTCAAGCAGCACTGTGTGATGGGAAGAGAGGGACTCCCCACCAGGAGGGGAGATGGAGATGCCATGGGCACATTTCTCATTCCCAACTGGCACAATCACTAGAGCTGCTGCTGCAGTGGGATGCAGGTACAAGCAGCTTAGTTCAGCTGAGGATGGAGGGCAAGCAGACTGGGAAACCTGAGGCTTTGAAGTCTGCAGTGACATTTTGCTTTCTGTTGTCACTATGCTGCCTTGAACCGTGGGTGTGGTTTGGAGAATCCCAATTTTTCCAGCCTCTTTGCTAGCTGTGTTGGCCAGGCAATGCATGTTTCCAAAATTACTGCCTTCTTCCCTCCAGCCTGGGGACAATCTTGTCTGCTGTATTGAAGCCATAGCTTGGCTCAAGCTGGCTGTGCTTCCATGCAGTGCAGCAGAAGCTGAAAGTAGAAACAGTGTGGTGGGACCAGGTGGTGCAGAGCACCACCACTCACCTCTCCAAAGGGCTGGGCCACCGGGAGCTCAAGCTGCTCCATTGGCTCCCCATCAGCTTTGGAATCCAATTTAAGGCTCTGGCCCTAATCTTCAAAGCAACTAATGGAGGAAGTGCCAATGGCATCAAAGGCTGAATTTTGTTCTGTCAGCAGCACAGAGGCTTCTCTGAGGCAGTCCAGAGCATGAAGATTGGGATGCAACCTAGGAGAGCAATTGCAGCTGGCCAGGATGTGGCAAAGGTGGACAGTGGTCAGGGCTTCTGACCCACATTCTGGGATTTTGAAGTTGGTTCTTTGCTCTGTGTGACACTGGACCCAGGTTCAGGTTCCTGGACACCATGAAATCCTCAAACCTGGTGCTCTGAGGAGTTTATGTAGAGGGAAGCTGGGGCTTTGTCTCTCTGCCTCTAGTGACCCATCTGCAAAAGACAGATAAGTGCTACCTCATTTCTTGGGGCAGCCAGAGGACAAGCACCTTGGAGACTGCCAGACCTGAGAATTGGAGACATCCTAGGATGTACTTTAGGCATGAGAGGGAGCAGAGTCTGGGCAAATCTACACCATGTTTATCATTAGGGAACAACTCATCCTCTTTTGCTCTTTCATAAAATGAAGGGATCTTCATCTCCCCAGCCTGGCATTAGACCCAGCAGGTATCTGGCTCCCAAAGGCAGCACTGCTGGAGACTGCACAAAGCCTGGAGGATGCTGTAACATCAGATGTGGAAGGTACTTCCATGCTCCATCAATGACCTAGGGTGAAGCCCACAGTTTTCCTGTCTGGCTGTTGGGAGGTGGAGAATCAAATTGTGGTGATCAAGGTTTGGCTCTCCATGCGTTGAGTCCCTTTCTTGCCGACATAAGAGTTAAAATAGTCATATATTAGCTCAGGGGATGATTTACTTCATGACTTCTTCCCAATGAGAGTGCAGTGCAAAAGGGACATGAGGATCAGATCTCCCATTGTGCTTAGTTCTGTAATCCATCTGTCTCCTGCCTCCCTGGACCCGTGCTTGGGGAGTGGAGACCGAGGCAACTTCACACATAGAGGATATCATTGTCTTGAAGTGGTCCTGAAGTCAGATCTTGGAAAACTTTCCCTTCCCAAAGAATGCCAACCACTTTGGAAATCTTGCTTTGATGGTTTCTTCCCCACCTTTTCGGAAATCCCCCTCCTGGATGCCTTTCTGTTTGAACTCAATGCTTTTTTCCAGCCTTTCAGTCAGTGGTGTTTTTAACTCAGGGAGCAGCCTAGGAAAAAAAACTGGAACACCCTGTTTTAACTACAAGCTTCTCCTGCCTGCAACATAGACAGACCTTAAAGGAAGCCAGTTGTGCCCAAAACTCAGGCTGTTGTTTTTCCAGCTCTGTCAGCTGGCCTGATAAAAGCTACGGCCTCTCCCTTCTCCCTCTCTCTGACTGCCTTCGATTCATGCTCTTTTTTTTTTTGGATGTTGGTTCCTCATCAGTAAGCAGCAAGCAAGAGCCCTCCCTCCTTACAGCAGCACAAGGCAGAATTTAAGGCAGTTGGATCTTTTGCAGGAGGAGAAGGGAAGTCTGAAACAGTTGTTGGAGAGGGAGGTGCTGACAGTGGGGATGACCATCAGCTTTCCAGCAGGCCTTTGTTGAGTGTGCATGGGGAAAGGTTTGTCCCTGTCACTTGTCCCTCTGTCCTAACAGACTGCTTGTTCCCACAGGCTTTACCATCATTTTGTCACCTCCTTCCTGGGTTCCTGCTTTTGTCAATTGTTTGTGAAATCCTGAGGGGATTGAATTGTCCTTGGAGCCCCAGCCACAAGACAGTGTCCCAGGGCATGGGGGACAGTGAAGGAGGCTCCTGCTCTGCTCTGCCTGTGGCTGCTCACACACAGAAGGATGCACTGCTCATGATGCAGCTCTGGGAACACCACCTTTTACAGCATGCTGGTTTGAGCTGAATTCCAGTTGAATGCCATATTGTAAACTTGGTGTGGGCAAACCCTGTGGTCTGGTGTGCCCATATCTACCTGAAACTAGCTTCAAATTAGTCTTGGTAGCAGGGCATAAAGGACTTGGTGTGTCGGATAAGACCAGGTCTGCCAAGCTCTGTCTCTCTTGGAGTGAGCACATGCTCTACCCATCATTAGATGTACCCATCATCAGATCAAGCTAGTTACCAGGATCAAATACCAGTGCTGTAAACCCACACCTTGCTGAGCCTGGGAAAGCTGGAGTGCTGTGGAAGCACAGCTGAATTGGTCTGAAGAACCAAGAGCTCGGTCCAGTCTCGTGTTGGGTGTCCTTGCAGCTTTGACGCAACGATACATTTTTGTTTTTGTGGAAACGAACCAAAAGAATGAGGGGAAGTTCTTACAAACTCGTTTTTAATGAAGATCCTGACATGCAGACTGATCCTTTGTCCAGATATGAATGTATTTATGCTGGTGGCACCTTGCCATTCATACAGCAACTTACACACTGTGTAATGTGATAGCAGTGTATACAAGTGAGGCTGGAGTACAAAAGATTGAGAGATCAGGGTTTGGTCTTTCCTTCCCCTGTTCTTTGTGGGGTTACACTGGCTGATACCAGCTGAGGAGAGAGTGCTTTTATTTTTCCTTAACTTGGTTTACAGGAACACTAAGCTCCAGTATTTGATGTTGGTTTTACATCTGTGGTACTGTTGTGTTGGGGATGCCTGGTCTGATGAAACCCTGAGCTTCAGTGCAGTTGAGATGCTGGAAAAAGAGTGAAAATCCCAGCTTTCATCTTTTGTCACAAGTAGTATCTGAAGGAATTTGTACTATTTTTACTGTTTGTTTTTGTTTCTCCCCTCCCCTTTTAAGTATGCACCTTAGCATTTTCTGTGGGCCCTGTCACTGGGATAGCTTCATTTGGACTTTGAAACAGATGACTCAGCGTCATGGTTGTTTAGAATAGTTTTAAGTTATTTTTGCTATCCAGCCCCATTTTCTATCATCATGCTGCAATTACTGAAGTTCCAGCTCTGCAGGGGAACACTTGCTTCTTTTAAACAAATGGTTTCCTTTGGAATTAGAAAACTTTGCTTATGGAAACATTTTTGTGGGCCTTTGATTATTAATCTATCATGAAGAGTCTAATTCTATTCTATTCTATTAAAAATATGAAATCTTAATTTTAGCAAACCTAAATTCGGAAGCTTTTGAACCAAGGCAATTCCTTTAACGTGGACTTTGGTGTGTGTGTGTGTTTCCTTTTAAAAGGTAAATCTGCCTTTTGTTGGCTCTGTGATATGTGGTTAATCCTGTTGGGCCTGATCTGATGGAACTGGTGCTGGAGGGAGCTGAGCAGGGCTGAGTATCGGTGTGGGAGATCCAATCTCCACTGGGAAGGCAGCCTGGACTGGGGCTGGCTGACACCCCCTGCCCCTGAGCCTCTGTTCTCTCTGCCTGCCAAAGCCATGGGCTCAGCCCTGGGTTTCAGTGATCCTACCTGTGCTGGGAAGGGCTTTGTCTGGTTTTTCCACTTAGTCCAAAAAAGAAAAAAAAAAGGAAAAGCATTTGCTGTTGTGTTGGATCCATAAATGGGACTTTTAAGCTGTTGCAGCTGTCTGGAGACTGCTCAGACCAAACTAATTTCCAAGTGGGGTGGCACAGGCATTTTTTAGTCCATTCACAAGGGCTGATGTAACACCTGGTTGATGTTTTTTCAGAGGTGAGATGTGCTGGTACCAGCTCTGGAGGTGCTGTGCCACCTTCTCCTGCCCCAGCTCTCAGGGACTGACCTGTGTGGGAGGGCAGAGACCAGATCTCTCTGGGGGATCAGGAGATCAGGAGATCAAGAGGAACCAGGCTGAGAAAGGGGCTGGGGAGAGGCACAACTGCTGGGCTTCCTCTGGGCACTCAAAGTTGTCACTGGCTCTTGGTGGGTGCAAGCACCTCTCTGAGTCATGGGGAATTCACAGTGACAGACCTTGGAGACAAACCTCACCCCGAGAGAATTCTCCTCTGGTGGTGTTGATGAGAAACTCTCCTCAGCACCATGATTTCAAATGGTGTAAATGGAAGGACTCAACATTTCCCATCTCTGGGGTGCACAATGAGCCTTGACAGGATGTGGCTGTCCCCACAGGACCCTGCTGAGACCTTCATCCAGGACATGGGGCTGGGAATGGCAGGGGACATCCGGCTGCTCCTGGGGCTGTGCTGGCTGCTGGGAGCTCTGATGGCTTTTGGCCAGGACTGAGGATGGTCCCCTGCCTCTCCATCAGGCCATGGGAAGGGGAAGAGGAGGACTGCATTCCCAGGGATTTTTTAGGGTTTTGCTGGGGTTTCTTTAGGGAGGGAGTGGTGCTGTATTTAGATGCTTGGTCTTAGGGTGGATTCCTCTCTCCCATTGCCTCTGGACTCTTGAGAAGCCTCTTGGCTACAGCAGGGAAGGGGTTAAGGCTTCCTCGCTGGCCTGGGAGCTGCTGCTGGCTGCCTGTTGCCCTTCCGGGGCTGCCGGGCTGAGGTTTGCTGGTATGTGTGCAATGCGGTGCTGGCCGGCCAAGAGCACCCAGCCCTCGCCCCAGCGCTGCGAAATTCCCGGCACAGCCTCCCCTGGCTGGCTCCTTCAGTGCTGAGTGATGGGGCTGGGGATCAGGGACCTGCTGGGAGAGCAAAGCCAGGGGCTGGAGGATTCCAGTTGGAAAAGAGCTGCAAGGCAGCAGCCTGGGCTCCACTGAGAGCTCTTGCACAGGGGAAAGTCCCTGGACACATTCTTGTGCTGGCCCAAGGTTTTGTAGCTTGCCTGTGCTCACATCTTCACCTTCAAGATGCCACAGGCAGGGATGGGAGGGTGGCAAGGTGCTTTGGCTGATGCCGTGGGATTACACCTGATGAGGAGCTGAGTTTCGAGCAGGCTTTTGCTTCCTGGGGCAGGGGAGAGGGTTTAGGGCAGACACAAGCAGGAGCTGGAAAACTGCAGCAACAGCAGTAGTATTCAAGCCGAAACATAGTGAGAAGCCTTGGAGGGAGATGCAGACTTTGAGCGAGATGCAGATTGCCTGGAGTTCTCTCTGCAAGAAAAATTTATGTCCCTTATATAACTGGGGAAAAGCAAACAAAGAAACTTGTCTCCAAGTGGGAACGTGGTGTCATTGGGAGAAATCTCGCAGCAAGAGTGAGGCCTCCGCTTCGCTCTCAGGGCTGTTAACTCTTTGGCAGAAGGTCAATGCTTTTAGTGCTGATTTTCTAGATAAATCTCTTGAATATTCCTGAAGAATTGTGCATGAGTTGCCTGATCTAAGCAAATGGCAGGAACGATTTTTTGCTCTGATGCTTTCTGGGGTTCACTGGGGCTTCTTCTGCCCAGGGAAGGGATTGCTGCTGGCTTTGCCGTGCTCCCCCCATGTTCTCCCACCAGCCAAAACGTTTGCTGTTGCTGAAGGACTGTGCTTTGCCTTTGATCTTCTACAGCACCGCCATTGACATTGGCAGGAACAGTTCTGCAGACCAAGGCTGTTATATGGTGCTAATTTTGTAGTCTCAGATAACAGAGCCTCTCTAAAAATGTCATTTGGGGCCATTTGCGGGGTGAGTTTGACATCACTGACTACTGCTGGGATGCATGTCCTGCGGGAGGACCTGGCACACGTGGGAGGTGGCACTCAGTGTCACTGGGGAGGCTCGTGGACAAGTTTTTCAGCAAAACAATTTTAATTTCTCTACTATCTCTTAACTTTTCCAAACTGAAAAATAAAGCCCTTGGTTCCTCCAGGTTCTCAGGCCAATGCGAAAATAAGGTCAGTCAAAAAAGGAATAAAAGGGGGAGTGTGATTTTGGGTTATTGTTACACCATAACTTTCCTATTAACTCAAATTAAGTTAAAAAGGAAATTGATTTAACCAAAGGAGGCGTTTCAGATGCTGGTGGCAATATACTGGACTGTGTTTTTTTTCTTTCTCTGCTCAGGCAATTATCAAATTAATCACCTTTGATATCAGCTTAATATTGACACAATCCTAATATATTTATACTTGTCTAGTGACAGCTATTCAATAAGTTGGTTTTCTGTTGTTTTGTCAAATGCCACTTTCTTTTGCCTTCAAGTTTCTCTGGCAAAGCAGGGGGACAGTTTCTGAGTGGAAATCCCCAAGTTCCCTCTGTGAGATTCTCACCCACTGCCCTTTCACAGAGGCATTGCTATTGCTTTAAAAAAAAAAAAAAAAAAAAAAAAATCAATCCGAATATAGTTAACAGCCCAAAATGTTTCCAAATTGTGACTTGCTGTTGGGAGGGGAGCTGGTGTTGTGCAGGGAGCTGTAGAAACCCCCATGTACGGATGAACCAACCCTTCCCAGATTGTTTGTGCCTGTAAATCCCCAGCAGCTGAGGCGGAGGGGTGGGACTGCACAGCACACAAGCAAGTCAACAGCTCAGCTGGTGCACATTGCCACTGTAGTCTTACTTTGTTTTGTTCTGTTTGGCGTTTTTTTTTTTTCTTTTTTTTTCCCCTTTCTTTAAGGGAATAGGCCCTCTGTGATCCAGCCCGTGCCTTTGTGCATACGTGTCTCTCCTTTTCTCTCTCTCTCCATTTGTTCCCGCCTCCCCCTGTTTTTTACCCAGCGACGAGTTCCAATTACATTTGGCTGAAGGAAAGAGCTCTTGTGTGGCTCCCACAAGCCGTGTGAAAATGGGTGGGTGGGTAAAGAGAGAGTTGAGCGCTTGATAGCTGCATGGGAACTCAACCCTTACGAGACACCAGAGAATCCACACTGGAAGGGCTACTGGGAAGTCTGTTTTGTTTGCCTTCCCACCCCAAAACTGCCTGGTTTAAAGGAGCTGGAGGGTGGTAGGGAGCAGAAGATAGCTGAGCACTGCTTTGTTATGCTGGGCTTGCTGGACCTGGCAAAAGGGATGTTTCTGGAGGTTGATGGAGAAGATTTGGCAGCATGTTCACTTGCGTGTCCTTTGGGCTGTAGGTGCAAAGGCAGATGAGGGTGAGTCAGCCATGAAGAAGCAGGTGATTAGATTAGATCTGGCCATAGCAGGGGATAGCTGGACAAGGGAGGAGAAGGCAGGCTCCAGACAGCATTTCTCACAGGAGCAGAGGGGCCAAACCCTGTAGGACAGTGAGGCTCTATGGGCAGGTATGTCCAGTTGTCTGTCTACAGCCTTGGGATCTTCAGGGATGGACAGCTGAACTTTGTAAGTTCCTGGTTTTCCAGAAGGGACCTTTGCAGGGAGAAGCTGAGAGAATGTGAAGCAAAGCAGCAGCTGCTGATACACCATAGCATGATTCCCTGCAGAGCATTTACACTTTATGAGCTTGCCCCATGTCAGCGTGTCCACACTGGACCCTCCTTGTCATTCCCGGTCCTGGACCTCCACTCTCCAAGTGCACCTAGTGGGTTTTAGCACTGTGGCTGGGAAGTGAAACCTGACACAAGTAAATACCTTGACAGCCTGTTTTCAGCCGGCAGGGAATGTAAATTATCTCATTTGAACAAGGCTAATGCAGAATCAAGCCGTTGGTCCCAAATATCCCTTATAAGTGCAGATGAGAAATATTCATGGCATCTTCACTCCCAGAATATTGCTTTTATCTTTGTGGTTCCTTGAGTGGCAATATAAAAGTTACTGATTTTGCACTTTTTATGCATCTGAACCTGCAGACTTTGAAATCAGTAGGTTTGCCTGCGTGCTTTGCCTCGTTAGATCCGTATCCTTGCAGACACTTTGGAATGATCTACTATGTAAGCTCCACTGTACTTACTTGTTGTCTTGGGTGTAACATCCTATCTTGGGAACATCCTTAACCAGGGCATTGGGACAAGTGAAGGTGAGGTTGGGTTGGGTTGGGTCATTCCAGGGCAAGGTAGGGTCTGACCATGGGAGAAGCTCGTGTGTGCAGTGCTGTTGTTGCGACTCCTGTAGGTCAGTCAAGCAGTGGTGGTAGGGTGCATGTGAAGATCCATGGAGCCAGCAAAGAGATACTCAAAAACTTTTTACCAGAGTCATTTTCAGGAGTCATGCCCTCCAGGTTGGCCTTGGCCTGGAGCTTGGCCTTGCTTTCTGGAGCTCGCAATAACTGGGATCATCCAGATCTAAAGAGGGATGTGTACTCAGCACTCACAGTTCAGTCAGGAAAGGTACTGGGATGCAGAGGCTGGACTTCTTCAGCACATTCAGGCACCACTTACTTCTTCCATGGAGCCCAGCTGAGGCTGTTTCACGGATGTTTCTTGCTGCCCTCACCTGAGAGCTTGATTACTGTCAGAATATCTTGCTTCAGATCAAGCACAAGCATGGCTGGCATTGGGGATCTCACCAGCTCTCCTCCCATTGGTGATAATGGGAAGAGGACCAAAGGCACCAGTCTGCCTGTCTAGAACCATGGCAGGGGCAGCAGCTGGACATCTCTGGGACCTCACCCTCCTTCACAACATCCTTTGCATGGCTGTGAAGGTCAGATTGTCCTGAAACCTTGACAAGTGTTTGCGGGCGGACGTCTCTGGGCTTTGCTTTTCTCTCCGTAACAGGTTTTTCCCTTTAAGAACGCAGAAGATTGATTCCCTTGCAGGGCGCATCGCCGAGCCGAGCCATGTCCAAATGGTTTGCACGTCTGCATTTTTTACTGCTCTCGTTTAATATGTATGCAAATGCAGTCTCTCCTGTCCTCACTCTCTGTGTGGGTTTGCACAGTCAGGAGCACATTCCCATTACTGCTGCCCATCTCCTGCTCTGCTCGGCATTCGAGGAGACTGCCTTTGAAACGCTGATAGATGGAGGTGCAAGGGGAAAAGAGAGAAATGACGGATTTTTGTAATTTCTTTGCTGGGGAGGGTGGAGGAGTTGGGAAACCAGAGAAAGGAGGTTTAAATATATGCAAAATTGTTTATTGGGAGAAAGGGGGGGTGGGCTCCAACTCTGAGAGTCGGGGAGCATATTTCGTATGCTGTTCCATTTTCAAAGGATTTTAGCTGGAGGTTAGGGAAAAAAATCTAAGCACTGGCAATAATCTTGTGATAGTGGAAATATTCAGCTTTTCTCCTGATAAATAGACACATGCCATAACTGAATCAATGTTTCAGGCCTGGAAAGCAATGTTGGGTTGGTGTGGTTGTTTTTTTTTTTTTTTTTTTTTTAATTTTAATAAATAAGAAACAAGATGTCCAGGGTAGTTTCCTACAAGGGTGGTAGTGTATGGCTGCTGCGACTTTGTTTTCCCTCCTATTTTAATAGCTGTATTTTTCCAAAGCACTTCAAAACCAGCACCTGTGAACCCTGGACACTTGTATACCAGGAGCTATGTTTTTATAAGTGAAACGGGAAACTGCACTCCAGCTAAGGCCAAAATGTGGGAAGCAACTTTAGAAACATGGGGAACTTTTCCTGTCCCCAGTGATAATAGTTTTTTTTTTAATTAGGCCATTTGAAGTTGCAGATCTCCAGTTTTGCATCTGCTTGGAGGTAACTGAAGGCTGAGGAGGTCCTTGCTCTAGGTGTGGGAAGCAGGGGATGACACATCATTTCCCAGATGACTCTGGAGGGGAAATGGAGGCTCATGCAGCTTCCCACCTCCTGCAGTGAAACTTTAAATCTGGTCAAAGAGCCAGATTTTCAGGTGTATTTTAGGCACTTCAAGTCGTTCACTGTTTTAATCTTTAAACACAAAACACCTTTAAAACCTGGTTAGTTTTGAAGCCCATTATGGGGTGCCAAAGCCTTACCAAGCTGCCGTGTCTGGTTGGGGGTGTGGAGCAGGAAGGCTGCCCAGAGCTGAGGGCTACGTACCCCAGGGCAGGGGTAGCCGTGGGCAGTCTCCTGCTGCCCATGCCCTCCACAAGCCTGGCTCTCTCCATGGAGCATGGATAACTAGGTTGAAGCTAGATCTTTTTCAACCTCTTCCAGGTGTTGATAGACGAAGTTACTTTTGTTTCTGGAAGCCAAAGGGCCTTGCGTGCTGGGAAACCCCCTCTGCTGCTGTAGGACTTGTCAGATCTGTTGACTTTTGCATCTCCAAGTTGTGTAAGAGTATTCTGTGTCTCTTGTGCTCAACGTTGTGAAACTCCTTTCCATGCAGTAGCACAGAAAAGTCCCTCTGTGGGGGAGCCACAGCTGCACACTGACCTTGTGCTGGAGCTTTGGCTCGTGGAACTCAGATCTTGTCTTTGCCTTTGGCCACAGATTTAGAGGGACCAAGGGGTAATGTTTAAGAGGCATCCTGGTATTTGGAGGTGCTCATCTCCTGTGGTGGTGGGCAGGAGTGAGTTTTCTTCAGGCAACAGGCATGGGAATTCTTGCTGTTTAGAGATGAGCTCCACAAGCTGCCTGCTCCTGCCTTTACCTCCCCAAGAATCTGGGAAAAGCCTGCCTTTGGGAATGTTGAGACATGCCGTACCTGCCAGCCCAGGTGGGATCACAGCCTCCCCTGCTCACTGGGTCCACAGTCCACATTCAAGTCTGTCTCTGATGCAGAGGGCTGGTCTTTCTGCTCCTTTTCTTTCCATCACATTTGGGAAGTTTATCCTGGCCCTTATCAACAGCCATGCTCTCGTAGGGCACAAGCGCAGCTCCTGCCCGCTGCTCCTGCCTGTCCCTCAGTTCCTCTTCCAGCGTGGTTGCTGTGAAGTGTCTTGTACTGCCGTGTCCTCACCCTGGTGGGTTTGTGCTTGTGATCACAGGCTCCAAACTTCCCCTATTACTGTTGCTTTTTGAACAGTGCCTTTTTATTGGCGAGTAGATTTGTGGAGCCTTTCTACTTCCTTCATCTGTAAATTGTCCTCTACATAACGAAGGAACCGTTCTGACTATGTTTTGATGTATGTGTCGCCCAACAGATGTCTGGGTGGTTAAAGTGCCCCCTGAGTACAAATATCCTGTGTTTGTGAGCTCTTTGATAGTTGGTTCAGGAATCTTTTTGTTCTTTCTTTCTGTCCTCCAGTCCTGGGGGTCTGTAGCAGCTGCCTGCCGAAGTCTCTCCTTTGTTTTCTGCTCCTGATATCTGTGCCCACAGTGTCATTCCTCTACCCTCTCCCTTATCAAATTAGATTATCTCCTTCTCGTAAGTACTTTTGACACGTGCAGCCGTGCAAAGGCACGATAAGCATATTGGAACACACTGTTGTGTGTCTGTTGTTCATGTCTCTTGTCCTCCTTGCATCTTAGGGCCCAGCTGCCACATTACCTGCCATTCATACTGGTATCATCAGAAGTAAGACGAGCTGACTCCTCTCCTGCTTGCAGCCAAGTCCAACACCCCTTTCAGGCACTGCCACATCACCCTGCATGGGAATCTCAGGCCCATTTTGTCCAGGTGTGCCCTCACTTTTCCTCCCTGCTGTCTCCAGCATCCCCACTTTGTGTTCTGGGCTTGGCTGGTGGCACTGAAGATCCTTCAGGGTGTTACAGGCTTCTCCTTGCTCATTCCTTGGCTCCCTGCCTTTCCTGGTTTCTACGTGTGATCCAGAAAAACCTCTTTGTTATTCTGTCCTTCCTCCCGTCACAAACCTGTGTTTCTGTTCCATCTTTCATGAAAAAGGTCTAAGACTGAAGGTGAAATGTGATAACAGCCTTCAAAAATATGTCAGTGGCTGCTGCAAACAGGACAGGAATAAACGATTCTCCATGTCCTACGGTAGGTAGGACAAGAAATTATGGGCTTAAACTGTAGTACAAGAGAGATTTAGGTTTCACGTTCAGATATCCTGGGGGTGTAGCACCAGAGGAGGCTGCTGGGGAGTCACTGAAGGAGTAGGTGAGATGAGTAGATGTCTGGAGAGGCTGGGAGTCCAGGGATAGTGGGGTGATCCAGAAGATCATTTTTCACCCTCTTCATCCCTCTTACCTTCCCTTCCATGTCCTGGAAGCCTCCAGCTATGCAAGAGGCTTTTTGTGGCTTGCTCAACCAGGCTCATGCCTTTCTCTATCCTTGCTTTTTGTCTCTGCTGCAGCAGTTCTGGCAAATGCAATTGCAGCAAGCCTGAAAATAGTCAGGGCAAGGCTCTCCTCCCCAAACCTTTCCTTGGTGCTTGGTGTCTCTTTCAAACCCCATACACTGGTAGAGGGAATGGCAGCTGCCATCAGAACACTGGGACGTGCAGAGGTGATCAAAACAAACAATTTGGTACACCCAAAAGGGTCAAGGGGACAGGCTCAGAGGTGCTGCTCAAGGCCCTCGATGGGAAGCTGCTGCCAGCTTTGCAGAGGGATGTGCTTGGCACATGTCAGTGCACAGGTGGAGATGGGAAGGTACTGATGGCTCCTGGAAGTGCTGTCTCAGCTGGTGGTGTGGGGCTCCCTTTGGCTCAGCTCTTGGGCTGACTGTGAGAGTGTGGGCACAAGGGATGGGAGCTGTACCACTGCCAGCAGATGTGTGCCCACCCTCAGTGGGATACCAGGACATGCAGGGAGCCAGGGATTTGGGGGAGTCAGGGAAGCAGGACTTCTTGCAGAGCTCCTTATCCCCACCTCCTCAGCAGGACACTGTAGGGCATCAGCCAAACTGCTGTCTTGCCAAAACAAAAATTAGGGATCCCAAAACTCACAGAGGGCTCCATCCAAAACAAGCTCATGAGCAGCCACGTTGTTCCTGACACTGCTGGCTGGGAGGTTGTTGAGTCCCCTGGGTACCTTCAGCTGCCTGCTCCTGACACCCACCTCTCCTCACCCTTCCCCATCTGGTACTGCCATGATTGTGTCAGGGTCCAGCCACATCTGTGCTGTCCCTGCTTCCCTCCCCAAACTTCCCTGCCTCCTCTCCCTGGGGTGCTGGAGGGGTCCAGGGTCCTGGTCAGCCATGACCCCCTTCACTCACCCTGCAGCATCATTCCCTTTCACAGCTCCCTACCATGAGAGGCGGGCAGGGAGAAACAGGCAGATGAATAATTTATTATAACGATGCAAAATAGGGTTTTAAAACTCTACCCATATAAATATTTATTTTTGACTCGTTAGCACCACAGCTGCCTCCATGCCCCCCAACCCTTCCCCTTCTCCTTTCAGAAGACCCCTTCAGCCTTTGGGCTGTCGTGGCTGGTTCTCCTGCTTCATCTGTCTGTCTGTCTGTCTGTCCTGCCCTTGCTTTTCACATGATCTGAGCCCTGGTGCCAAACGCTTCCCGGGAAAGAGGAAAAAACCCAACTCTTTCTTGCGTACACGCACACAAAAAACAACAAGGGGAGGGGGGAGACGGAGCAGCACACACAGGCACACGCACAAAACCCTTTGAAGCCTGTGCAGGGTGAGGGTTGTTTCTGTGGTAACGGCGCGGGGATTGGCGGCGGTAGGCGAGGGCCTCCATCCCGCCATGGTGCCGAGTGATTAATGAGCCGTTGCTGGGCTCTACGGGAGCGCCTGGGCCGGGCTGGGCACCGCGGGGCTGCTCCAACGCCGCCGGACTTTGGACGCTTCCTCATCCTCCTCTGCTCGCCCCCAGGCACGCTTGCTTCAGCACCCCACATCTCCTTGGTGTGGGCTCTTGTGGGATGTCAGCCCTCTGAGGGATGGGGCAGCAAGGCTTGGGACATCGCTTTGTCCCCTGACCTGATGGTTCCAGACCATTATTGGTGCTGTGGCCTTCATCCTGACATGGGGCCTTGCTCCTCTGCTCTGTTGTTGGTCCTAGAGCAGGTCCAGCGTCTCTTCTGGTGCAGAGATGGACTAGAGCTGTGGGGGTACATGGTGGCATCAACAGGGCCTCGAGGCAGTCCCATCTGGTGGCTGCAGGTGAGCCCGCCTATTTTGGGGAGTGTCACTCACAGCCTCACCTCGACACCCGCCCTTGGCCTCATTGCTGCCTGCAGCTGCCCTCCCTCCTACCTACAGCTTCCCAAGTCTAAAGGGTGGCTTATGGCTGAGCAGTGACAAGAGCTGTGCTGTCCTTGTCCCATGGCCAGCCTTGTTTTGTGGCGCTACCCGTTGAACCAGGTGTCACTGGGGTGCTTGTACCATCTCCCAGTGAGAGCTGCAGTTCCCAGAGAACCTTATACCACCGTGTGCTTTGAAACTCACCTCGTTTTGCTTTCCACTTTGAAAAGGCAAAGGAGAAACAGGCATCATTCGCATCTCTTGGGTGAACAATAATAACGAGTGAGTTTCAAATCTCTTTCCCCCAAAATAGCCAAACCAGAATACGCACAGCCTTCCCGAGCCGCTGTCTGAAACAGATGTGCTGCCAGTGAGCAGCTATTTATAATGTGCAGCATTCCCTTTTCAGCCGCAGCGACTCCAGCCCTCGGCTCTCGCGCTCGGCAGCTCCTTTTGAAGCCTGTAGCTCTAATCCGGGGACTGTTCCTGGTGCTGCTAAAAATCTCCTCATAAACCCACCGGGGTGCCAGTGAGCTGGAGCCCTGCCTGCTCTCTGCCTCTAAAGGGGGTTTATCATCCCCAGAGGCCGTGGGATGGGACAGTCCCAACCAGGATGGAACAGCACTGGGATCTTGTTGGGTGCTGTGTCCCAGGCATCGTCACAGCTGCAGGCTCTGCAGAGCACTGATCCCCTCTGCCCCAGGGCTGGGGTGAAACACTTTCCCAACCCCTAATTTGAGAGGCCAGAGGACAAGGGAGGATCAGGACAGTGTTGCTGTGGGGGGAGAGGCTGGTATGGGTTTGAACTGGTCCTCAATGAAGGAGAAGCATGGCATGATAGCCTGGAGGGATACAGACAGTGTGGGATGAGGAAAACTGGGGATCCAATTCAAGTGAGATTCGAGGGGGTTTGCCAGCACTGGAGCCCACACTTACAATGAGTGTTTGCTGGCTTGGGGGTTCTGCAGCACCACTGGAGCTGTGGCACAGCTGTGGGATGGGCACCTCGGGCTACCCACACCCCAGGGACCACGAGGGGCTCGCAGGACCCTGTCCCAGGAGGGGCTGCAGCCCATGGTGCTGCCCCGGCCCCTCACACAGGGATGAATAAGTGTGCTGGTATGTTGGGCTGAGGGCTCAGCACGGCACGAGCATGTGGAAGCTGTTTATTGCCAGGGCTGCTGCAGGCCCTGCTCTGCCTCCCCCAACCAGCTGGGCCGGTGTGGCCGCTCTGCGTGGGGCCAGTGGGGCCCCAGCCTGGGGTGGGGGTGGGCGACTGCTGGGAGACAGGGCTGGTTGGGCTGAGGGGTTTGCTTCTATCACATCCCTTCTTTTCTGTTTGTTTCTCTCCCAAGCAGGGTGTTGGAAGCATGGAGATGACTGGAACCAAATCCTAGGTTTTGGAGACAGTTTGAAACCTTGTCCTTCCTTCCTGGATAGCCCAGATTTTTGTCCCCAGCCTGTCACCGTGTGGTCATGTGGGCAGCTGGGAGCTGAGTGATCAGTAAGAAGCTCTTCAGAATGGGAGGTCCTGGAAAGCAACCCCCAGAGTGGCCTAAAATATGCTGCTCTAGCTTTGCTCACTCACTGTTTCAGAGGTGCCAGGGGATGGAGTTCTTCATCAGTGGGCAGAGACCACCCATGACCCCCAACCTCTGTCCTTTGACCTCCAAATCCCATCCTTAGGGAGAGTACTAGTTTGTCCTCTTGAGCACACACCAGGTCAGCCTAGAAAAGAAAGTGGAGAGTTCAAAATGGCCCAGTGAGGTGTCTCTAACATAGGGTGGAATTTTGAGAAGGAGCAGAGGATGGGCTGCCTTGGCAGGGCTCCCTCACCTCGGCTCTGGCAGCTGATGGATCAGCTCAGCCCAGCGGGGACACAGAATCAGGTTCCCATGAGGACGGCATCCCTGGCTGAGACTGGAGCTTTCCCTGTTTCCAGTGGTAACAGACAAACCTTTGCTCCTGAAAGAGGGACTGTAACACAGCCCATGGCAGTGAAGCCTCTTAAAAGCTGGTCTCATTGCAGTTGTGTTAATTATTAATAAGGTATGGGGAAGAAAACACTGGAAAACCCCAACTGTTTAAGGCAAGCTGCTACCTCATCTGTATCCAGTGGTGTGGGCCTGGCTCTCCCTGATCCAAGGGGAGATTTATGGGTGTCTTTTCCAGTGACTGGTGTTGGCAAGTATGAATGAAGGGGCTTGACCACCTCTATGAAAACCACAGCACTCCTAAACTGAGGAGCTAAATAGGTCTTAGCTTGGTCTTTAGCAAAGATTTGCCCCCCAAGGGATAAAGTCCTTTTTGGCATCATCTTTGTCCAGCAAGATGCTGGAATTGCAGGATCTGGTGGCACAGAGGCACTAGGGATCCTCTCCCAGCCCAGGGCACCCTGCAGAGCTGTGTGGGCAGGATGGGACCCAAAGATGGTGCCTGAACTGCACCCACATGGTGAGTCAGAGCTAGGGGATCTCAGCAGGCAGTTTTAAGGAAAAACAAAGTAATGGAGAATTTTCATCCAAAAGGTTGTGGACTTTGAGGGTTTCTTCTGACTGTGGGTACCAGGGCTGTCTCCATATGGGTAATTGGGAGGTGTTTCCATGGAAACCAGAAATGTTGCTGCAGGGGGGACCCCATGGCACAGATTTGGGCCCTTCATCAGTGCTGCAGGAGCAGTGCTTGGCATGGAGAGGCACCAGCCTGGTGGAGGCTCTTGGCAGTGCCCTGGCTCCATGGTGGGCAGCTGGGAGAAGCTTTGCATTGCCCATGGTCCTCCGTGTGGGGAGGAGATCCCAAACCTCAGGTACAGGTGATAGCCATAGATGCTGCCAGCCCATCTGCCTTCCCACTACCCCTTCCAGCAGCCCCTGCTTCCCACAGCACTCTCCTCTCTCCCTTCTCTTCCTTTCCATTCCTCATTCCCTTTCTCTCCCTTTCTTCTCCTTGCTCCACCCCCCTCCAGACTCCTCTATGGGGCATTGATTTTTCCATCCATCAGCGAAACGCTTGAGGAAAATGAAAGAGCATCTTCTTGATCGATCAGGAGAACTCTTCAGCCTGGGGTCAGGAAGGGTTTGAATCAGCTGCTCCTCTGGCATATAATTACCCCCTCTCTCCCAAGCTGGGGCTTTTCACATGCCTGCAGGAGCAGCCACCCCACTGCAGGGCCAGAGCATCGCTCTGGAGAACACGTCTGTGGGTGCATCCCTGCTGGGAGAAAGTGCCTGTGGGTGTGTTGGGTTTTGGGGCTGCCAGAGCTCAGTGCTGGGCTGGGTCTGTGCGCTCACAGTCGCTCTGTGCAGAGCAGGGTGTGTCGAGTGGGTGTGAGCTGCTCGCAAGCCGGAATCGACCGCTCTGTGTCGAGCTAATTCTATGCAGAGCTTAGTGAGGGTGGGGAGCTCTGAGGCTGTGAGTTTAGGGAAGCTGAAGGAGAACTAAATCTGATAGGAACCGAGTGCCCAACTCCCTTCTCTGTTTTGAACATCTCATTTGCACGGAGCATCGTCTGGGGTATGCTGCACATACGGATCGCGTTGGTAGCAGCCTGGAGATGCCTGTGGAAATGCCAGAGTTTGCCATCTGGTACCACGCTGGCCTCTGAGGTCCCACCACTTGCTGCCCTCCCCCAGAGAGCCAGCAAATAGCTGAGAGAGCTTCTCATTCCACGGTGGGGTGGCTGCATGCAAATGTTGACTTCTTCATGGCAACCGGTGTGAGTCATGCTGGGAGCCGGAGGGGGACGTCGGTGCCTGTAGCTCTCCTTCTCTCTGCTTGTGGATTGTTGCCTGCTTGCACGGAGGTGTTGGCACAGCCTTCCTGCAGCTCTTGCTGGAGCTCCATCTCTCCTCGGTGGGATGTGCTCACTGCTTTCCTTGTGAGAAGTTCCCAGTGCTCATACGTGCACTGGTGGGGTTCAGCAGTCGAAGCATGTCATGCTTGGGGGCTGTTGCCTTGTGACACAGCAGGGAAAATTTATCCTTTGGATTTGTCCATCAGCATGGAGGAATACCAATCCCAGAACCAACACCAGACGTTCCAGCACATCCCAGAACTGATAGGTTCAACACTGCCAGTCTCCACTGACCCTTAGGTTCCCCACTCCCAATTTCCCCTTTTTTACCATAGGTATTGGTCAATGCATTCCCTGAGCTAGATGAAGGGGTTTCAGACCTAGAGGTGAACAACACATGGCTGGTTGGAGCTTGCTGAGCTAGAGCTGGGACACAGCATCTTCTTGTGGTGGGTTGTGCATCTCCATCTAATATCTCTCACTGGGCAGGTGCAGCATGAAATCATTGTCTTGAGGGTGATGAGGAACAGTAAGAGAGCAAGGGGAAATGCATTAACCATGGGGTTGTGCCTCATGTTGTGCCACTTTGACCTGGGAGCTCAGAGCCATTTAATTCTCCTTGTGTTTCCATGCTGGACTGGGAATGAGTATGCACAGAAAGAGATGAGGACAGAAAAGCAGAGTGAGAAACCAAAGCTGAAAGCTCCTGCTCCCACCACAGCCAGTTCTGACCAGCCAGGCCAGAGCTCCACTGGAGAAGGACAATGCAAAACTTTGGCTTTCTCTCTCCAAAACAGCAGGCATGAGGCTGCTCCAGCATGGATGCATTGCAGATGTGCTGATAGCAGTGAGCTGAGTGCTGACCCTTCTGTGGAGGGGCTGCAGGTAAGGCAGGAGCGGGTTTATCTGCACCATAGAAAATGTCTTCTGCTGAAAGCAGCTGAAACAGCTGCATCCTGGCATTGTGGCACAGTTTATTTTACAACAGGCAATAAGAACTTGTCTCATGTCCCTGGTAAAACCTTGACATAAAGCCCCATCTGATCAAGGTTTTTCCCTGGTGGGATTTGGCATCAGTCAGATAGTTGGGGGAACTTTGCTTAACCTGTGAGTGTTGCATTCTAATATAAATGTGGATCTAACCCAGTTTTCTTGAATCTGCATTGCTCCACTGATAGCAAGGGAGAGAGGCTGATTTATGCAAGTGGGTATGGGATCTTCCTGCTATTCCTTGCAAACAGAGGGCTTTGGTGAGCTGTCACCAGGTATGGTCACTGCTGGGTTCAGTGCAGATGATGGGGGTGGGGGAACTCAGCATCTCTCCACTGCTCTGCTGACCATCCTGCTGACTACCCTTGGTCATATTCCTTGGTCTTCCTGCTGCCTCCTTGCTCCCAGGTCTGTAAAATGAAGATAAAATACAATCTGACTTGCTGAGGAGCTTGCAGCCCAATTAAGAAGTGCACGCTAATTAAAGTGAGCTCCTCCATTCCTGTTGATATCCCATAGCCATCAGTGGGGTGCTGGAAAGCTCTGGGATGTGGGAGTGTGAGGTTGCAACAGAGACAAAACAATACGCTCTCAGACTGCTGAACAGAAAGTGGATCCATGTGTTAATCTGGGAAAAGGAGTGTGAAAATAGCTGCAAATCCTTCACGACTTTGTTGTAATTTCTCCCAGATAGGATACAGCCTGCTCCACACTCCAGCCTCCTTGGCTCCCAGGTCATTACCGAGCTGAACCTGAGGCTGATGCAAGAGGAAACCCTGTCCCATTGCTGGACTTTGTGTGGGACTGCTGGAAATTTAGGGGAAAAGGGTTAATGATTGCATTGTTTGGGGGCAGCTGGGGTCCCAATGGCTTGAGGATCAGCCAGATCTACTCCCTGGTGTGTCTGGGGCAGGCTCCTGGCTGCCAGGGGAGCTGGGAGGATGCCTGGGCAGGTAGAGCTGAGTGGTGCCTTTGACAGCAGCACTCTCACATCGGGTGAGCGACTGTGGGGTGCGGAAAGCCGGCCCCTCCCAGCTGCCCAGCTGCCTTTCTGCTAATGCTCATCTAATTAAACAGCAGCCTGGAGTGGCTGAAACCAGGGCAGCGGGAGAGCTGAGGTTTGCATTCAATAGGTTCCTGTCTCCAGCTCAGGAACCAGAAGAAAAACCCATTTCATATCGTCAGATCAATACGCAGGTGGTGTTCCACCTCCTTTTCCGTTCACCTTCTCCAGTTCTCCTTTCCCCTCCTGGGCCAGGGAAGCTGTTTAAAACTAGAGCTGGGCTGGGATTGCTAGCTGTTGGTTTTTGCACCTCATCCCCCGTCCTGGATGCCGTGCATGCCACACATGTGCTGGACAGCTGAGAGGTGCCAGGAATGGTGATTGCTGGGACCATGATCTCAGCAGATATCTGGGAAAGCAAATCTTGGCTTCAAACGGGGGCATGGTCCCTCCTTGAGGAAGGGATTTCAGTCACTAAGGTCTCCAAAGAGCCACTGAGCCAATCCATTCAGCTCCAGGACTGTGAATGTGGGTAGGATTTGACCAGAAACTTCTGTCCTGCTTGCTCAGGTACAGGCGAGGGTTAACAAGAAGCGACATTTTATTTTGCTGCATCTTTGGCTTTCTGGAAGGAGATGCTCTTCCTGGTGCTTCTGCTGTTGTAAATGCATTCTTCTTCCCAAGGTGTCTTCTGAAAATGAGCTCCAGCATGTTGTCAGTGGTGGAGAGATGATTATGGAGAAGCAGCTGTCTGTCCCCTCCTGCCAGCTCCCGGCGAGGCAACGGGAGGGGTGGCAGCTCCTCTGGGTGCTTGCTGCTGGCAGCAGATTTTGCAGTGCCTGATCCAGGCTCTGGTGTAAATAAGCAGCTCAGGCTGTGGCCTTTTCCACCTCATCTCAATTCACCGGGGCGAGCAACCACCATGCAGTGCCCAGCTCTGTGCAACCTCCAGCCACGGGGGTTTTTTCACAGTAAGAAAGTTGTACAAATCTTCCCCAAACGTCAGCCTGCTCAGGCAGCCTGCAAGGGGTCGGCTTCAGCTCCTGTATTGTTTCTCTCTGCAGGAGAGAAATTACTGTCCTAATTCTTCATGCAAAAATGAGGGATTGGAAACGGGCTGAAGGGGAGAGGAGCTGGATGGGTGCCCCAGTGACCTCACCAGCTCAGAGGATGGCAGCCCTGTCTGAGGTTACCATCTCTCAGTCCCTTCCCTGGTCCCTCTGTCATTAATGCTGAGCTGGATTTATTGGGTTTATTATCCGTGCTTCTGCACCAGGATTCAAACATTGCCCAGCAGTGTCTGAGCCATGCTGGATCACAAACCATCTCGGGATGCTCCAGCCAAGAGGGAACTGAGCTCCACACCTGCTAGCAGGGCAGGGCTGTCGCAGCCAGATGCAAGCTCTTCCCCGGTATCTCCCCCTCTTCCCCTTGCCCTAGCCTCAGGCCAAGCAGGAAAAATCCTTCAGCAGACCCCAGCTGGGGCTGCTGGCTGCCGGCTTTCCATGGCAACGGTCCATCAGGGGGTCGGAGTCGACAGCAAAAAATGCTGCCCCCCCTCCTTCCCCCGCCTGGGCTGCCGGTCGCTATTTTGATTGCATTCCTGGGGAGCTGGGCTGCAGATGTGGTCGCCTTATCTTGGGAAGGTCTGAGTCAGTTTTTCCCTGTGTGACAGAGCAGGCAGCTGAGGGCTGGAGGGAGGAATAAATAACTCCTGAGGTATGCCAGGGACGCCTGTCCCTGGGGACAGGGTGCTGGGCCAGGAGCCTTCCACCACCCCGGTCCTGGAGTCACGGTGCCCATGTGTCACAGCACATACGTAGGGGACAAGGGAGATGTCTCCTCTGAGCAACCTTCATACATCCTTGACATCTCAACCGAGGGAAAAAAGGGGTTGGCCCAGGAGCATCTGTGCTGTGGGCTGGACCCTGCCCCCAGGAAGACCTGAGGAACCCATCCATGGGGAGGAAGCACCCCACAGCACGTGTCCATGATGTGTGTGCTCACCACTCCTCAGCCCCCCTGGTGTGTCAGTGCAGGATTCTCTGCAGCTGTACAGGGGGTGACAGAGCAGGATCCAGCCCCATGGAGCAGACACACTGACTGTCCCCCAGTCCTGCTCTGCATCCAGGGCTGTGAGCAGAGCTCAGTGAGCAGCACCCACGGTGGTGGGACTGCCTGGCTCTGGTGTGAGGGAGGTGGGACAGTCACCCTGGATCCTCTGTTGCTGTTCTGAAAGGGGAGCTGCTTCCTTCCCTTCCTCAGGGAGATGATGTCCTCTGATTGCTTTTCTGCTGAAGAAGCTCACTCCTGGATGCTTCACCATGGAGATGTGGTGTCTCCATTCCCACTAAAGCTGTTGGTACAGCCCTGGTGATTGGTGCAGGTTTCATGGTGTAAGCTGAGCTCCTTCTGTAAAGCAAAGACCTGAGGAACAGCCTGCTCAGAGCTGAAGGAGGGTTTTGTGTAAGGTGCTGTTATCTACCCAGAGCATTAACCCCTCCAGAGGTCATGTACTGAATAATTATCAGTCCAACGTAAGAAAAACCAGATCTACATTAAGTGTTAAACACATGACAAGTTTTCCTTCTGTTGGTGGGATCCTCAGCTTGGGTTTTCCAGCATTTTCCCAAAGTCTGGCAGCTCAGGGAGCAATTCTGCTTTGTTTTCATCTTTATCTTCCTTTCTCCAAGTGAGAGTGGGGTTTGTCACACAGCCCTTGGCTCCAAGAGCTGGTGCTTAAAGGCTTTCAGGAAGGGTGGCAGGCAAAGAAGACCCTTCAGTGATGGAGGGTGGGAAATGCAGAGCCTGGGGGATGACAGGACACCAGGGGCTGGCTGGTGGTTGTGGTGGCCACCATGTCCTCCCTGCTGCAGAAGGACCTGGGGCAGCAGCACGGGGTTCAGCCCTCGTGGGACTGGCTGGACACCATGGGATGTACCAGGGGCACCGGGACTGGGGTCCGAGCTGGCTTCCAGTCTCTCATCTTGGAGCAGCAACCAGGAGCCAGGGCTCAGGAGAGGGTTTCTATAGCAACAGCTGCCACTCACTCCCCATCTTGGATGTAAATTAGTTAGGATTTTATTAGTGTGCAGAATTTCAAGAGGCCAGAGCTGGCAAAGAGGCCTGATGAATTCGGGACAGGAGTGTTCAAGGGGAACATCTTTAGGAGTCTGGGCCAAGGCAGGGTTTGGGGTTTCTGAATTGTGGGAATGCCTGGTTCTTCACCCCAGGGGCAGCAGGCACATCTGAAATGGCTCTGGGATTTCCACACCTCAGGGAGGATGTTGGATATGGAGCACCTGCTGTCAGGCCCTGGGCTGGGCAGCTCTGTGTCTCCAGGTGGAATTTCAACACCTTTTTACCTCTCTTTTGCAAAAAGGTTCCTCAAAAGGGCTCAAAGTGTGAGACCATCTCAAGTGACCACAGCTGGTGCAGCTGCCTCTGGAGGGTTTTCAGTTAACAGCTTGATGATGAAGCTGCCTGATGGGTCAGCAGGAGACTTGGTGGGTACCAGTGACCTTCTGGGCTAAAGAGATGAGGAATTGGGGATTTTTGAGAGTCGTGGGTGGGGCTGCAGTCTTTGTTAGGGGGTCTGCATGTCTGACATCCCTGGGCTATGGGGTTCCTTGTTAGAGGGATTGTGTCTGGTTCATGGATATCTCCATGGACATCTGGATTTTTGCTGGAGCTGACTTTGTTTGGAAAAGTGCTCCTGGTTGTCAGTGCTGCCCTGTCAGGAGCTCTCCTTTGTATGCTCAAATGTAAGCAAATAAGGAGTGTGATTGTAATGCCAGTTGTTGCCCCCAGATCAGAAATCTGCTATAAAACTTGGGTGAAAAATTCTGATTTCTATGTGCTTTCCCTTTCCTGTGTGGTCAGGAGCTGTATTTTCAGAACTCATATTTTCAAGTCTTTGCCTCTAACCATGAGGGCTGATGATTTTCCTGTTTAATGAAAGAAGAGGTTTGGTTTCTCCTTTTTAAAATTTTTCTTCTATAACTTGATGGCTCTGGTAGCAGGGGCTTTCTGGAAGTCAGAAGGTTGTGCAACACCTTGTGATGATGCTGTGATATTTGCCAGCACTGGGTTATAGCTGGATGGTGATGTGTAAGGTTTATATATCTAGTGTAGAGATAATAAGAATGTGCTTGTGTGCAGCAAGAAAAGAGGGCTGGAAGCACCCTTGAAATACTAGAAGTGTGGGGCTGGGCTGGCTGGTTGGCAAGTGTCTACTTGATTTGGAAGTGGGATGGTGGGGGAAAAGCCAGGTTTTCTTTTGTTTTAGGAGTTTGTCATGCTGCAAAATGACTTACAGAGGAGTGGCTGATGCTCAGCTTGGATGGGTTGTGCTGGGATCAGGGAGTTTTCCTGCCCCATCCTGTGCCAGTGGGGCTGCTGCAGACAGACCCAGCTGCAGTCAGTGCTTGGGGGGACCCTCTTGGTCTCATCCATAAACACTGACATTATAATTACTGTAACAACCTGCCCTTCTCTTCCTGCATGGCGTTCAATCCCTGGCCTTAGGTAACGCTTTTTTCTTGTTGATTTGCTCCCTCCTTCACCTCCCCCTCTTTTTAATTCCTCAACACACTGTGGAAACATCAATTAATTAATCTAAATAATATTATTCAAGAACCAATTTGCTATCATGGTTTGCACTGGTGTGGTGAAAATAACCCATCCAGGGGATGAGAAATTTGGGTTATTTGAGCTGGGGCAGTTCCTTCTCTGGGTGTGTGCCCCAGCACAGGCCATGGTCAGTGCTGTTGGGTATAGCAGGACTCTCTGCCTGCCCAAGGTGCTGCCTGCTGGAAAGGGCAGCCCCTAAGGCAGGGTTTACTTTCAAAATAAATTTGCCTTTTGTAGGGGACCATGTCCTAAGCATGATGAAAATGCTAAATGTGCTGATAATGCAACTTGAAACAGATCCACAGAGACTTTGCACTGGTGTCCTGAATGTGACTGTGAGTAGAAAAGGAATTGGGTGATGTGTAGGGTAATTGGGCTGTGAACTCTGCAGGTGTGTCAGCTGTGCAGGAGGTGCAATACTGGGCTGGAACAGGGGTGCTGATCAATGCTCCCCCTGATTTTGGAGAGGATTTGATTCCTACGAGGAGGTCAGTGCAGACTGTGTTAGCCAGGGCAGCAGGGCTCTGGAGACTCTTTCTGACTCTGGGGTCAAGTTTGGGCTACAGGTTTGGGGTGAGGTGACCCTGAGATGGTCATGTCTGTCCCACTCACAGGACTGAGCAGAGCATGCACAGAACATGAGAGAAGAATTCTGTCCTTGAGCTGAGGGACACCATCTGAGTCCCCACTGTCCTGATGGTTTCCAAAATTAGACCAAGCCCTTCCTGGGCAGCAGTGCTGGGGCCTTTGGGCAGGCAGCTGCTCCACTGGATGGGATGGGGACCACACAAACCTGATGCAGGGAGAGTGATGACTGCTCCATACCTGGTGTTAATCAGCACTTTGGAGGATGGTTGTGCACAGGAGCAGTGGGCTTGGCATTTACAGGAGGAGATGAAACAGCTTGGGGACACCCAGGTGCCTTCCCCAGGTCTGGGTGGGGGCCCTGAGCCAGCCCCAGTTCGGAGAACTGACCTTGGTGAAGGCAGCTAATGAGGGGAGAACCCTTGAGCTCATCCTTCAGCTCCACTGAAGGAAAGAGACTTTTGCTGCATGCTTGAATTGAGTGCATGGTAAAGTATGTTCCCATTCCCGGGCCTCAGACAGGGCAAAGATGGCTGCAAAAATCAGGAGACAGTGTGACAACACAGCCACAAACTCATTCCCATCTCACACGAGGCCGACTTTGGGGATTAGCACTGGGCTGCTTATTTTGCAGTTGGGGCTCTGGAGCTGTCCTGCCTCTTTGTCATCTCCTGAAGCCTCTCTGCATCCTCCTCCTCATCACAGGCTCCATCCTTCCCTCTCGCTGGCGTCAGCCGCTCTCCCCAAGGCTGCTCCATCCCTCCACTGCCATCCCTCTGCCTGCAGAGCAGAAAGCTCGTGGCCCAGATATTTTACTTCACATCAGCACAAACCTAACCCAGATCTTTCTCGGAGATGGCTCAGCCGGGCACTGCGTGAGCAGAGCCTGCCCTGCAGCCGGGTGCTGGGGGAGACCCCCGGGTGCCCCTGCCCCTCTCTGGGGCTGCAGTTCCCCCTCTGTGGCTGTGCATCTGGCTGCTCTGGGCTGGCTGGGAAGCTGGAGCCTGCGATCAGCTCGGAAGGCAGCAACAGCAGCCTCTGCTTTTCCACACGTCGGTATTTTTAGCTCTGCTGTGCATTAGCGTGCAGGAGCTCAAACTGCGAATCCTGGCTGAGGTTTTATCTGTTGTGACAGCCCTTAGGGCTGTAGTCAGACACTCTCTCGCTTGCTCACTCCCTCTCTCTCTTTTTTTTTTTTTTTTTTTTTTTTTTTTTTCTTTTTTTTTTTTAAAGTTTGGAGCTTGAATCTGCTCTCTCCCTACGGAGACACTGTGCAGCTGTCAGGACAAGGGACCAAGGGTGGGGAATAGGGTCCAAAGCATGGTTTGAGCCCCTTTACAAGGGAGCTCTATTCAGCTCCTTTCTGTATTTTTCCATTCCTCCTTGCTGCTGCTGTCAGAGCTGGAGTGGTCAGAGCTGATGCTGCAGGATTAGGTACTGCCTCGCCCCTGCTGCCCTGCCCCAAAGGGTCCCCAAGAAGCTGTGCTGGGTGACAGCTACACAACTACTGGGGACAGCAAAGCAGAGAGCAAAGGCCAGCCCTGTCCAGCATGCTGGGCTTTGGCAGATCTAATGCTTTGTCTGCTGCTGCTTTTTCCAATTTCCCTTTTCCAAACAGCACAAATGTTGCCCCTGTTGAGGCTGCTTTGGGCTTCTGGCACCCTGAGCACTGGGGAGAAATCAAAGCCCCTTGTGAAGGACTTGCTTCAACACAGAAGGTTTTTACTGTGCTTAACCAGTGAGTCTGATCTCCCCCAAGAGAACAAGACCCATGAATTCACCCTCCATCCTGGCTCCACACAAGCACCTAACACTCTGCTTTGGTTTCTTTAAGGAGGATTTTCTTTATTGCTTCTTCTCTTCCTGGACACCTTCCCCCCCACACCCCCAGGACATTTTCTAACTCCTAGAGAGCTGCACAAATTTTAAGTATCTTTTTGCCACCCCAGTACACATGAAAAATCAGCTGGGAGTGGGGTGGCAGAAAAGGCAGCATTGGTGATGCCCTTTGGAAGGGTGAGGAACCAAAGTGCTGAATGGATTTTGGCTTTCCAGCCCTCTCAGTGCCATGCCAGGCTCTGCCCACTTAAGTGTGGGCTTAAAGAGAACAGAAGTTGTCTGAAAATCTGGTGGCCCTGGAATTTGTCCAAGGTCATGGGGGAGGTTTGTGTGGATAGAATGGGAATGGGATCTGGCTTCCTGTCCCACATGTCCAGCCTTTCTCTCTAACCCTTAGCACATGCCTGCCTCACATCTTTCTGGCTGGAGCTTCCTGCACCCAGGGTTTGGGATGCCCATTCCAACTGTGATGTCTCTTGGAAGAGAGAACAGACCCTGTGCAGGGATTCATCCTGCTTTTCCTTCTTGGGAAAGAAGGGCTTCTTTAGGGTGCTTAACAACAGAGTATTGAGGAAAATCCGTATTTAGGCAGTCAATAGCGATTTGGTATTTTTAAGGCTTTTAATGCCTGAGGAGATCACAGCAGCACTGCAGTGGTCCCGAGGTGGCCCGGGGCTGTGTCCCCAGGAGCTCAGTGTGCATGGGTGCTGAGGGGGCTGGAGAGAGGCAGAGAGGGGAGAGATGTTTGTGATGGGTCACAGCTCCTTTACACAAGTCTGCCCACGCCACATTTCCTCCTGTAGTCTCATTGTTCGCAAGTGCAGCAGGTTCAGCGTTCGGCAGCTCCCACATCTTTGTCCAGGGCGGTGCTGGCGGAGACCGAAAGGCTGCAGTGATGGGTCAGAGGGTTCCAGGAGCACCGGGGGCCAGCCTTGTCATCTGGTTATCTGGGGACAAATCCAATGGGAAGCCTCGGATATCTCCCTGGGTCCGCCTGCTTCATTTGCATTGGTAAGGTGTGGAGGGACGTCCCAAAGTTTGCCTGGCGAGTGCACAAATCGGGCAGCTTTTCTAATTAACTGGCCCTCCACTGCTCTCCCCACCAGTTCCTCCCTCTCTTGCTGGGAGCAGCCAATACCGTGAACCACAGAGACAAACTGCACAGTGCTGCCAGCTCGACCTGCAGCAGGGATTGCTGGAAATATCTGGTGCCTTTGCCCTTTTGCAGGGAGCACCCAGGGATGAGGATTTTGCAGCCCTGTGGTGCAGAGCAGGGTGCGTGGGGCTTTGCTCCAGTGGCATTTCCTTTGTGCAGCTTGTTTGTGCCGTGTGTGTCCTTGGGAGCAGCCAGAGCTTTGCCATCTCCAAAACAGCCCCTGAGCAGCTCTGTGAGGTTGGGTTGTCAACTTCTCCTTCTCTCCCCCAGCCTCCTGGGGAAACCCCACTGATGGCTGCAGGGGACGGATGCAGATACTCTACATCACTGAAAACCCAGTGCAACAGCTCAGGGTTGGAGCTGCTTCACCCTCTCTGGGCTCTCCCTCTTGCTGCTAGCAGCAGCTGGAGCTGTTTCCTGGTGTGCACAGGGTCCTCTGTCATTGCAGTGTGGGGCCAGGGTCTTCTTTTCTTCCTTCACCCAGGGGCTGTGACACCTGAGTAGCTGGATGAGGTTTAAAGGGATTTAAACATTGCTGTTTTTATTTCCGGATGTTAAGCTGGGAGATTAAGGAGGGGGGAGTGGGGATGAGGGCAGAGGAAGTTAGTACTTTAGGAGTTTTTAAACTTTAAAAACATATTGTGGCACCCATGTTAATGCATCTCCTTGCATTAATAGTGTCATTACACAATTCCAAACACCCTAAGAATTGGTCTCTACTGTTGGCTGATGTCCTTGTGCATGACAACAAAGACTCAAAGGATGATGGCTGCCATGGGGCACTTTCCCCTTGAGCCAGCTGAGCTGTTCCCAGGCTATCAGAGCAGTCCCTTGGGCACAGCAGCTCTCCCTGCCCTGTGTCCCTGTGTCCTGGAAGGGGCTGGACACAGGCAGGTCTGTGTGGGGGCTCTGGGTGACTCCAGGTGCTCATGGTGCTATAAATCAGCCTCTTCCCTGCTGCCTGATATCCTGAGCTTCCCAGACTGCAAGCAGTTCCTCTGCTTCTCCCTGAAACCACCCACTTTTTCCTCATCCCACTCCTTTGCCTCCTTGCTCCGGAGCTGTGTCGGGCTCTGGGTGCTGCCAGGAGTTTGATCTCCAACTGCTCCCCAGCCCCCTCGCGCATGTGGGCACCGGGAGGAGCTGAGAACGTGGGGAAGAGATGAACAGCAGGAGAAGAATTCTTAAGTGAGGGGATGGGGGAAGGATGAGGAAAGCAAGGAGGGGGGAGAAAAAGTGAGAACAGGGAGGAGGAGGAGGAATGAAGGATGCTGCCTTGTCCTTGGATTTATACCGGTTGAGTTGCACTGGATTAGCTAAAAGTGGTGCAGAGCTGCCTTCCCCTCCCTTTTCCTCCAGGCACATGCTCCTGTTTGGAGCTGAATGCCTTAATTCACTTCAGCTTCAACCTGCTCCTAATTGACTTAAACCACATGGAAAGAAACTCTGCTTCCCCAGCAAGTGGCTGCAAAATTGCACCTTTGGTGAAGTCAGTGTGATTCTGCATTTAAAGAGACCCGGGGTCTGGCAGGGATGTGTGCAGGGATATTGGTGCCAGGGGGCTGTGCTGAGCTATCTGGAGCCCCACTGGGCTGCTCCTCTCCAGAGGGGTTTTGGTCTCACTCTGAGCAAGTTGGGATTTGGGGGTGATGGGGGGCTTTGAGTCATGGGGATTTGGCTGTTAGAAGAATTGCTGTTTCTTCTCATTCCCCTCTCCTCTATCCCTCTTCTCCTGCTGCAGATGTCTGCTATAAAAAAGAGAAGAAGGGGGGAAAAAACCCCACCCTCCCCAAATGTCATGATAATGCTCACTGGAGGGCTGTTTCTGCTGCACATCTGATATGTATGACAGGGTCAGATTAACAGAGCCTCTGATTTCCAACCACAGCTATTCTGAAGGCACCAAAACCAATGCAAAACACCCCAAAGGGACTCCTCTGTGCTGAAGAGGAGCTGGCCAGGCAGGATGAGCTCATGGTGCTCTGGGGATGTGCCAGCCCAGTGCTCGGCGGGACCAAATGCTGGAAAGAAAGAGGAGAGCATGCTTTGGAGATGAATCTGGTCTCCTCAAACTCAGGCTTTCAGGGAGGCAGAGATTTTCCTTTGTATTTAAGGCTGGGGATTTCAAAGACAGAAGGGGAGCAGTGCTGGTAACTACAAGAAGCTATCTGATGTCAGGGGATGTTCTGAAAACCCCTCTTCCTTGTCAAGGGCTCCTGTCACACCTGGACATGCTGTCTGAATGGAGGGCAGGAAAGCCTTTTTATTCCTTCCTCCTATTCCCTCCTCTTCCAGCCTCTCTGCATCCTCTGTCACTAGTTTTGGCTTTGCTACATTTTTCTCCCTCTGTTTAATTCTAAACCCGAGGATTTACCCAAGGTTCTGGCTCAGCTGTTTTTTTAATGAGACATTTAGCCATTTTGAGCCCTAGAAAACAGGGCTGGAAGTGACCTCTGGAGACTGATGGATCCTGGTGGCAAGAGTTATACCCAGACAATGTTTAACTTTTCCCCAGCAGTGAGCCCACCACCCTGCACAAGGCTTCTTCCCAGGTTCCCCTGGATGATGTCCATGTCCCAGGGCAGCACTGTTCCTATGGGATGGTGCCAAAACCACCAACACCCTCTCCTTGCAATGGGAGCTGTTTGGAGGCTGGAGAACCTAAAGGGGGAAATGTTTCCCAGGGCAGGATAGTGAAAGTGAGAAGTGTGGGGGACCCCCTTGGTGCAGGGCTGTGCTCCCAGAGCCGGTGCTGTGCCTCTCTGGGTGGGTACCCAGCCCGTGCTGGGTCCCACCGACCCTGCTGGGGCTGGGGGGGGCTGCACAGCGGGGTCCTGCCACTACAAGGGACACCCTCTGGGCACCCCTTGTAGGTCTCTGGTCGCCACTGGCTGAGAGTCTCCCTGGGATGGGGCTCGAGCAGGAAATCAAGATGAGAAGAAGGGGTGGGAAAAAAAAAAACCAAAAATCCCCACGGAGCGGGAAGCAGAGTCGGGAGCCGAGCCGCTCAGCTGATGGGGTTGCCATGGCGACGCGGCGGTGAGGAAAAGGGAAAGGCAGAAAATATCCCGATGCTGGGCTGAGACCTGCGGGAGCCTGGCCCGGCAGCATCCTCCATCCCGGCCCTATTTCTGTCCTACTTCCTTTCTCTTTTTGCTTTGCTCCCCTCGTACTGTTTGATCTGCTCCTCTCCGAGGAGCCATCAGGGGGTGACTGGGGGGTTCCTTCTCTGCAGTGCTGGGTGGGGGCTGAAGGGAAAGCAGGAAGGATCCTCTTCTGTAGGGCTGGATGTGGTCAGGTCTATTCCCTTCGGGGCAGGAGGTTTGGAGGCAGCCAGGTCACACACAAAGGACCAGATTTGGTCCAGGGTTAGGACAATGCTGTTGGTGGAGGATCTGGGATGGCACCTGGAGAGCCCAGGGAGCAGCACAGGTTTGGTGGGAACACACTGTACCCACACAAGCCAAGTTTTGTTTCTCAGATCGTGCATGGGTCAGGCTGGGTCTGTTGTCTCCTGATGGGTGATGCCCAGTTTTAAGGATGGACAGAGGTTTTGTTTCCTGTGCTGGATTGTTTTCCTCTCTGGGAAAGTGGTGCTTCATAACCACAGCGAGTCATTTCCCCTCTCTGAGTCAGACTGGGGCCTCTTGCATGCTGTATATTGGGTCTAACCATTGAGCCCATCTCACTAAAAAGGAACAGAAACCCAGACTGGGTAGAGGAAAAGAAAGTGTTGTTGTGCCAAGCCCTGGGGGATTTGCCCCACAAAATGGAGACACCAACCCAGGCTCTTCACTTTATCACAAATAGTTGCTTACTTTAAAGTTAAGGTTACAGATTCTGGTGCCCATAAGGAGATCTTAACTGTTCAGTAAAAAAATAAAGGTAGTGTTTCCACCTCCTGGGGCCACAGCAAAAAGCAATAAAGGTAAATGTGGCCTCATAAAGCATCACAAAGCAGAAGATACACCATAACCACCCAACTGAGCACTCTTTAGACACAAACTCTTATAGACCCTCCTCATAATTTTGTTTGAGGCTTGGCAAGGACAGATGGATGCCTGAAGCTGGCAGTGCTGCAGGTGTGGAACTCATCCTGCTTCTTCCTCCTCCTCCTCCCTCCACCTCTCTCTTTTCTTGCCTCTGCAGCCATTGCAGGGCTGTGCCTGGGTGTGAGCAGAGCTGTGAGTGCAGATGCTCCACTGGGGTGTTTGTGTTGCTGTCCCTGAGCTCAGGGTGCCTTTCCCTTTCTCCTTCCCTTTGCTGGAGTTCTGCTCCAGCAGAAACCTTCCTGGAGCTCCCACCTTCTTCCCACATGGGAAGAAGCCACTGCAGTTTCTCCCACTTCTCCCTGCTTTTGTGCCTGTGCCACATCACTCTGTGGTCTCTAATAAGTGGTGCTGGTGCTTGGGCTGCAGATGGCCCAGCTAATGGGGCTGGAGCAGTAAATCTCCATTCTGGGGCCAGTTTTGCTATCCCTCTGTGTAGCCCTGACCCTCACCTTGCCCAGGTCTCATCCCTGGGAGGCCAGAGGGGAACAGGAATTCCTCCTGATGTCAGTGATGTTCCTGGCACAAAATAACATCAGCTGTTATTTTGGAGGCTGACTCCTCTTGCAAGGTTTGTTCCTCCCTTCCCTGTAATTCCCAGGGGTGTTCTGCAGATACCCCAGCTCTTCCTCCCAAAGAAGGTGTGTGAAGAGCTTTATCTGGAGATCTCACACCTCTGTGTGAACCACCCCCTATAAACTGTCCCTGCACTCCCTTTTCCCTAAGGACAGGGGCAGGAATCATGCATGGAGAGGTTTCCAGGTATTGGGGTTTTTAGTGGGAATACATCACACTGAGGAAGCACAAAGCTGCCTGGAACTGAAAAATGGCCTCAGAACTGTGGCACATGGTGCATAATCAACCCTTTCTGGTGACTTCCCCACCACAGCCTGGATGTATTTTGAACATGTGCATTTCTCTGTGCAGCCTAAATATTAAGCCTAGCTTGACTAAGAGTTCACTTAAACCAGAGATGGACAAATATCTGAAGGTCATAAACACACAGCTGAGTAATTATTTAGAGTGGTCTAAGGGATATAACTGTGGGTAATGGGATGAATGAAGGAAAGGAAAATGCAGTGCAGTTGTCAGAAAATTCTCCTCAGGTCCCTGCTTAGTGCTGCACAGGGAAGCATGTAGGACCTTGATAAACCTGGAGGGATGATTTATGGATTGATACATGAAATGATGGCAAAATCCCTAAGGAGAAGTGGTGAATGGCCCATCTCCTGAGACTCTGCAAACTCAGCTTTGCAAATCTAGTAGATGAGAGGCCACGGAGCACCAGGGCAGGAGAGGAGCTGTTTCACTGGCAGGTATTGTTGGCTGATGACCAAATGACAAGAAAATGCCCACAAATAAGACTGAAAGTGAGGAATGGGTTTCTGGTGAAGGAGGAGATGAGACTCTGGGCCAGCCCTGCTGGAAAAGGTGAAAAAGCTGGTGGGCCTGGAGACAGAGCAGCTCACGTGTGGGGCAGAGCTGGTTTTGTGACCCAGCTGCTCACAGGTGATGAACGTGGCAGCCTCCAGGCTGTCCTAAATTCCTGTGTGATGCACTCTGTGAGGCCAGGTCCATCCTCATGTCTCCACTGTTATGCTGCCAATAATAATCAGAGCTCAGGGAGAGCAGAAATCTTCCTTGGCAAACATCTAGACATTCCCCAGTGCATCTGGAGAGCTTCTTCTAACTTCAGAGGATGATGCATCTTGTAACACTAAGGGCTTATGTCTGTATCTTGTGAAAACATACCTCAAAAAATTGCTGGAATTGGTTTGAGGGATGTGCTGAGTTACCTTTGTAATGTTTCTACCTCAGCATCAGTTGTCTTGGAGATGGCTGCATCCTCTACCAGGGTGAGATGGGTTCCAAGGACCAAAAAGGGCTCTTCTCATTCAATCTCCCTTTCTTCAAAAAATAACTACAAGAAAAATTAAAATCTGGTGCTGTTTCTAGGAAGCCCTTTGCACAGCTGAGTGTGGTGTTTCCAGAGGATCCTCCCTCTCCCAGCATGTCCCACTCCTAGCAAGAATGGGAGTTTGCTCTCCTGGGACTTTCTCCTCTCTACATGGATGGTTGAAAGGTGTCCTGAAAGGATCTGGGGAGATCAAGGGCTGTGAGTGACAGGAGTGAGGCCAGGGACTGACATGGTCCTTTTTGGTCTCCTGTTCCACATATTGTCCCTCAAGTAAGTGTGAGGGAGAATGGAGGGTGAGGCTGCTCATGTTCCCATCCTCCTGCCCCACAGGAGGACAAACCTGGGACAGACTGTGAGAACTGAGGGGCTTTAGGGGCTGCTCTGTGAGGGTTTTGGTGTGTCCTGAGCATCCACAGTGTTGCCTCCTTGGAGCTGTTGGTTCCTGGCTCCTGATGCTGGCAGGAGCTGGGCTCAGAGCATGGCCATGCTCCATCTTCCTCCATCCTGGCATGGCATTAACCATCTCCTCCTGCACTGGTTTGTGCCACTTTACTGCTTCCTGCTCCCCAGCAATATTTTACATCTTGCCCAGTAATGCTTGGTTTCCTTAATAGCGTCTCATGTGGGATTTTTTCAAAGGCTTTAGGACAATCCCAATAAATTATATCTAGTGATTTCCCTTTATCCATAGTTTTGTTGATTCCATCAGAAATCCTCTCCCAGAGAGGATGTGCAGGCTTTGCCTTTAGAAGCCAGTCGGCCTCGTTCCATTTCTATCTTAGCCATTTCACGTTTCAATTAATTTTGAAACATTGAATTATTGCTCTCAGTAGCCCTTGGAAAGAACAATCTGAGGAACACCACTGGCTGGTGCTGCACCTTGAATCTGCACAAATCCACACAGTCTTAGTTCCTGGTCAAGAGGGGATGCTTTTGGTGGGATGTTTGCAGAAGTGATGCTCGTGTTGAGACACCATCCCCACTTCCAGGAGCTGGGATTTTCCCAGCAGCAAAGGGATGCGTCTGAAATAATCTGCGCTCCAAAAAAGCCCAGCTCACCTCGGAGCACAAACGCAGGAGGCTGCTCGTCCCCTGCGATGTCAGCTGACCACTAACTCGCTCCGGCTTTGTCCTTGAAACCCAAAGAGTGGGAGTTTGCCGCCAGGCTGGCTGCGGCTGCGAGGAGCAGGGAGGAGGCGGCGAAACCGGTCCGCCAAGGGTTAATAATTTCCATCGCAATTGTGTCATCTCTTCGGGGACCTCTCGCTCATTTCGCGAGCGGGCGCTGAAAGCCGAGGCACGGGGGCTCGTTCTTATTCAGCTGCACGCAGCTTCAGAAGCACCGGACGGCCGCGCAGCTGGGCTCGGCCACCTCGGCCTTGCAGATGGATGGAGAGAAAGGATTTGTGTGCCTGCGTGTGCTCTGCTTGCGTGCGTGTGTGTGTGTGTGTGTGTGTGTGTCTGAAACCTAATTGTCTGCTGTCTAATCCGTCAGCCGGGGGGACAGCTTGCACAAGCCCCTTCCAGGCAGGCTGATAAATGCAGCGCTGCCAGGCCCCTGTGCGAGGCAGTTGGGTTTAATTGGGATTGCTACGTGCACGGACTTGGCGTGCGTGGAAGGGATGCTGCGCGCAGGGAAGTGCGTGGCCAGGCTCCCAAGGGATGGCCCTGCCTCCAGCCGGGATCCTGGGAAACGGTGTTTAGTGAAGGGATGTGAGTGCAGCCCAGTGCTGGATGGGTGAGGTTAAGGGTGGCTCCATGTCGTGTTAAACCAGTGACAGCAATAGTGGCACTGTGGTCCCGCTCTTATGGACTTTGTAGCTTGGAGCAGTTCAGTATCCCCAAGACTGTAAATACACCCGGCTGATGGGACCTGGAGATCACCCAGAGTGTGACACAGAACCTGTGGACATCAGTGTGCTGGCTTGGAGATGTCACCTGCCATCTGCAGTGTAAGGAGCTGTGCAGGGCTGTCCCCACTCCAGCTGTCCCCTGCCTGTCCCCACAGTGACCGGGACCTATGAATCTCCTGAGCATCTCCAGCCCTGAGCACATGGCAGCTCAGGGACTCCCCAGGCTGAAGTGGCATTTCATCTTTAATACCCCTCAATGGATTTCCCATGAATTTGTCTAGTTGATTTTTGTAAACACGTAAGTTTTAATCATCCCCAGAGAGCTGTGGCAAGGACTTCACTGCTTAACCATGCACCGTGTAGGGAACCGTCTCCTCTTGTTTCTTTTGAACCTGCTGCCTCTTAATGTTATTGGATATCTCCTAATTCTTTTATTGGGAGATGCAGCAAGCAATCAATCTTGGTTCACCCTCTTGAGGCACAAGTGTGCCTCTCTGGCTGCTGCTTTTCCAGGCTGAGGTCTTCCTCCTTTGGACTATTTTTTTTTTTTTTTATCATCCTGATCCAGATCTTTTTCCAGCTCTGCTGGTGATGTCAGGAGCCCGTATGTGGCGACATCCTCATCCGTTGTGTAATTAAAGGTGATGTCATGATTATAGCAGATGGGATTTGCATCAGCTTTGGTTGCTTAGTGCATGTTGATGTCAGGGGATCCTTGTGTTCTGCCCAGTCACGAGAACTTCTCAGAGGCTGCTGATCCAAAGCCTGAAGGTTTGATAGTAATGTTTAGCCTTTGAGTTCCCTGTCTGAAAGAGGCAGGGCCAGGTATTATTTATCAGGGATCACTCACTGTGCTTTGCAAGACAGTCCTGACTTAAAGGAGTGACGTGTCCATGTCATTTCATCCCCCAGATGCAGTCACCTGTGGATTGATACCCACCAACTCTTCAATCATAAATGTACACCAGGTTTCAGGACAGGTGATTTGAAGGCATCGTGCTTGCAGGTGAGGGATTAGAGGATGCCAGACTGGCCACTTTTGTAGGCACCTCCCTCATGGCTGGAAAAGAACAGTGTGGTGCTGCTTTATCCCAGACCCCAGCAGGGTCCCAGACTTGCTGCAGGGTTTGGAAGCCAAGAGGCAGGAGCAGGGTGCCCAAGTCTGGGGTTGCCCTGGCCCAGACTGGGTCATGGTGTGGTACCTCTACCCTGTTCATCCTGTGCTCCCCTGTCTGTGGCTGCCCCTGGCCTGAATTTGTGACCAGTTACCAACAGACCCCCACCCACCCCTCCTCCTCCCTATCCCTTCCTCCCCCCTTTACCCTCTTTTTGCTTCTCTTTCTCTCCACACCTGCTCCTCTCTTTCCTCCCCTTTTCTCCTTCCTCCTCCTCCCCTTGCTTCTCTGTCTATCCTCTTATCTCATCCCCTTGTTTTTCTCCTCTCTGCCTGTCCAGCTGATTTACATGCACGCTGCGTTGAAGCAGCTCAGCTGGATCTAATGCCTCCCGCCGAGAGGAGCGGAGCCATCTCCGGACTCGGTGCAGAGTGTCCCTGGCCAAGGGCTGGGAGGTCCTCTGTGCACCCCCAACCTTGGCTCACTCTTTGGCTCCTTTCTGCATCACCTTTTGCTCTTCATCCCCTCTCTTTCCTTTCTACACCCTTTAGCTGATGCTGCTGCTCTCTCTGGTGTCTTCTCCATTTCTCCTGCCTGTGTTCCCACTCCATCTTTGCTCTTGGGTGGGTGCATGAGGATGGACCAAAGCCCTGCAGCCAGCCTGGGGGATGTTTTATTATGACTGGGGCCATTCCTGTGGCCTTGGCACCAGTGATGACCTGAAAACCTTATGCTGAATATTCCCAGGTGGAGCCCGTGGGTCCCCCCTTCCTCCACCTGAGTTCTGATGTGGGAGCCTGGGGCAGTTCTCCTGTGCCCTCATGGCCCTTGCTGCTCATGGAGCTGGGATCGATGTGTCTGTGTTCTTCTCTGGCTCTAATCACTCCCATTTCCATTCTGCTGATTTGCATTTCCACAAGAGGAAGATGCCCTGATTAATATCCCCTCAGAAGAGCTTTATTGCAATGGCTCCTGCCTCTCTAATTGGAAAGTGGTCTTAACCTTTCATGCAAGTGGCTGGGACACTCCCTGACTGCCAGGAATTCCATGAAGGGTCTTGCTTGTCCTGAATTCCAGGGGAGTGGTAGGTTTGGAGGATCCAACTCTGCCTCCAAAGTGGGGTAGGGATCCCCCCTGCCCGTGGAGGACTCCCCTGGGCATCATACCTTTGATACCAGGGGACATCCCCAGCACAGTGGGTTGTCTAAACAGAAGACAAGGAAAGGGATTGTAGCAGCTGGCTGTGCTGAGGTGATCCAAAACCCAGCCAGCCCTGAGCACCCAGCCAGCCCTGAGCAAGCAGCTTGATGCTCCCCAGCTCAGGGAGTGAAGTGCCAGCAAAGGGCCCATTGAGGAGAATGTTCATGTGGTGTCAAGAGAGCTGTTGCCATTTACCTTCCTGTGGCTGGGAGGCAGGATCTGACCTGGCAGCTGGGATTCTACAGCTCTTGCTCCCTGGGGAGTCCCAGGCCCACCACTAACCCACACTGGCAGCTTGAAAGCCTGCCTTGCACTTAGCTGCTTTCTGATCTTCAAAGGCTCCGAATGCCCAAGGAAATCAGACCTCATGCCTTTTCTTTCCATGCAGTTCCCAGATCCAGACTCTCATGCAATTTATTATCCCTGACACGTGCCACTCCCTCCCTGGCTGTGCATGGGGGGGGAGCACACCCTTGCTCGGGTACCAGAGCCGGCTGCCCTGGCCATGGTGTGAAGCTGCTGCTCCTTGTGTGCTCCCCATCCCATTAAACTCAAGGCAGGGCCAGGGAAATGTGCTGACATTGGCACTGACAGCTTCACCCTGGCTTCCCAGTGATGTGCCCTCTGGCTGAGGCTGGCAGCTGCCTGCTCCAGGCAGGTTCTGGGGTCTCCTGACAGTGGTTTTGCTGCTCTATCCTTCCAGCCAGGGCTGGCCATCCCCACTGTGCCAGCTACAGAGCCTGTTTTGCCTATGCCTATGGCTATTTTATCAAGACCCTGACTTGTCTCCCAGGTGCTTTTACTTCCCTTTCCCCAATCCCTCTCCTTCTGAGGTTACAGAAAAGATTTTGGGTTTATTTTTAATTATTTTTTAATTTTGGTATTTAAGCTGGTTTAGCGGCTGCAGCAGTGAGTGTTCCTGATAAACAGCCCCGGAGATCCAGAGAATAATCTCTCTGCTTGGTGACGGCACAGGCGCCTATCGCAGCTGCTGGCAGCACGCTAAAAAGCTGTCTTCATCTGCTGCCTGCTCTATCAGCCCAGGGAGGGAGAAATTGCCTCCATCCTTAATCACAGAATTTGAAATCCCAGCTAGTCTGCACCTTTTATTCTTCAGGTTCACAGTGTTTTGCAGTGTGGGCAGGGGGAGAAATATGCAGCCCTTAGATGGAAGCAGGAGTTGAGGAAGGGACTGGGAAGAGGTGGGTGAGCTGCAGCTCTTTTCCCTTTGCCAGGTAGCTCCAGGACTTGCCACCCCATGATGCTTTCATGGAAACTGTCCTCGGGGAGGTGGGTTAAGGGTGTATTTTTGACAGAGTCACAGAACATGCTCAGGGGCTCTTGTGTACTCTGGGGGTTTGTGTAACACCACTGTGATTGGAGAGAATGTGTGCACTGACAGCCACAGCTCCAGTTCTGGAGCCCCAGTGCCAGGGAAATCTGGTAAAAAAGGCAGATGGAAAGATAGAAAAACACAAGGAAGATCTGAGATGCATTGTTATTTCCTCACCAATGAGAAAGATGCTCAAGCTTGTCCCTGTGTCATAGACCAGGTCAAGTAAAGCAGGTGGGTTTGTGGCATGGGCAGGGCCCAGGTTTATGGACAGTGCCCATAAATGGCTGGTGCATGATGCAAGGTCCCCAGACACACAGGTGATGAGCCCTGCCCAGAGAATGTGTCATAATATCTGTCAGGGGGTGGTTCTGGGGTACAAGAACACCCCTCAATACCCCACAGTGAGTGCAGAGCAGTGAGGGGATGGAAGGTGCCTCTGCTCCACTCTCAGTGCCACTAAATGACAGTGTGGCACCCGTGGGCTGTCACTGCTGACAGTTGCTCAGCCCAGCAGTGGGAACACAAGCGCCCGCCACGCCAGAGACTGGCGTTGGAGTTGCTGGAGATTGCCTTTAATGAGACAGATAAAGCAAAATGAAAAGCAAATTAAGATGCAGGGCTGTGGGAGCTGTCTTGAATGCAGAGCTGTGACTTTCCTGGGGAGAAGCTGGGGTTGCAAACCATGGTGGAGGCACTGGAAAGGCAATTGTAGGAGATGGTCATCTTGGATGGGCTCAAACACAGAGCCCTTGAATCCTTCCCAGTGCATTTTGCAGGTGCCCTATTTCTCCAGAACCCACTGAGAGATATGAAACTGACCCTTGTGTTGCATCTTTGGTCTCAAAGTGCATGAATAACAGTGTCTCAGTTCCCCTTCTTTCCCCCATCTCCAGTGTCTGGTGCGGGCTTGGGAAGCCCTGCAGTTGCAGGAAAACTTTTCAGCCATGTCCCAGGGATGCTGATGGAGATTTCTGGCTCCCTGCAGCAGGGCTGCTGTGGTCCAGGGCTGCCTGGGAGGTTGGCAGTCCATCCTAAACTTTCCATTGAGCTCAGAGCATCTGGGCTATTTCTGTATAAAAAATCCTGTGCTGGGTCAGGAGGCAGGAAAGGGGCTTCTGCTGCAGCCAGGTCTGTTCTTAAGCAGAGAATGTTTAACACAAAAATCCCTCCTGTTTCTCAGTAAAAAAACACTCAGGCATTGACTATCAACGTGAGCAGCATTGCTCAGGCAAATGCTGTTTACACCCCGAAGCCTTCAGACTTTCTGGATTTTACCTGCTTCTCTGCAGAAACCCCTTGAGAAAATGTTACTGAACAAGGCAATACTTGGGTGGATAAATTGCCTGGAACAAACGAGCTGGAATTTGTACGATCCCATTCTTCATGTAAGAAAGATGTCACTCCTTAAGCAGTCCCTGGAGAAAGTGCCCACCCTGGGGAGCATCACCCTGGATTGCCTGTGTTGGCCATCCCCTGATCTGGACTGAGTTGCTTGGGTTTCCATGCACTGCAGTGCTTTTTGCCATCCCTTCCCAGGAATCATGAGTGGAATCACAAACAGGGGAAAAGCAAGTTCTCATTTCCCTCCACCCCCCTCCCCAGCCCAGCTGTTGAAGTGGGGTGTTGAGAGGGAGGTTTGGTGCTGCATTTTGCTGGTTCTGTGGGAGCTGATCCCATGGCCAAAGGCATTTGGGGACACATCCCCTCCAGTCATCATTACTTGTCCCTCTCATGGTGCAGCTATTCCTGCCTCAACTTCCCAGGAAGCTGCCTCCAACACTCCCCAGTTTAAAACCATGCTGGTTTAGAGAGCCAATTTCATCCCTGCTTCCATGTCTCATTTGCATATATTTGCATAGCACACAGGTTTATGGGAGGGGAGGAGGCGCTGGAGAGGCACATCCTTTATTCCTCTTGTTTTCTTTTTTTTCCCCCCCTTTCAGCAGAATTGTATTTATTTATTTAAACCCAGTGCTGCTGCTCTGAGGGGCTCACTCCCAGCTGGGTCCCACAGGTTACTGGGTGGTGGGTGACCTAATCCAAGCTAGGAGTAGACTTACAGAATTTTCACTCACTATTATGTGGGGCCTGGCCCTTGTCCTTCTTCCCACAGCATCTTCTCTGGCAGGCTCTGGTGCTGCCTGGCTTGGGAAGGGGGTAAAGATTTCCTCACCCCAGCTCCCAACTTGTGATAGCCTTGTGGAAGGGAAAAAACACCTCAGTTTTCCCCAGAGTTTGCTGATTTTCCCTCCTCTGTCTGTTGGTCTCTAGGCTTTGGTACTTCTCTGACATTCCTGAAGGGCTGTTCCATCTGAGATCCAGTAGAATTTGACACTTCTCTCGGGAAACAGCAACTCCTTTCCTTTGGGATGGGTTTCATGAACCCCAGGAATGGCCCTTCTGATCCTGAGAAAGGTACCTCATTTCCCTCCTGCCGTAGCCTCCCCTCACCTCAGGATGCTGGGAATGTGGACAGCTGGAATAATACATGCTCAGGGGGATGTGATGACCCCAAAATAGCTCTATCTCTGTGAGCAACCAGGAACTGGGCAAACGAGGTGGTGTGTTTTGGTGTTTTGGTTCTCATTTGCTGGTGGACCCAGAAGGATTTGGGAACTGTGGGGTCACCCTGATCACTGACAACATTTTTGGGGTACAGCTAATATTGCTTGTCATTAAAAGAATTTAAACAGATGGACCCAACCAACTCCTCTTCCTGTTCCTCTGTCCTCCTTGGCCTTGGACACATCCCTTTGTGTCTCTGCCACACTGTCCTTTGCTCTAAGATGGGTGAGATCAAGGAACTCCTTTCCAGCCTACTGAGGGAGAAGGGCAGATCAGCAGGACAATATCATGTTGGGGTCTTGGTCTGCCACCAGTAGGGCTATGCAGACACTGAGCTCCCTTCAGCTGGGTTTCTTCCTGCCCCAGGGCACGAGGAGAAGGAGACACCAGGCTGGGGACAACAGCACAGGGCAGGTGAGAGCAGCCATTGGCAGGGAGGGTGAGGGGAGCTAAGTTCCTGGAGCAGTGAGGTGCAGGGTGCTGGGATGTTGTGAACCAGCCCCAGGCATGTGGAGCCGTCTGGAACATCTCACATTTGGCTGGGGTTTCATTCTTTATGCAAAGCCCTGTTTGCAGCGAGCGCGGTGTTGCGGTTCCCGCTAGCGCAGAGTGCGGAGGCGAACTGCTGAGCTGCCGGCTGTGCTCTGGGAGAGCTGGCTCTGCCCGGGCAAGGGGAGAGCTGCTGGCTGTGACCAGCATGGCACAGCTCGGCTCTGCCATCCCCGTGCACCGCACGGGCACCTGGGCAGGGCGGTGTGGCCAGCGGGAGCTTGGTGTCACCGGCCACAGCTGGGGTGTGCAAGATCTGGGCTGGCAGCACAGCAGGGCTTGGCAGAGCTCCATGCTGGAGAATATCTCCTTTAAGACCTGGACTCAGAAAAATCTAGAGCATCCCTGGAGAAAGGGCGACAAAGGCCCCAGCCTGGATGGGCAGAGGGCTCAGGGCAGAGGGCTCAGGGCAGAGCCTGCTCTTGGCTCCAGTGCCCTCTCCTCCCGAAGCTTTCCCAGCTGCCCGGCTCAGAGGCTGTTTGTCTTCAGCTTGACCGCCTCCCCCGCCTGTCTACTCCGCTTCCTCATTCTCGGAGCTGGGTTGAGCAAGAGCAGAGCGGAGCCTCCTTGGGATCAGGGTGAGGCCGGGGGGGCCTCCAGTTCCAAGTTCCTTTTTTGTTGATGTTGGTTTTCTTTCCCCTCTATTTTTTTCCCTCCTTCTTTGCTCTGCACACAAAGCTGGGCTATGATGAAACTCCTGCTCTGCCTTGCTCACAGCATTCATGCACAGCACATGCTGGAAATAATTGTCCTTGGTGGAGCTCTGCAAACTGCAGAGTGATTTAACTGAAAAGAGGTGGAAAGGAGTTTTATTTCTAAACATGGCTCAGTGCAGAGGCTCAGTGCAGCTCCAGGTTCACCTCCGAGGGGGATCGGAGGCAGTGTGGGCTCAGGCTGGATCTGTGACCATGGCCAAGCCTGAGTTAATATCTCTTGCCATTCAACAGCACTTTTTACTCTGAGCTTGACATGGCTTTGGTCTTCTTAGCCTCAAGCTGTGGCTGCCTGCAGTGCCCCATGTTGTGCAAGAACTGCAATGGGCTCAGTATCAACCCTCCTGTTGGTTTCTCCAAGTTTGGGATCAGATGCTACAGTGGGAATTTCTATAGGTGCCAAGTCATGTTGATAAGGGAAATATGTTGGGTGCTCACTGATTGTAGAGTGTTCCTCACAACCTGGCCTCTCCTTCATGTGCCTTAAGCCACAGGTGATTTTTAAAATCTTGCTTTACTTTTTCAGGTGTACAAACTAGCTGGGGACACCTGTCTTATCCATTGCATTATTTTGAGGGGCCGAGGGAAGCATTGGCTGAAAGAGGAGGATTGGCTCCAGGACCCTTTGGAGGTGTTTGGAGCTAGGATTTTGTCTGATCTGCTTTAAGGAAAGGGCCCATCTTTACAGGGCAAAGATGTAGAAACCCCACCATAAAACCACTTTGAATGAGATTTTGTCTTGCCTAATGAGAGCTCCCTGTCCTGTGCCAGCAGGAGTTGTGTGTGCAGAGTGTGTTCTCAGCACCACTCAGGATATAACTCATTCTTTGGTTTGCTCATTATTCATACCATGTCCTCCTTCTCCAGTTCACACAACAGAACTGCAGTTTGTCAGGATGTGTGGTGGAATTTCTGTCCACAAAACTAATTTTTCTTCTAACTTCCCATTCTTTCCAATTGCCAACCCATTTTCCTGTGACACTGCTCTTGGTCACTGTTGTTGTTCATCTCAGCTGGCTTAGCACTTTGCAGCTGGTCAAAGTCAGATGTGACTGTTTTCTGATCCCATTGGGATAAAGACCAAATCCTTTTACTGTGAAAACTTGGGGCACAACCATCCACCCTTAGTGACGAGGACCTTGCCGCTGCTTTTTTTGGTTTCACCAACTTCTATTCTCTTCTCCTCTGGCGTGAGGAACAATGCACAACCTCTAAACTGTTTTCTCCTACCAACTCAGGAAGATGTGACCTCACATGTTCTTCTCAGAGCTCTGCAGAAAGAAGCTTTTGCATTATTTACTCTGTTTTGGAGCTGGAGCCAGACCTGACTCTGGGCTTGTTCAGCTCAAGGCAATAGAGGTGGGAGTGAAGCCCTCCCAGTAACACCATCAGAGCCACTGGAGCTGGGCTCAGGTTTCTTCCCTGGCTGGTTCTCCTGGCTCAGCAGAGTCCAGCCCTGTTCCCTCCCGGTGTAACGCTGACACGGGAGTTTTTAGCTCAGTTCAGCCCTGGTGTGGCTTCCCCAACCACCACCCACCAGTCAGGCTTTGTGCTTGGGGCGCTCCATCCCAGCTGACCTGGGGCCAACCAGCCCTTTGCAGGCACTCGGTGGTGAGACAGAGCCAAATTCTTGACTTCTGGCCCTTCAGCAGTGGCCAGGGTCGGTGTGGGGTGGGGATGAGGAGGAGGAGGAGAAGGCTGTAATGTCAGCCCCGGTTGGAGTCCCCCCACCCCCGCGCCCGGGGAAGAGATGCCAGTGAGGTTCTTTGCCCGCTGGCAGCCGACTTTGCCCCCATCCATCCACCCTTTCTGAAGCACAGAGCCGGGAGTGGGGGATCCATTCAACACCTGCTTTCCTCTCCCCTTCCTGCCGCCCTCATCCCCCTAATTCCCCCCCCCCCCCCCCCC